>JAMQGT020011753.1:0-145887 GCA_024447675.2 Pterophyllum scalare
GTTTGTTTTGTCTGCTACCTGTGTTGTTGGTCGAGGCTAAGAGAGAGGGGTCATTAGAAGGACACAGGCTCGGTTTACTGAGTGGTACTTTATGTCCTCTTTATAACGTGAAACAACAACAAAATGCACTTTGGGTAGACATACTTTGCACATTATTTCACTCGTGGGCTGACATCGTGCTTCAAGATACCTCCACCCATTGGAGGGGAGAACAAGTGTAGTGAATGAGGGTTGCCTCAAGCTCAAAATTGTGCAAACTGCTCTAGTACAGAGAGGAAAAATATGAAATTAGCAAAGTAAGTACTCTTGTTTCTGACAACCTGAACAAGTCATTCTGTTTTTTTTTCTCCCCCGTGAAGCACCTGGGAGCCCAGATCTGTGTGCAGCCATGTGGCCTGTAGTGTGGACGGCGTTGCGGACCTATGCTCCTTATGTCACCTTTCCTGTGGCTTTTGTGGTCGGAGCAGTGGGCTATCACCTGGAATGGTTTATCAGAGGGACCCCCAAATCTCGAGAGGAAGAGAGAGGCATCCAGGAACTGAGAGAGGAAAGAAAGCTGCAGGAGCAAGAGGGTATGGACAGCACGAAGGTGCTCAGCCTCAAAGAGAAACTGGAGTTCACACCTAAAGCGGCTCTGAACAGGAACCGACCTGAAAAGAGCTAACCCCGTATTGCCATGAAAGACTTGCATTTGACCTTTTTTCAGCTGGAGGACTGTACACTGGGAGCAGAAGGGGGGGGGACCAGAAGAAACCTTCCTGTTCCCCTCAGCTCCACGTTTCTCACTCATGACCACCCACAGGTGTCAGCTTGCCTTCATGAACACTGGGAATGTTTTAGTAGCTGGAATATAATTATTTCTTGGAGTAAATCAACCAAAGTGTATGTATTAGGCTGTATTTAATTCTCCAACCATCCTCTTGATGGTACTTGTGCTTGTTCATGCTTTAATCAATAACTTAAGCAATCTACGGTAATTAGAATGTCTAATTATAGAACCTTTGGGTGTTCAGTCTGATCTGACAAGGTTTTATGTGATTTGGAAAGGACCACTGTATCACTTAAATCTGGTTGTGTATGATAAATGTGTAATTGGGACTTTGTTGTTAAGTCACTCAAATGTCATTTGTCATTTCACGATTAAGTTTCATGTTACAAACTTGTCAGGGTTTTTTTTTTTTTTTTCCCTTTGATCCTTTCTGTTTATAGAGACAGGAAGGCTGGCTGTTATAAAAGAGGAGAAGGACAGCCTTTGATGATATGTGACAGAACATAAGCCAGTATTGTGGGCGGTCTCCCAGGAAGTTTAAGCTGCTTAATTGTTATTGTCTGGAACATGTGCCCGGTACTTTCATTTTAGAAAGTTTGGATTTGTGTTTCTGAAAAATGTGATGAATAAAGGAAAATCGTGTTTGTGTGCTTTATGTGCTTCCCTGAGTGATGTTTCAGTTAATGTTGGCATCCTTTGTCGGGGATTATCAAAGGGGATGTTAAAAACAAAAAACAATTTTCAGTCATTGTCAACACTGTTTCACATTCAGTTCTGAACCTCTTTATTGTGAAACAATGCTGCTGCCAGTGACAGAAAGTTAACTTAAAAGCCAAAGGAAGGAAGTAATGACTCTGCTAATTCAGCTTCAAAGGGGAAATTATTATGCTGGGAAACCATTAACTGATTCACCTTTGAAATTTAGCCCTTGTACTATTTGGCCATCTTAAATCGATTAAAGAAAAGAGTGATCCACTAAAAAGTGAGGCTAGGTTTAGAATTTAGAATCTTAAACCTATGAAAGGGTAACGTTGCCGTCTATTTAAGCAGCTGTAAATGTATAAACAGCATTTAGCAAAGTTCTGCAAAATTATTCAGTATTTGAGTGTTTAAAATGTCAAGTTCCCATCCAGCCATCATCTTGCCCTTATCCAATTCAGAGTCTTTTAACTCATCTTTCTTTTTTAGTCCTTTTTTTCCCCCCCCACTTTTCTATATGAGTGAAATGTGTGCAGTGCAGAACAAATCACAGCAGCAACAATGCGAAAGGACCCTTAAATTGTTCCCCAGTCCCTGTTGAGAAGTTGCCCCGCATACCCAGCTCATTTAAACAGACTCAGCCAGCCATGTGTGAGCTAATTATCGTTTCACTCTCCAGTCAAGCTCTTCATTTCAAAATAAGAACACCTCATTTTTCAAGACAACATAAACAGCCAGACCTGTAATTGTGCTCTACCAGATGGGATTAATAGGGTCCTTTAAGCCTCATAACAGCCCACTCCGATAAAGCTGCCATTAATAGTGTGCCAGCTAGTACTGCTGTAATAACTGAGGCGGTGTATGCGTTGGCTTTTTTTATGGGTTTAGATTGAGATAACAGTTAAGTGGCACTATTGTTTATCTTTGACATCCATCTTGTATCTATGTTACAACCACTGATGTTTAGAGACATGCGTCACTAGAAAAACACAAGGCAAAAAAATATCCTTTTAAGGGCGTGGTGTTGGTTAAACAACAGTGCTTCGTTTTCAAAGGCTGATGAGTTTTTTTCTGTGATATTTGAAGCAGTGATATAACTGCGTATGTATATGTGAGTGTTTATGTACGATGACTGTAAACATGTGAGGTTGTCTTTGACCTCCCCTTTGTTGACGTGTTTACTCCAGTCCCTCAGCCGTGAAATAGAGGAGCTTTCCTAATGGATGATAACCTTTCCAGCGTGCCAAGCTAAGTTCCGCTACGTTACCCTGCCAGCTAGTTAAATGGGAAAGATTATGGAGTCCAGATTTACATTGGCACCAGAGTGCTAAACACTGTGCTATCAGCAGCCATCTTGAGTCATGTACTCCCCTCTTAAGTTTGCTATCAGCGGAATGACCTGCTCCACTCCAGTGACACCGGTCGTGCGTGTTTAGAGTTGCAATTACTTCAAGCTGGTGGAAGTTTCCATTTGAAACTAATGAAGATGAAGAGGTGGAGGTGAGGCTGCAGCTAAATGTACCAGAGTTAACAGGGAGTGTGCTGTGTGCTGTGTGTGTGTGTGTGTGTATGTGTGTATCCTCCTGGGAACAATCAGAGGACAGGTTGGTCTTCTAACAATGGCCCAGCTCCTCAGACCTGGACAGTACTGTGGGAAACAAGCACTGAGGCTCCTGGGAAAGGATGGGGTTGCAGGGAGGTGTTCCATTGTTTCTACTGGAAGATGGGGATAATGGGTGCGGGTGATGCTGGCTTTTTTTTTTTTTTTTAAGGAGGTTCAAACCAACATCCTGAGTGGACAGGCTGGAGACGTACTCCCTCTGCTGCAGGAACAATAGAGCTGTCTGTCTGCTGGAAGGGCACCACATCCCCCTATTAAATAACCACCACCATACACAAACGTGCAGAGAATGCGAATCCAGAAACACCTAACGCAGTGTGCACACTTACAAAACTCTGAATAAAAACATACCAAGGGACTCATATTTGTGAAATCAGTGGAACATCCTGGCTTAACTAAAAACACTCTTTTTCCTTTTAGTACATGTTCAAGGAAATCTAACCTCAGCTCCCTTTATGATACTTGTTTGACATTTTGGGCACCGCAGAAACAACTTATCACACTCATTTAATATTTTTAAAAACCTGGTATGAAACATAAACAAATATTATTGTGCTCGAAGTGGTTTTGCCCACCGTCAAATCCGAGTTTGACAGCTGACACAGAGTACATTTACACTGGACTCCTTGACAGTGTGGCAGCTGGTGCCAGTTTAGTTCACCGGGTTGAGCAGGTGGCCCATATTTCCATATCCAAAGGAAAATTCACTTATCTGAGATGACCCAGAGAAAAAATGATAATCCTAAAGGTTGGCAATACAGCAATGGACACTACTAATGAAAACTGGCAATTTTTAAACTACTAGTGTGCTTTCCAAACTTCTGAACTATGGTAGGATGGCCTACAATCCCACCCTAATATAGCGAACTAAAAATATTCCATTGTACAGTGAAGAGTCAGATAAATATATTGCACATATTCATCACTACAAACGACCCATGTCACATCAATTCCCTTAGTCATTTGAGGAAATTAAATATTGATCAGTGCAGCTTTAAACATTAAAATGCAACACCCTGCGGTGTACACATGCACACAGATCTCCATAAGATGGATATGAGGTATTGGTTCCCTTAATTGACTCCAGCCACACAGCAGGCACTTTGTCCACTTTCCTCATCATTCACAAACCTTTTGATGGGGCAGTAATGGAATAAGGTCAACAAACAGAGGGGAGCCGGTTCAAAACAATGTAACAATGCCCACAGCGGCTCCATTGTCAGGGTGAACAATCCCGAGCAACCAGTCCCTGGGGAGAAACAACACTGAAACAGGAAACAGATACAGTTCAACTTCCTGTCAAATGTTTAAATTTAGGAACCTGTCAAATTGTTTTTATGGTGTATTGTTGAGTAGCACAAATGCACAAATTGAAGACATGCTGCATGAATGTGACACTGTTATGGACAGGGAGCGATTCGTGTGTCGGCATTGTTTGCATGGAGCTGGCACATGCAGGCCCTGCCTTTTCCACAGATGGCTATGCTGCAGCATTAATACTAAAACTACCTGTTGATTGCAAGAAGCATTATTTCTAATTACATCTGAATAAAGAAGCAATACACAATTTTAGTGACCTCACCTAGCCTGTAGCTGCTGTTTTAATTCCAGATGTGTGAAGGTATTTTGTGATGTGAGGTAATGTTGGTCTTCTTTAGAGTGTGTTTGTGCATGTGAGTGCCTCGTTTGCCTGCTCAGGGTGCTTCCTCGAAGTATACAAGGCTTTCAGCAGTGCAGCTGGCAGGAAGTACGAGACTGGATCTGCCCATTTTGGTCTGGCCTGGCACACAGCGCAGGTGAACCCTTTAAAGTCGCTCCAAAGGTCGGTGTTGGGCGTTGACAGCTGGCCTTTTAGTGGCCCTGCCAGAGCCCTGAGAGTATTTGATAACACTTGAAACTCCTTTATAAGTCTAAATATTTGAACGTAGTGGTTTGTGCATGAGTATGTGTGTACACTCATTCACCAAACTAAAAGATTGTCTTTCTTTGTGTGTGATAGGCACTGTATGTGGCTTCACCAGCAGACTGAGGAAATGCATCAGCAGTGACTTCAACAATGTCAGGAAACACAGTAAGAATGGCATCTGATCCCAGAAGCTGCCTTTGTAACTGCCAAGTATAACCTCCCTCACTGATACAGCTCTTCACATCTTATGACTGCCTTCATTTTAGTTCCATACAACAAATATGTCAAAATTGTTAAAAATTTTCCTGGAGCATTCTTTAAAGGAAAGCGATTGGTTCCCCCGGATGACAGGAAATAGTCCAGCCATAAATAATAGGTCATCAGACCACTTGTCCTGACAGAGAAACATCCGATCAAAACACTTTCACCTAAGGAGCTGAATTTCTCTGGCTCCGGATAGCAAGTGTTGCCAAAAAAAAAAAAAAAAAAATGGCTGGTGGAGCAGCAAAGAACCTGCACCGTCTGTTGTTTTCATCTCGCAGGTTTATGTTTGCTTCGATGAACAGGAGGTGAGAGTTTAGTCTGCAGAAAGAATAGAGCAGGGCGTCGAGCTTCTCCGGCTTGATGGGGTATAAAGAAGATGGATGCAAAAGCTAGTTCAACTATTCCGTTGCTGGCTCCGGCTGGCGAGCAGTGGGCCGATATGGGTCGCCCTGAGCAATCTGTTCCTTGACCCATTGGCTTTTTGTGGAAACACAGACACGAACAATTACATGTATGCATGCTCACAAATACAGACCGAGATTTTTTTTTTTAAAGGGCTGCATGTGCCAGCCAAGTTCTCGTGAACAGGCATTAAACTGGGCAGCTTCAGCGGACTCTTTAGATTGTTTTCTCAGCGGTATCTGCCAATTTATCCTTGACACGGGCCTGCAATAAAAACACATTCCACTCTGAGGACTCCGAAACAAGCTATTACTATTATACACTAAGAAATTTTTCTTTTTGACAAACTGAAAGTAAATGTCAGATTCTTCAGCTGCTTGTTGCAGATTTGACCTCACACACACACACATACACACACACACACAGAGTTCAGGCTGCTTGTGGCTTAAGAGGCTGTCTCACTTAAATTTCCCACCGACCACCTTTCCTGCCACAGATAACTGCTTATCGTCATGTAGACAGTCCAGTAAATTGCTGGAAATGAATGCTGTATTGCAGAGCGCTCTAGCTGCAAATCTGAAAAAGACTTATGGCTACATTCTTTCAGAGTCTGGGCGAGCACCTTTTGTTGAAGGTACTGAGTTCTGGATTTTATCAGTTGCTTTCCACAAAAACAACGCTGGCCGTCAGTGCACTCCAGGGGATAATAAATTGAGCCAGCATAACGTGCGGTTCTCCCTTACATGAACTTTTACTGGCATTTGAGTGATGGCCTTGTTGCCTGTTCAGCCAAAGCTGTGCATTTGAAAACAGCCATTAAATCAAAGTATTTTTCCTCCATGTATTTTTTTCTCCCCTCAGGTGGCTGTGCTCGTAATACCATGTAAAACTCATTCACTTCTCTGCACCTCTGTCTTTCTATTATTTATTCTATTATCTTCCTCTTGAATGATTAATTTGCTGTAGCGGGACAGTATTGGGATAGGAGCAAGTGAGCTGTCGCTTAAGAGATATGCTCCCCATGGAAATCTCATCCCTGTATTTGAGAAAGAAAAGGACTAAAACCGTGATGTACACATGAGATCCATTCAAATTCAGTGGAATTTCTGAAAGTATGTCTACGTACAATGCAGTTACTGACATTTCTTTTCATCTGTCACAAAGTCACTTTATCGTCATGAATTCTCTATACTTTAAACTTTATTTCCTCAAAAATAATAAATATAATCACAGGTATTTCTTTGCAATATCTCAAAAATAAACATTAAATACATTTTTTTCACATAATTGCTTATTTCCTTTCTTTGGATTTGTACATTTCTGTACCGCTTTCAGCCCATTCACTGTGCAAGTTCTATCTCTAACTCATTAAAAGGTTTCATCTTCAAACTGGATGCTTGTCTTTGTGCTCTGCGTTCTCTCGCTTTTTCTTTGTAGATACAATGCTGTGGTTGTTGGCGTCAACAAATCCCAATAAGTTGGCATCCCCTTTCCTCTGCTCCTGCTGTCCAAGTCCACATCCTCAGTTTGAGTGACCAAAACTCTCTGGGTAAAAGGGGAAAATGATATTGTGTGTGAGCATGCATGCGTGCCTGCATCCACAGTCATTATCCTCCCGGGCCCTGAGCATGATCCAGAGACCAGTACATTCCACAGGGTGGACAGAGCCACTGGGAGAGAACTTGGTTTAAAGAAAAAAAAAAATTAAGGGGTTACAGTGCAAATCTCAAGAGAGTATACTTAAATTTAGCTTCTGCTGCAGTCTCTCCAATAAACACTCATGAAATAACCTCTCCACAGACCCTCCTTGCAGTATTTTTTCCCCACTGTCACATTCAGCACTAAAAGCCATTAAATGTAACATGAAGGCATCTTATGACTTTAATCTTCTCTCACTGTGGAGTCTCATTTTCTTTGCCTTGGGGAGTGTTCTTAAAATGCTTCATTTTGAATAGGTCCATTTATCTGATAAATCTCTGTTTGAATGTCTGTCAGCCTCTGAGGCATTAGGTTCACAGTACAGTAGCTGTTCTTCTGTGTTTTCCCCGTCCTTACCGTGCACTCCTGACAGTCAAGTGTTTTGTGCAGGATGATAGTTATGAAGAACACAGCTCTCATAGAAACAGACATCATTATTATTCCATCTGACTGCATCATACATAATTCTTTTGTTTTGAGTGTCCCTTGTGGGCACCCTTAGTAGTTTTCCCAGTGTGGTGTGCGTGTTTTTTATAATGGACTCTAGTGGAATGTGTTGTCCTCACAGCCCCCATGCAGTTCATATAGCTAGGAAGGGCATCAGTCCCAGCCACTCCAGTCCCCCAGTTCCCCTCTATCGCCATGTCCCCATAGCTCTCACAGGGGTTTGGACAGTGTGCAGCCTGACCCTGCATGGGTAGGCTGCTATGGCTCCCTACTTTGTAAGCCTGTGATGTCTCCATTTGGAGTTCTGGAGTCTTTTGACGCACCGGTTCCCGCTCGGGCCAAGATAGGCAGTCTTGTTGCTGGGCTGAGCGTTTCTCTAGCCGATAGGCGATGGCAAGCTGGAGTAGATGGAAGAGTTCGATGATGTTGAGGAACAGAGAGATGGCAGCAATCACCTGAGTGTAGATGGTGAAAATGGTCTTTTCTGTGGGTCGGGACACAAAGCAGTCCACCGTATGAGGACAAGGGTTCTTTGAGCACTCAAACTTTGGTGCAATGAAGAAGCCATCGTAAAGGAACCAAAGCCCAACAATAAAGCCAACCTCCAATAGGACTTTTAATATGATGCTGAATGCATATGCTCCCAGCAGCCTGCCTTTCAGTTTGGGAGCCTCGGAAGACTTATCCGGTTTTCTGCCTTTCCCACCACTCTTTTCTTTCTCCTTCTCTTCATTTTTTGTGCTCCCATCATTATTGCCCCTTTCTGTCTGAACTTCCCCTTTCTTTCTTCTGCCAGCACCAGCTTCTTCAGCCTGCTTCTCATCCTCTTTTCTCCTCTCCTTCCCAGTCCTTATAGCCACATATCCGAAGAAGAAGATGGTCGGCGTGGAGACAAAGATGACTTGGAGGACAAAGTAGCGGAAGTGGGATATGGGGAAGGCTTTGTCGTAGCAGACAGCAGTGCAGCCAGGCTGTAGGGTGTTGCAGACAAAGTCTGCTTGTTCATCATCCCAGGCAGATTCAGCAGCAGTTCCCAGCACCAGCATGCGAAACAGAAAGAGTACGGTAAGCCAGACCCGACCAATAGCTGTTGAATACTCCTGGCCCTCTTCCAGCAGGTGCTCCAGGAAGGACCAGTCAGCTCTGGACATCCTCTGCTCCTAAGAGGGACACATGGGTAAAGTTATTATAGTTAGATAGAAAAGGTGCATTAAGGTTTGGTAAGATTTTGGTAAGATTTTAACAATTTTATGAAATATTTTACACCTGTTTTTCAAGCTAAGATTTGAAAGAATTTCCCAGCTCACCCAAGAATCTCTTCTTCAACTCAAATCTCAAGTGAAAACGTTTCTCTCAGGTAGCTTGGACCCCATTAAACCTGGCTACATGTCTGGTTTTAATATGGGTCATATAGCCACATTTTCTTTACTGCTGCATTGCTAAACAGACTGGACCATTGTAACACTTAACATACAATGGATATATTTTTTATTATAATTGCAAAATTGTAAACGCTTTTCAAAACTCAGAGCCAATGCATGAATCTTTAATGACATCTATAAGCTGCAAATGAGCTAGGTTTCTCCAACCTTTTCACTATAATGGGGTCTCTATTTGCTGAGGAACGTGTATCTGGCTGCAGCCCCCTATTAGTTCTTCCATGAGCTCACACTCTTGTTAAGGTGGGGCCCTAACAGCTCCTCATTGGAGATGTGAAAAAATGACCCCCCCCCCACACACACACACTCACACACTAAAATGAACTAAAAATAAAACACATGCTACCAAAGTTAGCATTTAGTATGAATGGAAAGGAGTGTACATTTTGTCTGTTCAGAACAAATTGGGGTGAGTCCAAATGAGGCAACGTTTACATAATGCAGACACACAGAATGCATTCTATTTTGGGCTGGATGAATCAGTTATTTATGCAAATTTTAATTATACGGTTTAACTGATTACATAAAAAAAATGTCTTCAGTAATGGAAATGGGGATAGTGGAAATTGTTAATGATAAATGACACTGTCAGTGGCTTGTTGGGAAACTCAATGTGCACACACATAGCTGAATAAACATCCTGTGTGAGGGAGTTCAGGCACTGCTGTGACACTTGTCTATTTGTTTATACTATTAATGTTTGTCTGTTATTTTTTCCCCTGTGAGAGGAAAAACTTCTCCAATAGTGCAACTTAAAACTCTTCTGACAGGATGAGGCAACACAATGGACTGTCAGGGATTCTGGCCCCAGCTGAAGAGGCACAGAAATCACAACTTGACTGATCCTCCTTTGGGAGCATTGTCTTGAGGACGTTTTTATCTCTACAAAACATACCACGAAATATCAGCAGACTAGTGGCAGGTCACTCTAGGAGCTGATAAATCCTTAAAATTGATGTGGTAAAGTAGAAGTCCACACCAAGAATCACCAAAAAATAGAAATAAATTAAGGAATTAAATCAACAGGAAGCAGGTCTCCTTTTTTAAGTCATTGTAAATCAGCTTGACTTACTGTCAGACTTTAAGTTTATGGAATTCAGAGCAGTAGCTAGTGAAGAAAAGGAGAAAAAACAAACTCGTCGTGAGTTCTACCAAAGTTCAAAGTTTGTCAAAACCTGTCTAAAACTAAAAGAAAAAATTCTCCACTGGAAATAGATTTTATTCTAGGACAAGGCTACCATACATGTCTGAAAAAAATTAGCTTAATATATAATAATAATAATTATTATTATTGTAATAATTAATAATGAATTAGTCTGTATAATCAGGATTGTTTTGAAATATGGCTTGTCCCCCCGGCAAAGATTCGTACCTTTCTCTCTCTTGAAGTCGGGTTTGTCTCCTTACTGGCTTACAGGTCCCAGCAATCAGTGTCTCTTTTATGTCCCCTCCGCTCTGTCCAGTGGTGGACTGCGCTGCTGCTCCAGTCGGGTTGTGTTTTGCCTTCTTTAAAAAGAATCGATGTAATCGGAAAAAGTGGAGAGAACTTTCCCATGGCTGCTCAAACCGGCCCTCCCTCAGGAACTTCGTCCAGGAAATGGGATGGATGAACTCACAGCGGTTCTGGTTAACTGCTCTCTGGGTTTAACTTTGTTTAAAGACCGCAGATTTGCATTAATTGCATGGGAATGTGGCCTGTCTTCAGATATTTAAAGCTAAGAGGTCCAGGAGTTTGGAAAGAAATTGTAGTATGAATTTACAAAAGAAGGCAATGACAAAAAAAAATAAAATAAAAAGTTTTAAATGCGTCGTTGTGGAGTGAGGCCATTCGCATAAATAAACATACCTTGTAAGCCGACTCCAGATCACTTTGTGCACGTTTATTAGACCAGAATGACTTACTGTTTTTATACAACAGAATAACCTCCTATTAATAAACCCCATAAATACCAATAAGATTTTATCGATATGGTTCCTCTCCTAGGTGTGCAGGCTACTAAAATATAACGATTATAAAAATTTATATCAGTCCTTTGCTGCCTTGTGAGTCTTATGTCCGTATTACTTACTCTGATTGTCCACAGCAGACTCGTGTAATTTTCCATTATGCCACATAATGGCGCCAGCCACCTTATTTCCAAGAAGCGCGTCTCTTCAATAAAGCCCCATAATTGGCTAAAACGTGAACGTTGTTTAAAGTAATCGGTTTGTGACGGAATTTTATCTTTATTATAAACTTTTTTTTAAATCAGTGTAATGTTGAGAATTGAGAACTTACTTTGTTTCTTGGTACTTTAAAATTTTATAAAAAGAATTACCTCTACAGCAGCCACGCGCAATCATATATAACAATCACGTAATACAACCCAGCAGTCATTATATATTTAACTTTAAAAAAATATATTGTGTTATATTGAACTGGGTGTAGTTGTGTGCGTACACTGTTTTACTAAGGTGCACACAATGCAAAGAAATTAAAATCGTTTTGCCATCTAAACTACAATAACTTGCATTGTTGTACTTCCCTCTTTGTACACAAACACAAGAGGCTCGGTTTGATCAAGGAAACTGTGCAACAAGAGTTCAGCTTCTTCTCAAACCATGCTTTTTCTTTCAGTCAAGGCTCAGACAGAAGGCTATTTGAGCACAGGCTTTGTTTGCAGATGATCTCTCACTGGAAGTGCAGATAGAAATAATGCAAAACCTGGAGACCACAGGCTGGATAGAAAAAAGATCTTTTTGAAACAAACCGTTCCTTTTTAGATGATGCAAAAGGACTGTAAAAAGAAGTAGATGCTGGCAAGCTAAATTTAATGTTGGAATTTAATATGTTAAATCCATTTTGGCACAAGCTAGGAGAGTTAAACTGTTCTCATGTCATAAGGAAATTAAAACAGTGGTTCATTGTAAGTAACCATTTTATTAAAAAATATTTATTATGTGATAACACACAGAAAAAAAAACAGCCCTGTATAATACTGTACAGCACTGGATTGCACATCATAACATAGTCTGTACCAGTCGAGCTACTTACTGCCAGCGCACTTATTACCTTTTTATGCCACACTCAGGTGAATTAAAGCTTTTGCCAGAAAGTCATCTTCTTATGGCCGCTGCCAGTTATCGCCGTACTATCATAAAGTGTCAGTATGTAGATTTTGAAAAGAACTGGGAGGCTGGGTCCATCTAACCGGCTGCTGCACAGAGCAGACCTTGATAAAAAAAAAAGCTCGGCAAATTGACAGTGAATCATCCTGACAGATCAGCGTCTTGCTCTTTTCTTTGGTCATTACATCTGCAGATGAATGGCGAGGAGAGAAGTGAGGACACCCGACAGAGAGTAATAGAACTGTTTCCATTCAGGAGATGCACTGTGTCTTCCTGTGTTCGGTGTGTTCTTCCCTGCCGGTACAGTTATCAATGAAACTAATTGCCTGCCTCAACTTCAATCAATTTCTCACTGCTGGATACATTTTATCATTCGCTATTGTATTTTATGAGTGATTCAGACCTGAGTGTGCATCAGCGAGCTCAATAATGCAGATATGAATGTAGAGTGGGAAAGGTAAATCAAAGAACATCCCATTATGAGTTTGGGGGATAAAAGATTTTTGAAGTTCTTTTTGTTGGCTTGCATCTAAAACCTAAATGATACGGACAGGTGCATTCTCACAGGTTAAAATGAAACAACAAATGCCCTCATCCATTCACTTGACAGCTTTGGTCCCCTTAGAAAAAAGAAAGTACTGACAGCAAACAAATCATGGCCATGTTTTTTAAACATTAATAAATAATGGACAGAGTGTTAAATCGCCTTCACCTTGCTTTACTAAATGATTAACTGCAAACACTGCCTGCAGAAATACAAGCCACAACACCTCCTATCCAATTGAGCTTTACCTTCCAACATGGTTCCATTGAGTTAAAAAATGTTTTATAGAAACTGATGATATGCTGATCCAGCAATCATTTTTGTCTACACTGAAAAATTCCAACAGTCATCAGATGTCACGATATTATAGTACAGATAATCCTGGTCTCTAATGGATATGGGATTTTGGCAATTCCTGACTTTTTCCACAGTCACCAGCAGGTCAGAATTTTCACTTATCAAATAAAATTTCCCAAAACTCGCTGGCATCAAAATTTCAGTTTTTCCAATATTTTGACTTCTAAAAAAAATATCTGCACTCGGCTTCAGCAGTATGGGTTCATGACAAGTGGCAATTTCTGGCACTGAAATATGAATCTGACATGGATGTGGCATAACTGCAGTTTCTTGAATGGCTGCTTCTGGCTGGTGCAAAAAAAAAAAGTCAATCCCTATGGGTGATGAGATATAGTTAACATATTCACAGCCTGGTACAGAAACAGTTTCAGTCTCTAGACATAGTTTCTCCTTTTGTAACAACTGTATGGTTTTTAATTTTCAATAACTTGCATCTTTGGATTTTGCTAAGGCTTAGAATCAGGGACGTGGCTTCTCTGAGTGACAAGGGTGCTGACTCAGGCACGTATAGCTGATAACTGCTGAACCTCATGTTGGCTCAATTTAGTCGTTAAACTGTTTGCTCTGTTAAAGGACTTATCTGACAAATATTATGGCCTACTCTCAGGTGCAGCATGTCCAAGCCTGTTCTTTTGTACTGGTGACTGAAATTCAAGTGTTTTATTAGTCTGCCACTTTGCACTAATAAGCAAGTATCTCTCTCTGTGCATTGCACCCATAATGTTGAATAAAATGAGCATTTTACATTAATTTGACTTTGAGTATTTTAGCAATCCAATATTATCTAATTACATTCTTATTAAGACACTGGAACAGCTGCTGAAATGTGCCCATGTGCATTATCTCAACAATGCATTTACTTTAGCTCCATATATTTATGGTGATTTACACACTTGTATTAATGGGATTTGTTTTAAGGTCAAAAATAGATGCAGGTGCATTTCTCTAACATTACAGTGTTGCAGCCCTCCCACACAAAGAGAAGAGTGAAGTTCTTGTGCCATGTCATACTGTGCAAAAATTAGGTTCCAAGACTAAATGTAAAATCCTACTTCTTCCAGTGTTACAAACAGATGGGATAGCACAGGATTCACTCTTACTCTTTCAGTCTGTCATGTACACAGTAAATATCCAGCACAGCAGGCAGTGTACGTACTTCACCGCTGCCTGGTTAGTAAAGATGTCATGAGTTATGGGCTCTGGGTTCCAAAGCTTTGCATGTTTCTTTTGATGAAATATGCATGACATAGACAGAGCTGTAGGTTTTCTGAAGTGATAAAGATATACATACAAACGCTGAAGCCTACGCTCTGGGAGAAGGGTTATGACAAGGACCATTGTGACAACTGAAACTACACACAGCTAAATCCTTTATCCGGTTCTTTACAATTTAATCTAAAAAAAAAAAAACCCTGTAAGTTCTCTTCTTTACTCTCGCTCCATCCCATGTCTCCCACATGGTCCTGTTACATTGTGTCTCTCAGCCTTGTTACACCTATGGACCACTCCCTGACAGGCACTATTGATTACAGCCAACTTGAAGCAATGCCATGAAAGTGTACATCGGCAGCTGCTGACAGCTTTATTAGCAACTCAAATGAATATCAAAAGCTTAAAGGGGCATGAACCAGGGACAGAGCACATCATGTTTGTTTGGGGATCAATTAACTGGCCAGACTTTTGAAGGTGATCAATTAGTTTTGTCCAGTGGGCATAATACACTCTGACCACAGATAAATCTGAGCCATCATAGAAGGCGAGCCCTCTTTAGAGTGTTTATCTGGTACTTGGCATAAATTTAAAAATTGCTATCACTGACTTAAACGCACGATATAATACTTTTACACATGCACTGCACACCTGAACTTTTTCAGATAGTACCTGATGAAGATGCATGTAAAAATGCAAATTGACATTAAACAATCTTTAAATTGCCAGATTGTCTAGCAGAAAGTTCTTATGATGTCCAATTTGCTGTAACACATAAACAGTGCAGGTGCCAACTAGCAGTTGGTCATTCTATGTCCAGCCTCCTGTCTCTAGCATGTTCCACCCAGAGAAGCACCCTCACCTCTACCACACACAGTATTTCTAGTAGTGAGAATGACCTCCTGCTGCCTCATGTGTTAAATGACTACTGCTGACAGTGTCCCAACCTGACTCTCCTGACATTTTCTGGGTTTAATAAGTGAAAACAACTTAGGTACTTTTATCTTTACTGAGAGGGGGTCTCTGAGTAAAAAAGGAATACACACTGTAAGAAATCCATCATTCTGAAACTGATGGCTGGTTGCTTGTGACATTCTAGACTCCGGTTACTTTGTTAACCCTCCAATGTATTCACTATCAGGTCATATGGCAATCAATGATATCCTTTTTTTTTCTTTTTTTTTTTGCCTGTGGTTACTTGGGTCAACGAATGTCATTGACGATCTACGGTCTCTGGTCACATCACTGCAAATTGCTTCCAGGGTGGACGTAGCTTAAATTGGATCATGAGAGTTGATGACTGACTTCACCATCATTGCAGATCAAATCTATCAAGTATGATTCATTCAGAAATCATATTTGTCAATGAGATCCTGAACCAAAACTTTATTTGCATTATTTTCTTATAACGTTAGCTAATGTTAGGTTAATTGCTAACTTACCAGTGTTTAGTTTATTTAAATGATATATATATATATATAGCAACTATAGCTAACATTAGGTGCCAGATTCAGTAGTAGCCTTTATAAAAGGTATGGTGAGCTTTAGCTTGGTGACTGTTATGAATAAAAAGGTATTCATGCAACTGAAAGATGACCAAAATGAAATGGACCATTACTAGAATAGTAAAATAAAATAAAATAAAATAAAACACTGTTCTGCTTATATTTATTCATTTTATTGCAGAAATAATTTTGCCTTCACGTTTGGCCACATATGTTTTTTTCATCTCATTTCCAATTTTCTAATAAATGCATAAAACTCCCTCTTGCTTTCTACCATAATGGAAAACACTGAATGCCACCTATTCTCTGAGATGCATAGATGTGCACTCATATGTTGGTGGGATGTGTGGGAATGGTTGTACAAAGCTAATTTTACTTTGATATTTTGATCCAGAGAGAAAGAAAGATTATTGTTTTCTTTTGCCTCTGGCTTCCATTTGTTTTCTGCAAATGGATTTGTATGAAAAATGCCTCCATTTTCTACTCTTGGGCCCTGGAAGTAGCAAAAAGGGGCTTGGGGTTTTTCAAATAACAACCCAGCCAAAGTTTCTGTTGCAGAAAATCGCATTTCCAATTTATTCCGTAACCATGCAATCCAAGATTCCAATCACAAGATCTTCTTGAAGCAGCTGGTTTGCAAAAAAAAAAAAAAAAAAAAAAGAGAGAGAGAGAGAGAATTCGTTTACAACACCAACATGGAACCAGTTTGCCAAGGTCAAGGTCTTCTGTCATCTGACTTTAGCATAGTTCAGACAAGTGCTAATGAAGACACAAACAGATCTGTTAGGAGGCTGTGAAGCAGGTGGCGCAAGGCTGTGCTGTTAACGATTCCACCCTGATGATGAATGCCCTGCCACATACATGAGTGGTAGGGGTGCATGTTGTGCCATGTTGAAAATGTAGATATTACTCCTTGACCCAATGAACCAATAAATATTCATTAGGTCTCCTTCCTTTGAGACAGCAAAGCTACTGACTCTTCACTGGTATTGCTATGCAGGAAAATTGGTGTGCTGTGGCTGAGAATGCAACTGACAAGAGAAGAAGTGGAGAACATAAATATACCGAGGCTGATACACTAAAGTCTGTGTTTCTATATATTTTGCATGAGTATTAAGGCATGCTTGTAACAGAGCTTGGAGGCAAGTGAGAATTTGAGAATTTTGTGACAGTTGAAGCTGGCATGTGGGAGCATATGTATGTATATTTATAAAGTAATCAAAGGCAGGTGTGATCAGACTGCGTTGCGCATGTAGGGAGATTTAACATGAAGGTTTAACACCAAGCAGAATAATCACCTCTGATCTTACATACCCTAACGTCTTCATCCTGACAGCCAGCATGTTTTCCTAGGCACTCACATGTACATGCAGACAGTCTCACACAGTGGCTCGTATCAGTGTCACTGACCATGGTGCTGAAACCAAAGGCTGCTGATGGAACCAAGCTGCTGCTGTTCCACAAATGTCACTGCTATCAAGAAAAAAAATGAAAAGACAACACATTACACGTGCTTACGATAAGTATAATTAATTTGTACATAAATTATCATGAAAACAGTGTTTTCTCTACTTATGCAAGATGCTCAGCTGTTGTTAAAACTGCATGCAGTCACAGTAAATTAAAGGGTGGAAATAGAATACTTTATTATTGCCAGTGGGTTAAAAAACACAGGGAAAGCGGCAAGATATGCAGTAAAACAGTTGACCTCAGTTCTTACTGTATAAATCATAAATATTTATCAAGACAGAAAGAAAGAAAGCTTTGTTATGCAACAGAATGAGGATGAATATAGAAGTCTGTCGGCATAAAACACTAGTAGGTGTACTGAGAAAAATGTACTGGACACCATCATCTGGCACCATATATGTGTTTATATACTTCTCATAAAACTTATAAATGGTGGCTGTAGAGGGAAAAGGCTTTCACTGTTGTTAATGAACCATGCAGACTAGTTCTGCAGCACTGGCATCTGATGAGCCTCTGCTCTCTCTACATGTATGCAGCAGGAAGAACGGAGGGATAAATGAAAAAAAACAGTTCAGTGTGTCTTTCTCTGACTTCTATTTCCTAAACACACAGATAGCCTGCATGCACAGCCATTTCCAGCAGTTTTAGCTGATACAACAACCCTTTACACGGACAAGATTTAACATGACACATTTCATCTCGTCACCAACTGATGTTTGTTGAGGGCCTAATGCAGCCCCCTCTGTGAAAACAATACGAGAAAGATACATTTAGGTCATTAAGTTTTCAGTCGTGCAATAAAACACGCGTGCAGTCATGAAATGGCCCTGAGGCCTTTTGAAAGTGAGTCTTTATTTCCACTGTTTTGCTCTCTCTCTCTCTCTCTCTCTCTCTTGCTGGCTCTGACCCATTTACAGTAGCTGCGTCTAAGTTAAGTGCTAGACGTGATGGCGTATCCAGAGTGGGTCTCTACATGCTGCTGAAAACATCATAGGTGTGATCTTGGCCACAGACCAAAACTAAAGGTTTTCTTAAGCAGTTTTTTACATGGGCAGTGTGAGAATGGATGGAGTTTCGGCCCTATTTGACTCATCAAACATAACCATATGTCTAATCAAAGAAATATATTACCCCGATGTCCTGCTATACTACCCCTTTTAATAGACCTGCATGTCCTTTCATGTCGAATTCTATTTTTAATACTTCCTATAAGAAAACAGTACAAGCGCATCAGTTTGTGCAAATTGTGCATTTGCACCAAACAACGGCACAGGCCGACTAGAAACACGTGACATTTGTGCTGGATGAGTAAAACATACAGATAGAGCACTCGTTTTTAATAAAGGAAAGACATCAGGCTGAACGGTTTGAAAGATTGGTTAATTTGCAGTGTTTTAGCCTTGTAGGATAGGCCGACAGCGGCTTTATTTGGCCCCTCCTAGAGCCGAGGAGAGGAGCCGCCGAGGATCCCGTGGACCAATCGGTTGCCGGTAACATTTCAGTGGGGAGAGAGAGGGAAAGCGAGAGAGAGAGAGAGAGAGAGAGAGCAGTGGTCCTCCCTGGTTGTTCTCCATCCTCTCTCCTCCACACAGCGACCGGGGAGCTGTGGAATAGGCGTGCATTTGCGTTACTCAAACGCAGAAAACATTCAGTGAAAACGTCCACAGAAAGCCCGCTGTAAGGTAAGGAGACTCCTGAAGCTGTTAGACTGGTTTTAAAAAAAACAAAAACAGAATGTACAGGCGCTCCATTTTTAAATGTTCTTTGAACGCTCACTATTAGTACACGCAGTGCAAGTAGGCTGTCCTGTGGTTCTTGTCGATGGACTGACTATATGATGGGACAACGGCAAAGTGTTGGTTGTCAGCGGAGCGCCCAGCTGTGTCAACTTGACAGGAGGAATGAGAAGTTGCACCATTTACGATCACAGGACGGACCCCCCCCCTCTCTCTCTCACACACTCACTCACACACACACACACAGACATACAGATGTACACACACACCGATACACAAAAGCACTTAATTGTCTTTGGCTGGAAATGCAAAACACATATGGAAAACACTCGGAGATATTGCCAATCACCGCGTTTCATTCGTGCGTAAATGTTCGCTGACCGTGAAAGCGCGCCTTTCTTCTATGTGGTGTGCTTGTGTGTCCCGGAGAGGAATTCGCGCTGGGCGCAGAAGTATTGCTTTTACAGAGCAAAGCATAGATGCACAATGGTCTAATTAATCAAACGAGAGTCGCGTACGAGTGTGGCGCTTGGGACAGCGAGGAGATGATTCCTCAGGACCACCCCGGTCCAGGAATCCCTCGGGGGATGGGGGGGGGGGTTCTGATAGTGAGGCGGGGTCGCTAAGGATGCTTCACATTTATTACTAAGTGCACTTGAACGGTTAAACGTGGCGAGCTTTTACAGTGCAGGCGGATCGCTCTAACACGCATTTGGCGCTGATTTGAAAGATGGTGTACAGTGCTAACATCTAGTTTTCCAATGAATAGTTAACGCCCCTTTTGCCGCTGCAATACAGTCTCTCTTTTGGCTTTGCTTTGTTAAATAGTGTCGTTAGTTGGGCTGGATAACGTGTCAAAAGACCAGATAGATGAGGCACAGACTATGGGTTGTTTGTCACTCCTTCTTGGGAGCATGTGATGTGAATTTAGATGCCCATATAAGCTTGAGATGTATAAAAGGAGTACATATGAAGTTGGCTTTTTTTTTTTTCTGATTACTGGGTCCAGGCTCCTTAGTGTGTCTGTATGAGTGTGTGCTGGTGCTTTGCTTTATAGGGGTAGAAGGCTCAGGGCCTTGATAGTATGAGCAGTGTACATTTCCCTGCATCCAATGCAAGATCACTCCAGAATCTGATTACATAAAAGCATTTTTTTTTTTTTGGTTAACAAAGTGAAGCATTGACTCAGTGACCTGACACTATGGTTTTAATGTCAGTGTGATCAATTATTTAAGCTACAGCTGGGTATCAGACTCTCAGATTTTTATAGCTGGTAGCCTGCTCCCCACGAATCATTGGGCTTGAAACTGTACTGCTTACACGCCCAGTTTTACAAAAGAAGCTGGTTTCCAGTGGGGAAACCCACAGCCTGCTTTCTGTCTGGGATCTTTAAGATGTGAAAAAGGTGTGTTAAGGCTTGCTCTGGTTTACAGCAAACTGTGCTCACTCAAATGGGAAAAAAATTGGGTAACTTTGATAGTACAGTGGCTGATTATGCAGTGGGAGATAAGAATGCTTTTCTACTTTGTTAGAAAATTTGTCACATAATACAGCAGAAATAAATTACAGTATTCATTTCACATGAACAGACTTGTGAAACTCTAAAAAGCAAACAAAACAATTGCACAGTTTTAGAAGCTGATTGTGGAACAATACCAATTCTGTTCTGCCTAATCAAAGTGTCTCCTTCATTCAACAGAAAAGACAGCCATTAAGAAAGTGAGATGCAATTAAAAAGACGGTTACCGTTTCTCGTTCAGGCTTAAAATTAATTTTCTTTACTCGACACACACACACACACACACACACACACACACTTAGACACCCACACAAAAAAGTGGGATGGGTGTTTCTTGTGAGAAGGGACTGAATTTACCACCACTCCTTTTGGAGCATAGCACGCATTGCACAGAAATCGCATTCTTTCTTTTCACAAGCAGCACAGAAGAGGCTCCATCTTGATGGGCACATGAGGATTAACTGTTCATCTTGGCGTCTGTTTAAGGTTCCTGTGCACTCTTTTCTCAGGGGAACAAGTGATCACGGGAAAGTGGGAAGAGCAACACACACTCCCCGAGAGGGATCATCTCCTTTGCTGTCTGATAGCTTCAGAAACAGATCATTTCTGGCATAGTAATATATAAGCTATAGTAATAAACCAAGGCTTTTCTATGAGGTCAATTGTAACCACAACAAGCTAACATGATAGTGACAGCGCTACCTAATGTTGGGTGCAATACATTACAAGGTAGTGGTAATGCAGGTACAAGTTATCTAGCTATATACTATTTCAAATAAGTGCACATTAATACATGAATTTAAAAATATTACCTTTACCTGTTCCTTTTGCTGTTAAGAAAACAACACAGTTGAATTTGCTGCACTTGTGTCAGGCATATGTTCAGCTTGGTTAGCTTGTGAGTTCTCGGAGGGGATGTCTGTCACATTGTGGAATTAATGCAGTATTTTGTGTCTGGGTGATATAGCTTACTGTCAGCTGCTTTGGAGTTCCTCTTCACATTGTGAAGAAACACCTTGAAAGTTAAGCTCAGCTTTAGGATGCTGGTGGTGAGGCCCACTTCTGAAGAGAAGAATGATGCTGGTGCTACAGCTCCAAAACCACAGCTAGCTTTTATCTAATGTTAGATGACCCAAAATGCTACTGGTTGTGTGGTGGAGGGGGTGCTACCAATATCAACTCGCCAATTGAATGAGATCAATTCAGTACGCTCATGCTCTGGATAATCTAACCAAAAAGCTAAATGAAAAGGGTTTGTTTTGTTTTGTTTTATTATACAAAAATAGGCAAACAAGTTAGTTCTCTCAGTAGGTAATGCTGCAATGTAACAGATTCCTTTTTATTGTTAGTAATTTTGTAATGCAACGAGCTACTTTTAAAACACTTGTGCTAGGCAGTACTGTATGTTGGACATACCAGTCTTAATTTCATGCCTGAAAGGAATTCTTCTAGCACAGTTTTACTAGTGAACTGATAAAAATTGGTTTGAACGTATTATGCTACTGGCCACCAGAAGCAATGTGGAAGTATTGAGAGGGACCCTGAATTAACTACGTACCTTCCAACTTACCACTCTAATTATGTAAATCACAGATGTTAATGTGGGACTATAGAAATTAACCTACAGTTAACTCACTTCAACACGGCAAAGATCATGGTGCACAATTATTTGTGAAACTCTGTAAGAGTAATGATTGCATTTACAAAATTACACCACTAAACAGCATGCTGAGAATGCAAACTATCCAGGGATTACTATAGCACTCTACTAGATCCCGACCTATTTGTCAGTATTATTAGCTATTTGCTACTGGTACTGGCATTTATAATGACTGATAAATGAACATTAAAAAAGTAAAGGCAAAAACACCCTTCAAGCAAGTCATGAATGTTTATATTGCAAAGTTTGTGTTTGGAACGCCACAAACGCAGCAAGAAGCTGATCGAGCAGAGTCGGCTGGAGTCTGAACGAGCAAATAAATGACCACACATAACAAATGTTGATATTTATCTGGCAGATTTTTTTTTAACAAATCTGTTTATGTTTCATGTGTCTGAAAGAAAAGAAAGAAATCATCCATTATATTGGAATTTTTAAACCAACAAATATCAGTATGGTTCTTAAAGCTCTTACTGTATATCCTTCTGACTCTATCTGTGACTAGCTGTTATATTCAAAAACAGTAAAGACAGATGGAGGATGAAGGAAAATGATCAGACGTGTACCAGAATAAGTTGTGACCAAGAGAGGAGCTGTCTCCACTGAGTCTCGTTTTGCTTCATCTCTACTCTCGCTGCTTCTGTGCTGGACCCTGACTACAGGCAGTTCTCGGGATGCATCTAACAGACACAAATAATTTGGGCCACAAAGTTTGAAAGAATAGGCTGAAACAGAGTTTGTTTCAAGCTTCACTTCACAGCTCCATTGTGGAAACATTAACGCTAATGAACCATATGTCGGCTTTGTTTAAAACACAGCTCCAACAAGAAGTCAGATTACATCTAATCAAAAAGTATGACAGGCAGTCTGTTAGGCACCGACTTTATAGGCCTTTGCCGATTATTTATTTTTGTCAGCAGAGGCTAAAAGTAATTATTGTTTTGGTTTTATATTTGCTTTATCTCTCTTATGATGACTTCAGAGTGTTTCTATATATTAGATAGTCCTGATAGAAGAATAGCTCTGGAACAGACTGGGTGTGCCCTGCCTTTGGCCCTATGATGTCTGGGAAAGGCTACGCTGATACTGAATAGGATCAGTGGCTGAGAAAATGGATGGATGGATGGATGGATGACAGGAGAATAAGCCACTGGAAGCCTGTATAAAGGCCCACTTATGCAAATATTGCGCAGTATATTAATAATAAAAATACCATGATACATACACTTTACAATCTTGAAAAATACCATGATACAATTTTGGTCACACCAAACAACATTACCTAACACTGATTCTAACACATTAATATAAAGAAGATGTTTTTTTAGGCTTGTTAAATTATCATGGCATTTATTGTTTACTGAAAACGCTTGAAACTACAAGCCACATTTAACTTGAGCATTAACATTAGCATTCACACAGCGCTTTATTCTGTACACTTCAAGCACTTTATTACCTCATATCCATGACCAATTTAGAATCATCATCTAACCTATTATGCATGTCTTTGGACTGTACGTCTGAACCAAGTTTTGTGCCAATCCATCCAGAATATTACTAATACAATAAGAAGTCAGGGACCTTCATGTTCATTAGGATTCATCATTGGAAACAATCAGTTTGTACAGCAAATGTTGTAGAAATTTGTTCATCAGTTTTCCAGTAAAAAGTCAAAAATGTTGGTGCTACCAGAAAAGCCAATGACTCACCAAACTTATTAGGTTCCACACGTTGTTTACCATGAATATGCAAAATTTTATAGCAATCCATCTAATATTAATTGCCTTTTTTTTTCTTGGCCCAAAGGTGCTGATGCCTGTTTGGTGAGATATTTCTAGAAAATGAACACCACTTTCAAATGTGAGGGTTTTCGAGAAATGAGTTAACAAAGTTTTACAATATCCCTTCTAATACTGTCAAATAATTCCAGAATTTAATGGGAAAACTTAATTTGTACTTGATTCAAGGTTATCTCTTGTTAAATATGCTTAACATTAGTGAGTAATGTAATGGTTTATGGACCTTGCTTAAAATATTAATCAATTGTGCAAATTATATTTCCTTGCCAGTAATAGCTGCTTAGGAATCGGACCTTCCAGAGTCACCATTAATCCATTTCCACAATATAGACTGGGACTAAAAGAGCACTGTTATTCTTTCTACAGAATATCAAAGCTCAGAGCTTCAGTGGTGGGGAAGCAATAGTGGTCTGCATGATAAGGCAAAGGGCTTAGAGTGTTTTTTTGAGATGCCTTAAAAAGCTGGCCCCTGCATGAAAACTCAGATCATGTTATTTGAATGAAAAGATGGGTCTTGATATAGTGCATTCATTTAGAAGATACTTTAATGGATGCTGTCATCATAACATTTTCACCTCCCTGCCTCTCTTAGTTTACATTTTCTGGTCATCTCTTTTTCCTCCCCTGCCCAATGCTTACAACCCACGCTGAGGCCATTTTGCATATTACATATCAATAAAAAAGCATTAATCTCTAAAGCTGGGGGGGTTTTAGTGGGCTTGCATGGACACAAAGATGCAGACTGCATGTGAGGTATAAACACACCATGTTGGGTTATCTGTGTTTTACCTCCCCGCCAGTGCTTATAACTACAGGACTTGTCATTTTGAACCCATATAACTAAACCCCTAATGTTAACTGGTATTAAAACAATAATAGTGACATAGGGGAAGTGAGCTTGTACTCAGATCAGATGTGGTATGTAGTGACAAGAAGCACTGACAAATCAAGATGCAGTTTGTTTGTTTTTTTCAGTTCATTTTCTGAAGCGGCTACTATCACTGATACATGGTTTAATTTGACCCGCTGTCTAATACCCTTATGGTAATTAACAGTATAACATTTACCTTTGAATTAATCAATGGCTGGAGTATTTGTCATTTAAAATGTCGCCCATCCCGCAGCTGCTTCTTACTCACAAAACCAAACAGAAGGAATGAGGGAGATTACTGTCGCTAAGAAGCACAGGCGGTCAGAGGTGAGGCAATGCAGATGCTGGAGATATTACGAAGCTAAAATAACCAGATACGCTCATGGCTATTCTCAAACACGATGGAAAACAGATTGGCTAAAATGTCATCGCAGTGGATCTGCAATCTCGATGTTGTTGTAGAAAAACATTAGTCATGAACACAGCCTGTGTTTTGACAGAGGCGTAATACGGCAACTGGACTAATTAGGTTATACATGGTGAATAAGCTGTGTCAGTTATGTCAGACTGAACTGAGTAACCCTTCCTTTAATGGTACTGTGATCTTGGTTCCACTTCAGTTTGGAGAGACCCTCAATTATTTGGCATGTTGATACTACAATTGCTTGCTGCCTTTTCAAAATCAGATTCTTGTATGGGAATAGTCATACTATGAGCCATATAAGATTACATGAATACTGTTACTGGTGAAGAAAGGAACAATATTGAGCCCAGATGAATATCTAAATGAATGTTATCTGAATAGATTATTATATGTACCTGATGGAGAACTGGATCCTGTCAATCAGACATCAAGAGAATATCTGAAGATGATCAAATTTCAAATTCAGAAACAAGATGAATGACTCGCAGAGGTGTAACAATATTTCAGTGGTTAGCACAAAATACAGTTGTGAAACTTGAGAAATTATTTATGTTATTCCCCCTTTCAAATATAGTATTTTGCATTATCTGTTATGTTGCTCTTCAACATGGTATGCCTCTTGGAAAGTTAACCAACCCCACAGGTTTATGCTGTGGCCACATATATTTATTGTTTCAACATTGTTTCAGAGAAGATATATACCTCCTGCCTTGTCTTTGTCAATCAGACATTTCATGTGTAGGTATTGTGATGTTTTGTATTGTTGATGAGTTTAATGGTAGAAAAAAGGGTCTGAGATTGAATCTCCTGGCTGGCTGGGGATTTTCTTTGTGGAGTTTGCCTGTTCTCTCTACGGGTGTCTGTTTCCTCTGGGTGCTTTCTTTCCACAGTCCAAAGACATGCACTTTAGGTCAGTTGGCATTTCCAAACTGGCTGTAGATGTGGATGTGAACATGAAAGGTTATCCTTCACTCAGTGTTAACCCTATGATAGCTATGATTAGCTATGATTACCTCTATGATCAGCTGGATAGGCTCTAGTCACCCCAGTTTATATTGTATTTGAAAAGGCAGTTAAGAAAATGACTGGCTGGATATCTCTCTGGATCCTCTTACTTTTGGCAACTTTTGGCTCTTTAGCAAATAGCTACCAGATTTCTTAATGTGCCAGAGATGGTTTCGTACATTGAGGCATGTGGGAGGATATACTTATAAACTGTTTTGAAAAGGGCTAGCACAGATTGAATGAACCACCTGTCTACCACCTTCTACCCTGGGCGGACTTAAAACAATCAGATTGATGAACAGAATGTAGAAAACCACAAGAGGACAAACAATAAATAAATAAAAGACAGAGGTAGCCGTCAGCTCTGAAAATTGAAGGCAACCCACAAGTGCCTTAAACCTATATTCTTTTTAATCACCAGCAGATGGGGACATCACTGGTTTCACAAAGCTGTTAGGAAATCCATAGAAAACGCCCCCCATCCCTTAAAGACACTCATTTTGAGGCTTGATGCAGAGATTCCATTAACCACTGGGTGATGTCATGGTGGCTTTGTCCATCTTATGTACTGATTATGGTAAAAATAAGTTGCAGTCTGAGAAGCGCTGAAACTTAGCAAGCCTTCAGTCCAGAAAGTGATGGTTTGCATGTCGTTAAATGGTGTTAGCCATCTTTGTTAGCAAATCCATCAATAAAAGTGTCTGTCATTTTCTAAGTCAAACTAATCAGACTGACAAACTAGAGAATGCAGAAAACACCAAGATATGGACCAGATTTCACTTTTTATTTGCTCAGATTAATACTCCACACTCTACACCAGGGAACGTCAACTGGCGGCACATGGGCCACATTCGGCCTGCCAGAGCTTTACATCCATAAGATCCAGATCCATCCATCCATCCATTTTCTTTCACTTATCCAGGACTGGGTCGCAGGCACAGCAGCCTAAGCAGAGAAGCCCAGGCTTCTCTCTCCCCAGGCACCTCCACAAGCTCATCTGGAGAAACTCCAAGGCATTCCCAGGTCAGACAAGCGATATAATCTCTCCTATGTGTCCTGGGTCTACCCCGGGGTCGCCTCCCAGTAGGACATGCCCAGAACACCTCACCCAAGAAGTGCCCAAGTGACATCCTAGTCAGATGCCCGAGCCACCTCAACTGGCTCCTCTCGATGTGGAGGAGCAGCGGCTCTACACTGAGCCCCTCTGCAAATGGCCGTCCTCCTCACCCTATCTCTAAGGGTGAGGCCAGCCACCCTTCGGAGAAAGCTCATTTCTGCCGCTTGTTTTCGTGATCTTATTCTTTCAGTCACTACCCAAAGCTCATGACCATAGGTGAGGGTAAGAGCGTAAATTCACAGGTAAATTGACAGCCTTGCTTTTACACTCAGCTCCCTCTTCACGACGACAGATCAGTGCAGCATCCGCATCACTGCAGATGCAGCCCCGATCCATCTATCGATCTCCCGCTCCCTTCTCCCTTCACTCATGAACAAGACCCCAAGATATTTAAACTCTTCCACCTGGGGCAGGAACTTGTCCCTGAGCTGGAGAGGGCACTCCACCCTTTTCCGGGTGAGGACCATGGCCTCAGGCTTAAAGGCGTTGATTCTCATGCCAGCCGCTTCACACTCGACTGCAAAGCATTCCACTGCAAGCCGGAGGCCACCACCTGATGAAGCTAACAGGACCGCATCATCTGCAAAGAGCAGAGATGAGAGTCTGAGGTCAACAAGGCAGAAGCCTTTCGCCACATGACTACACCTAGAAATTCTGTATAAGGAGTGTTAAATGTTACCACATTAGTCAGTGTAACTAGCTGAACATGTTTAAACAGTGTTCGCAATCACTACAAGAAGAGCTTTTAAAGTTAGCAAACAATCACTGTAGCTAACTATGTATGCATGTTCTTAAAAACTTGAAGACTGGCAAGATATAGATTGTGATCTTGTTAATCTCACAAGAATCCAACTACATCTCAAGGTAACCAAATTTTCACCCTCACCAAAAACCTTATTTGGCCCTCTGATAATGGCATTCTTGATATCAGGGGTTTCCCTGAATAACATATGTAAATCCTAACAATATACATTTTATGGTGAGTTAAATGCTGTTCCCACATAGCACATCACGAGAGATAAAACACCAAAAACATAAAGGCTGACTCTAGCCTGAGCATAATTGCCCTGTGCCCCAGGCAGCTGATTGAACTGGAAATGTGAATGGGAAAGCACAAATACACTATACAGAGAGCACAATCATGAAATATAACCCACCCCAATTTAAATGTTGCTAAGCTTTATTGCCTCTAAAATTAAAGCATGGCCTTAATAGGAACATTGCTTTTTAGCGGTACTTGTGCAATCAACATACGTAAGAGATTAAACAATATAATTAATGCTAGTATGGTCAATATCCTGTAATATTCCTATATCCATTACACAGAGGTTAAGGCTTTTCCAACTGGGTTTAATACCAGTATGACATTTTCTAAAAGCGTTGTAGTCAATTTAATGCAAATCCATACTCTTGTGTCAAAAGGGCTTTCTTCTTGTGTTATTGGCAGGCTCTCAGTGTTGGCGATGAAGCAAACAGTGATAAAATAACAAGGCAGTGTATTGTTAATCCAGATTTTGTTGGACAAGAGCCACACACACACACACACACACACACACACACACATACACACACACACACATGGATTCTATCTCATATCAGTCACTCCTTCCTTTTAATAGTAACTACACCCCCACTATGTGGCTACTCTTACTGGAGTGTTTGACAGACCTTGTTTTGACACATTTCTCCCCAGATGATGAGCATTTAATCACACCCGCTGCTTGGTACAGTGGGATAACGGTTCAAGCCAAACACATCATTTTATCATACAGTTCACACTTGCAGTGGATCTAGAGACCACTCATTATGCTCAAAATGATGTAATAAAAAGAAACGTACCAACCCGACCCTCTCCACTCAAACCCTGCATTTGAATCGTGTCAGGGATGGGACCCAGCAACAGAGCTTGCAGGCGAGCAGCAAGGTTAAAGAGGCGAGGGTAATTGCTGTAACCTATCTGGGTGGAAAAATGTTTGCTCGTGTTCACAGTGTACTCTTGACTGATGCATTTGGGCATGAAATTGTTCCCCTTTCCACCCTAGCAAGCCCCAAGTCCATTGCCCATTGGTAGCCAGGCCAGTTGGCCTTTCTGCATCCACGTGTCTTTGTATGCCAGGGTTTTCTGTTTGCCTTCAGTCATCTGCATTGAGTGTTTACTTGAGTGTTTGTTAATGAGTGTGTTTGCAGGGGGTAGGGGTTGGAGGGGGAGTGGAGGGTGGGTGAACACTGGGTGTCAGCTGGCCCTCGCCGTTACTCACAGACTGGCAGAATAAGTGAGCAAGAGGCGCAGTGATTATGGGCTGCATTGAGAACTGCAGCAGAATGATCACTGAGCATTTCATACTAAAATCAAAGAGCATGGGAGAAGCTGATTCGAGGACTGTGGTTTGAGTGCATCTAGAGAGGAAAGATATTAGCATATGTTCACTCATATAAATTGAGGAATGTGTGATTCTGTGTGATTTCTCTCATGACTTCATTTATGATTGAATTTTATTACAGATGACCATAATTTACTGCCCTTAATTATATGGTAAACAATGTTTTACAGGTTATATAGTAACAAAAATACAACTCAAATTTGTACGTGAACATGAGTGGCTCATGGTTTTGGTTATATCTGGCTCCTGTTTTTATTTTTTCATGTTTCTTAGTGTTGACTTTTTTTCATTGTGTTTAATGTGTTTGCTTGTCTGTGGGCTCTTCTCATTTCTTTGTCTTCTGCCTCCTCTGTCCTCCTGTCTATAACCCAGAAATCAGTCTCAGTGCAGTGTATTGAAGGATGTCCCAATATCTCCAATGCATTTCAATGAGAGAAGAGACAGGAGAGAGGAGGTTTTCCAGAGGAGCTATGAACAGTGTATGTTTTGCACATCTCTTCTCACCCATGTAAAAAAGACACACCATTGGAATACACAAACCGTGGTCAGTTATGAAGAAGATGAAGAGTGGAAAGGTGGTTGGTCCAGACATACCTGTGGAAACCAAATGTCTGAATGATGGTGAAGAAGTGTACTGATACCAATTTTAAAGAACAAGGGTGATCTGCAGACTTCTAGCAAGTCCAGAGGGATAAAGCTGATGAGCCATACCATAAAGAGATAGAAAAGAGTTGTTGAAGTTAGGTTAAGAAGAAATTGAGCAGCAGAATGGCTTCATGCCAAGAAAGAGCACTGCAGATGGGATGTTTGTGTGGTGTCTGATCTACTATGATTTAAACTGCTACGTTAAACTGCATGTAAGTATGGTTTTTTCCATTAGGATGAAGGCCTTGAGTTTAGGCCTCCAATTGACGTCACCACAAGAGATATGTGGCCTAGAGCTCCTCTGTGGATTATCTCTCCAAATAAGGAACTGACCATACATACTTAGATTAAACAATTTGAAGATTGGTTGAAGCTGTTCTCCATTACAATATATGGTAGAAGTCAAAAATTTTGGAGTTGGCCAGAAAGAAACAGTATATAACCTTTGTTAACCCTCTTCTCTGGGAGTTAGGAAGATTGGGCCTCCTCTCCCAGGTGTCTCACGGAGCATCTGTATTGACACATACATTTTTGCAATAAACTCTGTATATGCATCAATACTTTGTCAGCGAGGTTTTTTCCTCAAGAACACACCCATCAAAGATACAGCATTTGCTTTGAGAGTGTTGATAGAAAAGTATAGAGAAGGTCAGAAGGAGCTTCACTGTGTCTTTGTAGAGGAACTGTGGTACTACATGAGGAAGTCAGAAGTGGCAGAGAAGTATGTGAGGGTGGTGCAGGACATGAGGACAGCGAGACAGTGGTGAGGTGTGCAGTAGGAGCAACAGATGGGTGCAACATGGGGTTGGAATTACATCAGGGATCAGCTCTGAGTCCCTTCCTGTTTGTGATGTGATGGACAGGTTGATTAAGTCAGGCAGGAGTCTGTAAATGATGATGTTTGCCGATAACACCGTGCTCTGTAATGAGAGTAGTGAGCAGGTGGAAGAGAGTCTGGAGAGGTGGAGGTATGTACTGGAGAGAAGAGGAATGAAAGTCGGTAGAAGCAAGACAGAATTTGTGTAAATGAGAGGGAGACAGGTGTAACAGTGACACTGCAAGAAGGCTAAGTATTGAAGGCTGGTGAAATTAAATACCTTTGTCAACCATCCAAAGCAACTGACAATGCACAAGAGAGGTGGAGAAGAGAGTGCAGGGTGGAGTAGGTGGAGACAAGTGTCAGGGGTGATTTTTAACAAAAGGAAAGCAGCAAGAGTGAAAGGGAAGGTTTACAAGAGTGGTAGTGGGACCAGGATGTACTGTATGGTTTGGAGATGGTGGTACTAACAAAAAGACAGGAGGCAGAACTGAAGATGCCATGATTTTCATCGGAGGGACAAGATTAGAAATGAGTAAATCACAGAGACAGCTCAGGTTGAGCAGTTTGGAGACAAAGTCAGGGAGGCAAGGCTGAAATGATTTGGAAATGTGCAGAGGAGGGACAGTGGATATATTGGACAAAGGATACTGAATATGGAGCTGCCGGGCAAGAGGAAAAGAAGAAGGCCACAGAGAAGATTGATGGATGTAAAAAGGAGGACATGAAGGGGGTTGGTGTGACAGAGGAGGTAAGATGAAGGCAAATAATAATGTGGGAATAGGAATGAAAATAGAAATAGGAATCCACAAATAAGAATGTTCTTTCTGCTGTTCACAATATGTGTAATAATGGTGATGTAATGAAAAGTAAAAATATAAGTTGTCATTAATTCATTTGGCAGAGATTGTAAAATAAAGCAGTGGGCTGAATAAAACAATGAACAGATGATGCAGTTATGCCAAATGACATTGTTAATTTGACACTGCATTTAAATAACAGATCTAAAGCGAGGGGGATTTCATTAAACGCTCATTGCCTCGACTGCTCTCGCATTCCCGTTCCCTGATTTCTCAGATTGATTCCTTGCCTTGCCTCCTCTCCTCTTAGTCTCTTCCATCAGAGATGTGAGCTGAGGAAGAGAGACGAGAAGAGATGAGGCATTTAACAACACAAGTCATCCTCACTTCAGAGCATCATTTTAAAGCTGTCCCAATGACATATGATGTTTGGCACAGCATCATCATTTGTCAATTGTTTTGTTAAGGTCTGCCGTGTTTTATGATCTCAGATGAATGATAAGCTCAGTGTTCATAGCAACTTTTATATTTTGAGCTACTTTTAATTAAATTTACTAGTTCCCGCAGTGTGACAGGGTGACAGCATATCATACTTTTTTTTTAAATCACACAAAGACTCACAAACCTTGAAGGACAGAAAATAATTAACTCATGAACGCGCATCTGTAGAGTCTTCCTCCAACTGTGTATATTCAGTTGTATGTCGTGCCTCTTTTATATGTTAAAGGTAAAAATACCTCTGCAAATGAGCAACCTGTCCTTGTTCACACATTATATAGAAAAAGTACTGGGCCTGCTACACGCTACACCTAAAGGAGCTGCTTGGTCATAGAAACCCATGCTGTGAAGCTCCTGGTGCACAGTTTTCATACCGATGTTAATGTGAGAGAAGGTTTGGAGCTCTGGAGTCAACAAAGCATTGGCAACTTTTATGCACTATGGACCTCAGCACTCAGCAACCCCGCTCTGTAACTTTACTCGGTTCGTCACTTCATGGCTGAGTTGCTGTGGTTTCTAAATGCTTCCACTTTGCAGTAATACTGCTTACAGTTGACTGTAGAATATCTCGGAGGGAAGAAATTCCATGAACTGACTTGTTGCAACGGTGGCAACAAGTCAAGGTATCAGCGCTCAAATTCATGCTCTTTAAACACCTGTGTCAATGGGATAAAAATGACCCAAATTCAAAAAATTAAGAGGTGTGACCTAATACTTTTTGTCCATATAGAGTAGTTCCTTTATCATTACTCACTCCTGATGATGCGTTTGAGATGTTTCAAGATGGTGTTTTGAGACTGAATTCTGGGTCACAGTCACAAGGACTAAGGAGAGAGGAGGTAGTTTCCTATAAAGTTTATAATTTCATCCATTTTACCTTCCTGTTGGATCATCTTTTGCTTAGACCATTGTTGGTGTAATCTGGTAATGCTAGTTCTCCAGTGAAATTGCCTGCATGATTCTGAGTCCTGCATGTGGGTCACTTATCTGAGGATAAATGTTTAAGTTGCTGAAAAACAAGAAAACCACAATAGAAATAATCCAACATGCACTACCCAGAAGATGTTTGTTTTCACTGCAACTTTTTTTTATTTTTTATCATATAGTAATTGTCAAGGGGGAAACATTCTATAAGGTGCACCCCATGACAGTCGTGTGGCAGCGGAATAACAGAGGCAGTTACCACCCAGTTGTGAAAAAAAAACCTTTTTTCTGCATGATTGCATTGATAGGGCCCATTGTTTCTGTGAAAATGTTACAAAATGGCTCTTATTCATCAAGAAAGAAATTACTCATCTTTATTGAATTTGTGCCATTGATGAGTACAAAAACCAGTGTGTAGCTGTTGTTCTAATAAGCACAAGCATATCAATCCCAAAAGGACATGTAAATGTTTTTTTTCTGTATTAAATTGATAGATCAATGCACCACTACTCACACGCTGCACAATTCTGCTCGACATTATGTAATGTGTGTGTTTCCAGTTTACTTTTTTTTTTTTTAATGCCCCCCATTGGTTTTTGTTGATGCTGTACGATGGCTGAAGTAAAAGCTATATATCCTAGGAAGGAAGATCAGCATCCGCACCAGTTCATGGGAAGACACGCAAAAAAGCAGCAGCCCTATTCCGGTAGTGCCCAAAACATAGAGATGAGATACAGTATCATAAACAAAAGCATTCAGGACTGGCTCTCATAAAACGAGCATTAAATTCACAAAATGTAGAATGTCCACTGCTTTATTTTACTCCACCAAATAATGTATGATGCTAGCGTGTTGCACATAAGAAAGCTTGCATGCTAATGTTTGCCGTTTAAGTTACTGCAGGTAAACACACTTTTATTAATCAGTTTCTTTCAATTTAATGTTTTTGTTTTTTTGTTTATTTCTCTACTGGAAAAGCTCAAAAGCAAGGAAATTGGTACTGATGTCATGAAAAAAGGCCAAATAAGACAGATCACTCACTCCAGAGCATGTAGCTTGCTTCATAGAAAATCCTTGAAACAAGTTGATTGATTGGATGTGAAATTATCTCTCCCCAGTGGCAAGGAAATGGAAATGACACTAGAAGACTTGATGCTAGATTAAATGACTTGTTCCACTGGATGTTTTCTATGGTGCAGGCCTGGCTTTGCCCTTAAGATGATCCCACAATGGAGAAGGGGATGGTGTGTGGGGGTGGGGGGTGGGGGGGTTGATAGCCTAATGGAGTGGATGAGCAATAGTGCAGATGACGCAGGATGAAGGGGTGGCAGTCATTTGATGAATGGGTGAGAGAGGAGGGGGAGCAAAGTGGGAGGGAGAGGGAGATCAAATGATAGAGAGGAGTAGTCTTTAAATGCTACATTATGGTGGCTATTCATTTCATTTACCCCCTGTTCTCTTTTCAAGGTGCACATTTTTTTAAATTTCTCTTGTGTGCTTCCTCTCTTTTCCTCCCAGTTTCAGGTCTTACACTCATAACATTCATTCCTTTCTTCATTTCCTTGCATCTTTTCTGGCTCCTTTACTGCTTTAAGTCTTATCCTCCACGTTGAATGTCTTTTTTTTTTGGACTTTAATTTTCGCTTTCTGATTTCATGCTCCATCTTTCCTTCCTCATTCCTTCGTCTTCTCTCCTCTCAACATTTCATTCCTTCCACTCTTGCCCCCATTTCATCTTCTGCCTATTTCCCTAATGCCTTCTTAATATTGGCCTCTGTCATTTCTTACCCTGCCTTCATTTTCTTGACTTTGTCTCCTATTTTTATTTCACTACATTTGTCCAGCCTCCCTGGTTACTAGCTGTCATGCTTAATTTCTCCTTTCCCTCCATCCTCATCTCTATGTGACCTTTATCGCTACCTCTTTGCCCCCCCCCCCACACACACTTATCCCAACAATGTTTATGCCACTCCATTACTTCCCTCCCCCGTTTTTCTACTTTTTTTTTACATGGAGCAGTCCCTTCCCTCCTCTCCACGCACCTCTCTGTGTCTTGTAAGCGGGGCAGGTGGCAGTACAAGTACATGCTTTCAGCAGGACATGCCTATGCTCAGATTTAAATAGATAATGGCAGAGCCTTAGTGCTTGTTGGGCCCTCTGAATAATGCAGGAGATCCTGAAGGCATTGTTGCCAGGCATCGCTGATGGTGACATGCATACGCCAGCCCACAGGCTTGCAATATTGATATCCAGAGAGAGGAAGGGACTTGGTGGCAGTTATTTTATTTTTTCCTCCTATAAGTCAGCTTTGCACTTTATTCTGAAAGTTCACTCAGTTAGTCAAGCTGAAGGGACTGTCCTTGCAAGGAAAAAAAACGCAAATGGTCAAAAATGTCATACTATGGTCATAAGGACCTCTGGCGGCAGCAGGAATTATGATTTTTGGAGCAAAGGAGAAAGCAACATGACACAAAACCAGAACGAGGGAGAAGCTGAGGTTGATGCATTCATGACACATCACTCAACAGTTCATTTTCCATTTTCAACTTTTGAGTCCTTATGTCATGTTGTTTTCTATAAACGGGTAGTTTGTATTTTTAACCCTTATTACCCAGATAATGAAGGGCTGCTAACCCTAACTTGTAAGTGAACTGTAACCCCCCCCACCCCCCACCCTCCTTCATTTAGATTTAGTGAGCTCTGCAGAACAAATGTTTATAAAGGCAGACTGAGATGTGCTTGATGTGTGATGTGTGATGTGTGACTGAGGTGCTTGATTTTATACACCTGTGGCAATGGGACTGAAAACACCTGAACTCAAAGATTAAGAGGTATACTTTTGTCCATAGTGTATCATGCTTATTTCCAGATCAATAGTCATATTCCTGGGCTCTAATGCATGACTCACAATTCAAACAATCCTTCTTTATCCTGTAGTGGACCTTGGTGCAGTCTTTCAGCCCACCCACTGTCTGAAACAAGACATTTTCTTTCCCTTTAAGCAAACTTTATTCTGATTGGCTGCCCCTTGTAAAAATTTGAACAGCTAGTGGGTGGGGCTTTGGTTGTTAAAGGCTTCCTCATATATTGCATTTACAGCAGTCCTAAGCCTTAGCTTTTGTCTCATAGGCACTCATACGTCCACATTTTGGTCACATCCAGCAATGACATATGACATAGGGACAAGCATAATAGGTGCCCTTTAATAATTACTTTAATAAATCAGCCATAATTTGTTTAGTACTGACAGCTATTAAAGTTCTTTGAATTCTTGAATACATGTACACTTTAATGAATATAATGTTTCCTACATCTATTGTGAATAAACACTGATCAAATAAGGTTTATCTATTAATCGTGAGCGATAAGTCTTCCACTTTGACAGGTTTTTACTCCATAGCAAGCACAGGGTGGACGTGCACTTTACTTACCTACCTATTAAATGACACTGCCATTTGATCTCATGTCATGCTCTTACAAAACATAATTACAGGGATGACTGTTGAGCTGCGTCTCTTTCTCACAAGCCAGCACACTGATGGCTGCGAGTGTTATTCATTCCGTCATGATCGTTAATTCTCTGGACTGTGACGGAACTCATCTCATCTGAGTTTGGCTGGTCTATCAGAGCATTCACAGATGATTTGCAATGCCTCTCGTCAGTTAAGAAAATGAAAGAACATTGACTTTAAAGGAAACAGGCTTGTTCTTCTATTAAAAGGTAGCATCATTAGCTCGTTAGCTGCCAGTTTTAAACAAAATGCAACTTTTTTGGGGGGGGTTCAAGGTTTTAGGGATGTCATGTGGAAAAAAAGTCAGAAAATGACAGGGTGGGACAAATAATGAAGAGAGAAGCAAGTGCGGCTGCAAAAAAAAAGTATATATATTCCCCATTGTCTCTTGGTATCCTTGCTGCCAGCTATGCACCGGTGCTCGAGGAAAGAAGGGGAAAGAAGAGAGAGAGAGAGAGAGTTGTGTTTGTGATCCTATCTTGTTATTTTCTCTCTGGCTTGTTATTCGCTACTTTTGCTATAAAGCCTTGTCCTCGAGGGCGCTTCTTACTTTTCAAGAATACAGGGCTGGTCCCTCAGGGGGGCATTTTCAGGAGCTATTTGTTTGTAGCTGCCTCCAACTGTCTGTCGGAGAGAAAAAGGAGGAAGAAGACGTGTGAGGGAAAGGGAGGTGGAAATGGTGGAGAGGAAGGACTCAGTGTTTGATCAGTGGGGTGCTGAGTCACACTGGGATGTGACCGAGAGATTGGTGTTCTGTGGCTGCGAAGAGGAAACACAAAGACAAAGAGACTCTCTAAATGAGAGTTTTGAGATGTAAAGTCTCACTGGTTGCCTTCTGCCTTCAAGGTGTCTTTCATGCAGACACATACGCACCAAATATTGAACCTTTTTCCTTTTCCACTCTCCTCTGGCTCTCCTCTCTCTGTGGGGCTCTGTCTTTGAGTCTGTGTGTAATCTGTGAGGTAGATGAAGAAAAAAATCCAGTGATATATTTTGCCATCCATCAGAGGTGTGATACAGTTATTGCAGCAGTGTTGGCTGTCAGCAGAGCTCTCAGTAGGAGCTGGCAAAGAGAGCCCTAAAAGCTTCACTTTTGCACTTCTGACAAAGCTGAGCCTTATGTAGGATGATGCTGGGTGGGTATTGTAATGGGATTCATTACTATGTCTGAGTTCCCGCCGTGCATGTGGCCAGAAATATATCACGTATATGTTCCTTTTAGTACTTAAAGCAGCTCCAAGTAGTTTTATCATAGTTGTGTTGGAGTGCATGTTAAGAAGGGAAGGGAATTAATCTGACTAGGCTGTGAACTGTAACTGTGAAATTATAGGCCTAAACTTATGCTTAAAAATGTTTGGCCAATAGCTTATTCAGATACTGATATTTTGTACATATCCTTTCACTTTTTTTCCTCTTTGGTTCCAGAAAAAAAAGTTTTTTAACAAATTGCCGGCACATAATTTATGTGACACATAGGACAAATAAAGGCCACTGACCTTGTGCCAACCCTCACTTCTTTATATTTTCCTAGTAAAATGTGAAATAGGTGCAGCAATTTGCCGCATGTGCAAACTGGAAATATGGTATGTAAGGCAGAAACAGAGTTTTATAATGAGCTGTGAACAGTAGAACGATCAACTGAAGGACCAGCTGCATCTATCAGGTCTTGTGTCAGACTTTGTTGGATTATTTTCTATTTCTTAGGGACAAGACCGTCAGAGACTGTTCATCTGCTATAGATAGTTTTTAGAGGCCTGCCACTTCTTCTTTTGTCCTCCACTTGTCTAATTTCCTCAAATTTTAAGGACACGCTGCACACCATGCCAAGACATGACAGGTTTTCAACTAATAGCTCTTTATTATTGGTGCTATACAATACTTTGTGTCTTTCAAACTCCATTATCTTTTTTTCAAAGATTCAGCTAAAGAATTGGAAACAAATTACTAACACAGTGTTTAAAGATATCATTTAAAACTGGTTCTTTGCTAATTTGTCTGTTATATGTAGACACAATACTCATTCATCCCTTGAGTTAGGTGCGTTTTCATTGTTGAATGATTCATTGTCAACAACAAAAAATGGCCTTAGCTGACACTATATTACAATAATCAATACGTTTCACTTACTCCATTTACTCAACATTTTTTGATTGGATTTTGAGTCTGTTTATTAGAGTTTCCAACTGAGAAAATCTATTTAAGTTTCAATTAGCATTTAAAAGATAATTTGACAGTTGAATGGAGACTACTTTTGACACACCCAGAAAAAAAATGCAAGGTTTTCACTTATAACTTCCCAAAAGTAAAAACTTCAACATGATGTCATTCTGCTAACTGCAATTGTAATTTCCACTAGGGGCCAGCTCAGGTTAAATGTATCTCTTCTAGCTGAGGGACAGAGACAGCAGGCAGAGCCAATAGTAAAGCAAGAAGGCTCTCTCACAGCTCTGACCTGACTGCAAGGGAGCAAAGGTCCAGTGGCCCGACATGATACTGAAGGAACCCTGACCTCTTTCTGGACTATGAAGGGCACAGCTAATGAGCAGCACACTGCTTATAAATTCAGTAGAGGGATTAGAATTTAACACAGAAATGATTTTATTACTTGGCAAAGATAAGCAATTTAAGCATTAGCAGTGGCAACAGTATTACTTTTACCAGCTGTAATGATCCACGTTGTGGTTGTTCAATATAGAACAAAAGTTGAGTACCTCAGTTTTTCAGACTATAGATGTGACTCCCCACTGTGCAAACATGGGTGGCAAATGCAGGGAAACCAGCAGGCACATAAATCAGATAAGAGACAAGCTCCACGGGTGGGTGAGGAGGGGGGAGGGCATAGCTCATACACACACACACACACACACACAAACGCACACACATTCTTGCCAGTATGACAAGAATGGCTGCATCACTGCAGGGCTATGGGACTCAGGCCATTATGGAGACTGAACACCAGCCAGAGTTCTGGTACCTACTGTACCCACTAATGGAATACATTTCCCCATCCCTGTGAGTGTGTGTCTGCAGATTTTAGTGTCTATGTTGAGCTGCAGGAGGGCAAAACATTCAGAGTATGTTTGTTTACTTCAATGTACAGCAAATTAATGCCATACTTTTAACAGCATGAATACTCGTATTCTCTTCCTGTCAAGCTGCTTGCCTCCAGCTCAACCGCTGGCAGCTTAACTAACCTACTGATTTACTGTCTTCAGTGTGGGGAAAGCTTATACAGTCTTGAGTGTTTCCCACATGTAGACTTCACTTGGCCGTGGTACTCAAGTATATTTGGCAATGGATTTTCTTATTTTATGCATTCATTGGTCTAAGGATTATTTGGATTTATTGTCTAATTTTAGGCCTATTTCGAGGCTTCTCTTTCTTTCTAAAATTCTGGAAAAAGCCATATACAGCCAAGTTAAAGCCTTTCTGGATGAGAATGATATCCTCAAGGTCTTTCAGTCTGGCTTCAAGCCTCTTCATAGCACAGAGTCTGCCTTGCTAAGGGTTTTTAATGATATTTTACTGGCTAAAGATGCAGGTGACTATGTGATTTTATTTCTTTTAGATTTGACAGCTGCTTTTGATACCGTGGACCGCAGTATTTTAATTTTAATACCTCGTCTAGAGCGGTGCGTAGGTATTCAGGGCACAGTGGTAGAGTGGTTTAGATCCTACTTGACCCAGAGAACTTTTACTGTTTGTTTAGATGATTTTAAATCATCCTGTGCTCCTTTGTCGTGTGGAGTACCTCAGGGTTCAGTACTTGGGCCATTGCTGTTTTCTTTATATTTGCTGCCCCTTGGTTCCATTCTAAGAAAGCATAAAATTGCTTTCCACTGCTACGCTGAGGATACACAGATATATATGCCCCTAAAACATAGCGATGTAAGCGCCTTACTGACCTTAACAAAGTGTCTTGATGAAATCAAACCTTGGATGGCTTTGAATTTCCTGAATTTTAATGAAAATAAGACGGAGGTGATAATTTTTGGTCCTTGCGTCACTGGGGGGTCAGCATCTATGGATCTGGGTTCTTTATCCCAGTATGTAAAGCCTGCAGTCACAAATTTGGGTGTAAAGATGGATGAGAGTCTTAAGTTGGAGGGTCAGATTATTGCTGTGTTGAAATCCAGTTTCTTTCACCTGAGACAGCTCACCAAGATTAAAACTATCTTGTCAAAAGACCATTTTGAAGCTGTAATCCATGCCTTTGTTACGACTCGGCTGGATTACTGCAACTCTTTGTATTTTGGCGTTAACCAGTCCTCCTTGGCTCACCTTCAACTGGTTCAGAATGCCGCTGCACAGCTTTAGACTGGAATACATAAGAGGGCGCACATTACCCCGGTTTTATCTTCATTGCACTGGTTACCCGTTTATTTTAGAGTTTATTTAAAAATTATTTTATTTGTTTTTAAGTCTTTAAATGTTACTTTTTTATATACACTTTTTGAGTACTGTTGTGTCCTGTTTTCGTTGTTCAGCACTTGCCATTTGTAAAGTGCTTTATAAATAAAACTGACTTGGCTTGGTTTGGCTAAGAAAATGGTGCCATCTGCAATTAATGCAATAGCTGACAATACCTTAACTCTTCACTCAGTCTCTGCTAAGCAGCTAGCCCTATCCCTTTCGTCTTGTTTTTCTATGTTACTATTGTGGCATTTTGGCATGATTCAGCTACTTGAGTCTTCTTGGACAGACTCTAAGCTTTACTGTGTTTGGACTGCAGGTGGTGAAGATAGTCTTAATCTGGAAATCTGCTGTGAACTATAACCAGAACCTGCAAGACAGAACTGGTTCACCATAAACTGTAGATAAATGTAACCACTATGACGTCAGCCATTGGTCATTAAATTCTGTTGTAAAATCTTGAGATGAATGTTTTTTGGGTTGTTTTTTTTTAAATAAATGAATGCATAGATGAATGCTTTTGCTGATGCCATCTTGTTGTTATTAGGTTTTTCAACAACTAGAGGAGTGAGTTCCCCTGCTGCCCATTTAAAAGAATGCACATTTATAACATTTGACATTGTTTTTATTATTTTTGAGTGCATTTTAAATAATTTCTATATCCAAATGTGTCATTTTAGCTGTTTAGTAATTTGTTTGGTTTGTTCCTCCCATGCAATATGAGGAGGATATTGTGATCATGCTGTCCATCCGTCAGTCCATCCCAGCGTCTGTCCATGAGGTTTTACCTTTACAGTCTATAGACTCCAAAACCATAAGGAGCTGAACCATGAAATTTGGTTTTCACACTTCAAAGATCTGTGACGTGATATTCATATTTCTAGATGTTTAATACCTTTTATACACTTTGGCTGTATTTATGTGAAGTGGACACGGTGGAGCTAATGCTATGATAGTATATACTAATGATATTCAGCCTCCTTCTCATGCCTGATTGGCTTAGCCAAATCATGTGATCATATTATGCTGTGTGATTGGCTATACCTACTTGACCATTATTAGTTGAAATAAAGAAAGTGGGGATTCCCCATATCTAGCAACTGACCAAGGTCACTGAACAGCTGACAGTAGGTGGATAGTGAGAAACTGGGGAATCCCACATTTGTGGGTAAAGAGCCAGTCTGCTTATAGTAACATCAATTCTAGGCTGCAGCCTTATTGATTAGCCTGTGACGCCAACTTCTGATTGGCTGAGCATTGTCTAACGTGTTGATCAGGGATGACTCATGTCCATAAATAGTACAGACTATGACTCATCATTGAGCAATATTAAAGCCAAAACTACTGCTCAGCAATATTGCTCAAATGTGAACAACATGGTTCCATTATTATTATAGTGAAGTTATAATGCATGACATCAGTAGATTATATAGTATGGGTACATTATGTATATGAGTATAATATGATGTGAGTACATTGTAAGTATGCATTATGTCTGGCTCATTGTTATAGATTATATAAATAAAAAGACATTGTGTAGTATACACCCTTGGACAAGAGTGCAGTATGTACTTTCTCTAATTTGTTTGTCATGGAATTGCATGGGATGTATGTTCTAGGATGTGATTAACGAAGGTACTTGTAGAAATGTTAAAGATAATCACAGAATATCAATCCCTTACAGTATGCTTAAAATTGTTTGGATTTAATGTGTTTTGTTAATACTGAAAACATATTTTTGCTGTAATATGCATTATATCTTTACTGACCCAGGGGTGGCTAAAAGTATTTGGATAAAAGTTTTGGGCAAGGGCTACAAAATAGGGTAAGTGTTGCAGAAGGTAAGATGTCTCCTGAAGGGGTTTCTATTATGACATAGGGCTTTAATGTTATCCTGACTTCTACATTTATTTCATATGTCCATTAATCCCACGCGGATATCGGTGATGGGTCTTGTTCACTATAGCCTGACATTTTATGAACAATGTAATTAATCATTAGTGTTTAAATAAGTGGATTATGCAAGAAAATCTATCCTCTGCTGATAAGAAAGTCTTTTGATCCAATTTTCATAGTATCTGGATGCGGCGACACTGATTGTGTTCTGGGTGACATGCTGAGAGCACTTCTTTGTTTCATATCTGCAGACAGATATGATTTATGCACAGAAAACATCAGTGAGAACCTTTAAATCATTCAGTTCAATTTCAAAAAGCAATTAAAGGACCAGTCTTCAAATTGTCAGGCCTACAGAGGTTAAATGGTGTTTATCATGCTCTGTGTTGGATTTAGTTTTGAGTGAAAGCAGCCAAGGACTTAATAGAAAGATTGGACTGAGGTTTTCTGTGTGTGTGTGTGTGTGTGTGTGTGTGTGCGTGCGTGCATGCATTCACGTGTGTCTGTCTAAATTCATTGTGCTGGGCAACCTGGGCAACCTGGGCATCTTAGTGTGACTGTGTTAATTGCCGGAATTTGTGGCACTGTTCAGGTTTGTGTGTTAGGAGGTATAAAGGTAGAAAGTATTTAGAACCTATGCGCCAAGGTTTTCCCCCCCCTCATACATTCAATGACCTTTGATAATAATATATATATATATATATATATATATATATATATATATATATATATATATATATATATATATATATATATATATATATATATATATATATACATATATATATACATATATATATATATATATATATACATATATATATATATATATACATATATATATATATATATATATATATATATATACATATACATATACATATATATATATATATATATATATATACATATACATATATATATATATATATATATATATATATATATATATATATATATATATATATATATATATATATATATATATATATATATATATACACATAAAGCACTGTCAGACCGGATGGGGACCATCAGTGGACAGCCATTCTGGTCTCTCCAGAGATACTCAGTTGGATTCAAGTCATGAGTCTGGCGGGGCCTCTCAAGAAGATTGACAGGCTTGCTCCTAAGCTACTCACAACTTATCTTGCTTTGAACATGTGCTTGGTAGGAAAGCACTGATAAAATTCTGGGCTAATACGTTACCAATGTTTAAAATAATAAACTTAGCGCAAAATGTAAGGAAATTTGTATGTGGTTTGTTATTTCTTTGTTCTAACAATGCTTTTTGGCCATACATCTTATACCATTGGAAAGCCTGTTTATGTCACCTTAAAATGTGCCACAGTTGTAAGGAAAATGCAGCAGAGTTAAGTATGTGGGTTGTGGCCATGAAAAACTTTTCTGCCAATTCCTTACAGCTTATTCTGCTACTGACTTTTCCTTGGTGCCGTTTATTGGATTGGATGATTGAAGCCTGAAGAAATTTTGGAAAGTCTGTTAGTTTCCCCTTAAATGGAGCCACATTTGTGAGGAAAATGCATTTGTGGGTTGAGGAGCAGATTTGAGTATGTGGGTGCACCCATGAAAAATCTGCCAAATCGTTTCTGCCAGTGATTAACAGCTTATTCTGCTATTGACTCGTGTTTTGAGCTTCTGGTACCCCAGGTCCTGACAACCAGGCTTGTCATCACTGAAGGCAATCTTAATGCAAAGAGATGAGATTATTATCTTTTGAAGTGTTCTTCCAAGTGTTGGCTATCATGAACAACAACAAAAATAAATAAATAAATCATTCTAACTGACACACATCAAAAAATAAAATATAGGGGTCACAGTAGGGGTTAGAGTTACCAATGATAACTAAGACCTCAGACAGTTGACAATGGTTTCACAGGTTCTTTTAAACCTTTGCATTTTAACAGTATTAAACTCTTTAGGTCTTTATTTTAATAATTGGTACATTCATGTTCATATTATCTTTCCAAAGAGAGTAACTCACTTGCCTCAGCAATACATGTCACTGTTGCCACACCGCTGAAGAGTTCACACACACTGCAGAAACAACAATGCTTGAAAAAAATTAAAGGAACACTTTGAAAACACATCAGATCTCAATGGAATAAAAATCATGCTGGATATCTATAGTGATCTGGACTGGGTAATGTATTAGGAATAAAAAGATGCCACATCATTTGATGGAAATTAAAGTTATAAACTTAGAGAGGGCTGAATTCAAAGACACCTGGAAAATCAAAGAGAAAAAATGATTGACAGGTTGAGCGGCAACCTGATGGGGTTCTTTTTGGTTTAGGTCAGGCAAGTGTGGGGTCCAGCCAGTGGTATTGATTTCTTCATCCTTCACAAACTGCCTGCATACTCTCTCCACATGAGGCAGGGCATTGCCGTGCACCAGGAAAGAACCTGTTATGGTCCCGGGCCGGTGGCCCGGTGTCTTATGTTTTGTGTGTTAGGTCTGCGTCTTTGTTTCCCTGGTGTTTCCTGTTTTATTTTGGTAGTCTTGTGGTCTCTGTGGGTCCTGTTCAGTTTTACTTCCTCCTGTCTCGTTTGTGTAATGTGCCTCACCTGTGTTCCCTTTTGTGTATTTAAGTCCGGTGTTTCTGTGCCTCGTTGTCGCGTCATTGTGGTTGTTCCCTGCTGTGGTCCCTGCGTCTCTCCCTTTCCAGTGTGTTTCCGTGAGGAGAGCTTCCGTCCGTGTTTTTTGTGTTTTTGTAAATAAAGTGAGTGTTATCAGCACCATCCCGGAGTCTGCATGTGGGGTCCTTCCTCCTTCCTGCCTGCACAGCAGCGCAACCCTAACAGAACCCAAGACCCGCTGCACTAGCGTAGCATGTGACAATGATTCCAAGGATTTCATCCCGATACCTAATGGCAGTCAGTGTGCCGTTGCCTAGCCTGTAGAGGTCTGCGGATCCCTCCATGGATAGGCCTCCCCAGACCATCACTGACCTACAACCAAACTGGTCATGCTGAACGATGTTACAGGCAGCATAATGTTCTCCACTGCTTCTCCAGAACCTTTCATATCTGTGCTCAGGGTGAACCTGCTCTCATCTGTGAAAAGCACACGGCACCAGTGGTGGACTTGCCAACTCTGGTATTCTATGGCAAATGCCAGTCGGGCTTCACAGTGCCAGGCAATGAGCATCGGGTCCTTAGGCCTCCACCCTCATGAAGTCTATCTATTATTGTTTGGTTAGAGACATTCACACCAGTGTCCTACTGAAGGTCATCCCATAGGGTGCTGGCAGGTCTCATCCTGTTCCTACTTGCACAAAAGAGCAGATACCAGTCCTGCTGATGGGTTAATGACCTTCTATGGTCCTGTCCAGCTCTCCTAGAGTAACTGCCTGTCTCTTGAAATCACCTCCATACTCTTGAGACTGTGCTGGGAGACACAACAAACCTTCTGGCAGTGGTATGTATTGATGTGCCATCCTGGAGGAGTTGGACTACCTGTGCAACCTCTGTAGGGTCCCGGTATTGCCTTGTGCTACCAGTGGTAACACTGACCCTAGCCAAATGTAAAACTAGTGAAAAAGGAAAAGATGAGGAGAGGAAAAAAAATGTCAGTGGCCTCCACCTGTAAAACAATTTCTGTTTTGGGGGTTGTCTCTTTGTTGCCTCTCTAGTGTACCTGTTGTTAACCAAAGCAGCTGGCACTGATTAACAACCCCCTCTGGTACTTAACTGACCACATCAATATCCAAGAAGTTTAATGCTAAACGCTGATAAAAAAGCGTTCCTTTAGTTTGGTTTTTTTTTAGCAGTGTATTTTAATTTAGGTGTAAAGCTGTTGTTTTGATGCAACAAATAAACTCTGATACTTTAACATTGTACTTTAAGGTTTTCATTATATCATGACATCTATCTCACCATTTCGCTTAAGCATACCAAGAGAGGTGGTTTTGGTGCCAGCCCAAGTATGTTTTTCCTTGAAAATAAATCCCATTGCTCATATCTATATGTAGCTACCCTTCCAAGTTATATGATTTCCCCTGTCACTCATTCTTGACATTTTCTTGACTCCTCTTCTCTCTAGCCCCACAGCTCCTCTTCGATCTTCTCATTTTCAGCCTCTGGTGCCAGGGTCAGTGCTTCAGTCCATCAGTCTTGGAGGGTCTGGAGGTAGATGGACAAGGTGAGGGTCAATGTTAAACCGATGGGAATTTAAAAGACTGAGAGGAGAGATATGTGTAGGGCCATCAGTGATTGAGAGCTTTGGGAATGAGGGACAGGGTCAGCAGAAACAGGTCTGGATGAAGGAAGACAGAAGATAGAAGGAAGTAAAGAGAGAAAACAAAGGAAGATCAAGTGAAAAGAGAAAATTAAACTTTAATTTGAGATAGTATGCCATAGATCTCAACTGATGTACATGCTGAGATCGAGTCTCTGACCTCGCTGCTCCCCACATACTGTATGACAATACTGAGCTTAATGCAGCACAATGCGGTGACGCTAATACCTTCCCTGTCTAGAGGAGGGCAGATGAAGAGAGGAGAGGTGGATGATGGAGTAGAGACGGAGTTTTTGAAATGTTATATAAACAGTAGTAACAGCAGCAATAACAATAGAGCCTTTTCACGTTTTAGCTTGTCATAGCAGGAAGATCACAGGGGCAGGTGATAACCTCAAAAAAACTGTATTCCATTTCTAGAAACTCAGTGTTGCCTCCCTGGAAGCCTGTCAGCGAGACTCTTTAATGCCAACTTGTATCACCTGTTACTTTTCCTACTGTGACAGCTGAAAATGTCTGACATGGAACCATTCTACTAAAAATAAACTTTCTGCTTATACAATGGACAGCTAAATGTTAATTTAGCCATTTTATATACAGAAAATTGGCTTTTTTTAAAAAAAAAAGCTTTGGGGGGGCAGTGGGATTTATAAAATCATATCAAATTAAACATAACAGCTGTGCTACTGTCACTCAGGCTTCTGTTTGATTTTATAAATGTGATATTAGTTAAGAGTTCTGCTGCAGAGCAGTGCTGTCTGTGGATATTTTACAAGGTGCTTTTTTGAAGGACCTACATGCTAAACAGATGTAAGTTTGCTCACGGGGGGACGATCAGGATATGAAGAAGACCCCAACCCCAACCCCAAAGCTGGTTTTCCCACAAATTTTGCACTGTTTCTTTAAGAGTGGCAGGAATTCTGCAGAGTGTGACTGTCAAACATAATCATCTGGCCGTTATGATGATACCACAGTTTTGATTTATTCCCATCCACTGTTACTGTTACTTTTTGAGGTTCAGGTCATTTGTCCTTGTTTCCACTTTGCCCTTCTCTCTCTGTGTGTCTGTCTCTCTCTCTCTCGCTCTCTCTCTGCCTCATTCCATATTCAGTGCAGCCATTCAGGTCAGTTCTAATTACTGGGTTCCAATTGGAACTGGCTTTTCAATTTTTGACGCTGCAGTGGTGGAAATTGCAAGGTGCCAGTTCCAGCTTTCCCCCAGTCTGCTGTTCAGCGCCCTCCTAGTATGACTTAATATGCCTGATACATTCACCTCACTGCGCCAACGCTTTGCAATGCAGTGTGACTGTGTGAGTGGGAGCAAGAGTAAGAACGATGAGACTATTACTGTAAGTCACTACAAGGCCAAGCAGCATGTGTAGTGGGTATTTACACAGCAAGCATTTGAATACTTTTGTGTGTATTTATTTTAGAATACATGTACAGGTGAGAGAGGGAGGGAGAGAGAGAGAGAGAACGAGCTTGTGTAGAGAGAGAGAGAGAGGAGAGAGAGAGAGAGAGAGAGAGAGAGAGAGAGAGAGAGAGAGAGAGAGAAAGGCATCTTTGGAAAGGATGGGAGTGGCACAAAGAGCCCGGGCTACTCTCTTCTGTCTTTCTTTGGGTCTGCAGTGCAGGAGAAGAGAAGATTAAAGTGGAGACACTGCTTTTGAAGTTGGGCACTGTAGAAGAAGCAGCTACAGACACGCACTCACACAGAAACACACACTCGGAGCTCTCCTTCCTTAAAGTGAGGGAATATCAATGCAGCTCAGACTGCCTTTGATTTAAACTGCCATTATGTGATCTCTCATGATGTTTTAACATTCTCTCGACGCAACACCACCACCAACAACAACAACGGCAACCCCCCTCCCCCCCCCAAAAAAAACACCCCTTGATGAAATTGAATCCCATCCATTATTTAAATGAGAACAAGGTGATAAAGAAATAAACTCATTTATTCCTGACAGTGGCTGTTGTGGGGATTTGGAGCCTGAGTCCATGTAGATACACTGGCAGCCCCAAAGCCCACTCACTATCAAAGACAACGGTGGAAATTACAGCTATAAATGTTTGCAGCGATGGTAAATAATAGGATTAATCAGCCACTTTCAACATACAGACATAGGTACACACACACACACACACACAGACACACACACTCGGTGAGACCAGAGAAACAGGCCTCAATATGAGCCTAATGCAGAAATGTCAAGAGGTAATTGTAGGAGTAATACTGAGACTGCTGAAATGTCAGACTAACCTTCCTATTAGTGTGCAGACTCCGACCTGCACCCTAATGCTATTCATTAGAGGCATATGGATGCTACCTAAACCATTGGTAAACAATGATCATTGACCACTTCGTGCTAATAATTTTGTGTGTGTTTTAGCAAGTATTATACATCTCTGTGTACCATCAGTGTACCTCGCAAATAGAACGATGTTTGTTCAGGAATACCTATGCACATTTCTGTTTATTGCCGCATCTCCAGCTTTCGAATCAGTCTGCATTTATGGACATCGACATGTGCCAAGCAGTCATGAAGAGTGATTATAGTACTCTTATACTGTCACTGGGACCGCAATCAAGTGCCCAAAGTAACAAATTCCGAATAATATTGCTGATTACCCAGAAGAGCTGCCTTTACAAAGTGTGTGTGTGTCTATGTGTGTGTGTTATAAGGGGAGGAGCTATCCAGAATAGCATAAAGTGAATATATTGGATTTTAATGTACTTGTCAAGTTGAATGGTTTCCCATTTGAAAGTCTCCAGAGGCTGCAAATGCACTCTATAGCTACTTCTTACGTGACCCAAAATTCCCTTTGGCTGCATGGGAAAAAAGTACTTGATAGCCTTTCTTGTCTTATTGCTTCATCTCTTTGCGTCATGAACTTCCGCTGCTTTTCTCTTCTCTCACTTTCTTAAGGAGCCTCAGTACAGTGGAAGATTTATCAACTCTACTGACTCTATTCACAGACATCATCTTAATCAGCCGATTCTAATTTGTTCTGATGCTATTTGTTTTAATTTCTTTTCCCTCTTTCTTCATCTATCCATCCAATCGTTTAGGTAGTACTGAGCCACTAAAAAAGTTGAGCTGGTTTTACAAACTAAGTATTTACACCACAAATCTATCAGATTTTTTTTTTTTCAAATGACTGATGCAATAAAATCTATACTATGCTATGAGAGTATTCTCCCCATAGACTATCATTGTGAAAGAAATGTTTATAAAATTGTCTAGAGGATACCTCCAATATGTCACTTTTTACTCCCTTTTTTAATAAAATTTTAATCCAGTTTTCCTGTTTGTAATAAAGTTGAAAGTTTTATTTGTCCTGTCATCCCAGTGTAAAGTCATTGTGCTGCACAACACCAAAGCAAAGCTAAAATCTAGAAAACTTTTCAGGCTGATTTGTAAATAATTTACAGTCAAATAAATGGATGCTTATTTGAATCCAGTATCCAGTTTTCTTTGATAAATCTGTGATCTATGGCCTGTATGTGATCCCCGTAGGCGACAAATTGATACAGCATAGACCTGTATGGGAGTCTGTTTCTGCTACAAAAAAAATGTTTAAATTCCCATTTGTAACTCTTTTTCAAATTTCAAGTTGTTTTCTCAAAATTTTGAGTTGTTTTCTCAAAATTTTGAGTTGTTTTCTCAAAATTTCAAGAAATCTCAAATATTGTTCTCAAAATTTTGACTTAGTGAATTTGGTGTGAATTGGGTGTGGAAGAATTTGACTAGCCTGTACAGAAAACTCTGTGACAGTACATCATTTCCTTATTTACCAGAAGCAGAAGACTGAAGGCATCACCTGTCCAGCAGATCGGCATGAAAACATTGATTCCTTACCTTTTATGCAGCTTATTTTTTTGCAAGAAGACATTTTGACCATTTAAGGTCGAAAAGATGACGACAATTAGTTCATGTTAGCTAGATACTGCTAGCTCACTGATCCTGTTGCTACCCCATTTTGAGTGCGCATGCACTCATCTGCTACCGGGTAATAACAAAATTACCTCTTTCTTAGTACTTCCTGATTGGCAGCGCTAAGTCCACATTTCAAGTTATTAACATGAAAATTTGTGATATGTAACTCAAAATTTAGAGTTGTCTCAAAATTTTGTGTTTCTAAGTTGAAATTTCAAGATACAGATGGTGATTTTGTTTTGGTGTGTGACGTAAACAAGGCTTATCTCATGCACCACCATCCTGAGATAATGTTAGCCAAGCAAACTTACATTAAATCGAATCCACTGAAAAACCACTGGACACACTTAGCTTGACAAAACTACCTCCCGATTCAGAGCAAGCTAATCACTTAGTCAAATGAGTGAAAATAGGACAGCAACCTCCTTGCATCAATTAAAAAAAAAATTGGTGGCTGCCTGGTGATTGTATTGATTTTTTTCCCCACTTTTTTTCATTGACAGCATATTGCCATCTGTGTGAATATGTCTTTGTCAATGAGCTGAATTCGAGGGGACTTGACTAAACTGGGTGCCAGCTGGCTGTATTCTGATTATTCCTATACAGGACAGGAAAGTTACTGAGTGCAAATGTAACATTTAAATTTGAATTTCTGTTTAATGTGAATTTCTGTCTTTGTAGAGAGCAACAGATATGTGACTTTTGATAATTTATCCTTAGTTAATTAATGTATTATCAGAAACAGATTGCATGCAATTGCTAACTTGACCCCACTGAATCACAGACTGATATCAGACTGACAGCAGACTGAGTCCATCTTAAGGCAACATTTATGGAGGTTTTAGAGACGCTGTTGGTATTCTCATTTTGCAGCAAAAAATTAAATAACTGAGTTGAGATAACTTAGCTTATTGGATAAAACAGATACAGAGAAAGTTTAATTTCAGGCTATAATTTGCAGTTGAAAAAAGAGGAGATGAATCAGAATATACACTCTATTGCCAAAAGTATTCACTCACCCACCCAAATCATTGATTTCAGGTGTTCCAATGACTTCCATGGCCACAGGTGTATAAATCAAGCACCTAGGCATGCAGACTGCTTCGATAAACATTTGTGAAAGAATGGGTCACTCTCATGAGCTCAGTGAATTCCAGCATGGAATCAGGGGTTTCAATGGTTGAGCAGCTGCAGGCAAACCTTACATCACCAAGCACAATGCAAAGCATCTGATGTAGTGGTGTAAAGCACGCTGCTACTGGACTCTAGAGCATGGAGACATGTTCTCTGTACTTGTCTGACTGCACTGTGCCAAGTGTGAAGTTTGGTGGATGGAGAATTATGGTGCGGGATTGTTTTTCAGGAGTTGAGCTCGGCCCCTTAGTTCCAGTGAAACAAACTCTTAATGCTTCAGCATACCAAGACATTTATGACAATTTTATGCTCCCAACTTTGTGGGAACAGTTTGGGGATGGCCCCTTCCTGTTCCAACATCACTGCACACCAGTGCACAATGTAAGGTCCATAAAGACATGGATGAGTAAATTTGGTGTGGAAGAACTTAACTGGCCCGCACAGAGTCCTGATCTTAACCCAACAGAATTGGGATGAATTAGAGCGGAGACTGCGAGCCAGGCCTTCTCATCCAACATCAGTGTCTGGCCTCACAAATCCACTTCAGGAAGAATGGACAAAAATTCCCATAAATACTCCTAAACCGTGTGGAAAGCCTTCCCAGATGAGTTGAAGATGTCATAGCTGCAAAGGTTGGGCCGACATCATATTGACACCTATGGACTAAGAAATGGATGTCACTCAAGTTGATATGCATTTGAAGGCAGACAAGCAAATACTTTTGGCAATACTCAGCAAATTGCAAAGTGATTGCGTTGTGGGGGGGTCTGGCAATTTCCACCTCTAGTGTGTGACCTGGTAGTTTACCTGGTAGATGTAGCTACTACTGTAGCTAACTGAGCTAATTTTAGCTTTATAATCTATTTAAAGTGAAATAGAAGTTAAACAAATGAGATTGTCTGGCCTAAACATTAAGTCAGCAAAGCCTTTTACCTTAAGCCATTTTTTTAGAGTACAACAACTACAAGGAAGTTTGTTTTTTTTAAAAAGTTAAGTGGTTTACTTGACTTATCCACTTATGTTCAAAACTGAGGTTAATTAAATTATTCACAATGATCACACACACACAAATCCATGCATACAGCACGCATTCCATTTCTCTATCTTTAAACACTCTAAAATAAAAAGGCACAAGCACACACTTCCATCAGCAGAGCTCCAAAGCTTGCTGTCTGTGGCTCTGGAGGGACTTCTGCTTCATACACTGTACACCAAGAGAAAGGCTGCTTGAATTATTGAAGGCAGAAGAACTAAGATGAAGATGGAGAGTGAACAGGGAACTTGTGCGTGAAGGAATGAAACACAAAGTGGATGAGTAGAAATAGACAGAGATAGAGAGTGAGAGGTAGAAGGAGGAATGCATGAAGACTGATTGGGAAGGAGCAGACAGAACAAAGAAAATCATGACAGTGTAGAGATGCCAAAAGAGGCAGAGAAGAGAAGAGACAGAACAGGAAGAGTGGTGGAGGTAAGTAGAATGTGTAGTTTTCCCTGTGGCTTGTTTGTCTGCTGATGCAAAGAGGAAATGGCTAGATCAGCAGGGGCTTTTACCTAGTTTAACTAGTTGCGGAAATATGCGTGCCACACACATACTATATGGAAGCACATGCCCTACGGTACTGAAGGAGATGAAGGAAAAGAAAAACAGACATTGTGCACTAATGACCTCTTCATGCTCAAGTTACATTGCTCAATAGAGCTGCAGAGGCTGTTGGGCTTTTTACGCTTTGTTGCTCACGTCAGTGTTTATGTGTGCAAACTTTGGAGTACGTGTGTGCATACTCTGTGTGAGTAGAGGGTATACTGCATGTGTGCTATAAACTGGCAAATCTAGTGGGGCTCTGACTTCCCTTGGTGCTGACTTTGTAGCACCCAGCTGAACATGGCTGTGGATCAATGTTGTCTACATTACACACACACGTGCATACACACATACACACTTGGACTTGTTTACAGTTTTAACAGCAGGTGGCACAGATAACAGCTACTTAATCTGAAACCATTTGGACAAATTAATGTGATTCTATCTATCTCTCTATCTCTATCTATCTCTCTATCTAGCTACGTCTTTCTGAATTTCTTAAATATGTAAATGCAGTTTTTAAATGATGATTTCATTTATTTAGGGAAAGAAAGCTTCCAAAACTTACCTGGCCCTATGTGAAAAAGTAATTGCCCCCAATAACTAGTTGTGCCATCCTTGGCAGCAGGAACTGGAATCAAGTGTTTTGGCCCAATTTTCTTTCCAGAATTGTTTAAAAAGGAGGGTTTTTGAGCTTGAATGGTCTATTTAAGGTCATGCCAAAGCATTTCAATCTGATTTGTCAGAATTTTGTCTAAGCAACTCCAGAATCTTCATTTGTTTTTGTTTTTTGTTTTTTTGAGGTAGAGGTCAGAGGTGGATTTGCTGGTGTGTTTTGGATCATTGTCCTGCTGCCTAACCCGTGTGCTTTTGAGCTTCGGGGCGTGGTGATTAACTAATGGCCAGACATTCTCCTTCTAGACTTTCTGGTAGAATTCCTGGTTCCATCAATTACAGCAAGTAATCCAGGTCCTGAAGCAGCAAACCAGCCCCAAACCATCACACTAACACTCTCGGCGTGACCCTTGGTATGATGTTCTTTTTATGAAATGCTGTGTTAGTTTCATGCCAGATGTAACAGGGCTCAAACTTTCCAAAAAGATCAACTTTTATCTCATCAGTCTACAGAATATTTTCCCCAAAGTCTCAGGGATCATCAAGATGGTTTTGGGCATATGTAAGATGGGCCTTTGTGTTCTTTTTGGTCATCAGTGGTTTTATCCTTGAAACTCTCCCATGGATGCTATTTTTGTCCAGTCTCTTTTCTTATTGTTGAATCATGAACTCTAACCTTAACTGAGACAAGTGAGGCCTGCAGTTCTCTAAATGTTCTGTGTTCTTTTGTGATCTCCTGGATGAGTCATTGATGCACTCACGCAGTAATGTTTGTAGACCTGCCACTCCTGAGAAGGTTCACCACTGTTCCAAGCTTTCTCCATTTGTGGATAATGGCTCTCACCATGGTTCACTGGAGTCCCAAAGCCTTAAGAATGGTTTTGTAATGCTTTCCGGACTGATAGATGTCAATGACTTTGTTTCTCAGCTGTTTCTTTAGATCATGGCGTGATGGACTGTTTGTTTTTTTGGTTTTTTTAGCCTACTTCACTTTGTCAGACAGATGGGGGATTTCTTGATTCAACAGGTCTGGCAGTATTCAGGCCTGGGTGTGGCTAGTAAAAAAAAAAAATTATGTTTTTCACATAGGGTCAGGTAGGTTTGGATAGCTTTTTTCCCTAAATAAATGAAATCATCATTTAAAAACATTTTGTATTTACTCGTGTTATGTTTGTCTAATATCAAAATTTGTTTGATGATCTGAAACTGTTAAGTGTCTTTTTTTTTGAGGACACACAAGTTGCATCCACAGGCCCAATTCCAACCAGCTTCGACTTCCTTTGCATGGAAGGATTAAGCTACATTAAATGATGTTCCAAAGTCTGCACTGATGCCTGTGTAGTAACTATACTCTGTAAAGAAACAGCACCTGGTTTGTGCCTGATATGGATTAAACTCCAGGCATTTTTAAAAATTTGTTTCACATGATTATTTCAGAACAGGTTCATTAACAGATAAAATTAAATGCCTTTCAAGAAACTTTACACATATTTTAAGAAGTACTTTAAAATTTATTTATTTTAATTACTGTTATTTTGAATTTTAATAATATTAATAAAAACAGACATATGAGAGAATGGTAAACAAATTAGAGGGTTACCTGGGCAAGAGGAGCATGGAATGTCAGCAAGCGACCAACAGTCAGCTTCAAAACGATGTGCATGAGTCCCCGTGTGGAGTCAGCTTTACTAGCTGCAGCTGGCTAAACAGGTAAATTAGGATGGTTTGGGGACTGACTCCCCTTTTTGGAGCCAACTTCAAGTGGTCATTTGAGAAACAGCAGTTTTGACAACTCTGCGTTGGCTTCATTTTTCAGCCCCAGGTTGCCGCTAGACAACAAAGACATGACAGTACCAACGCCACTATTTAACTGACAAGTACCAAAACATCACAACAATGACTGCTACTCTTCAAGCACAGCAAAATCCAAGAAAATCTTAGAGAAACTGCATTGTTGGAAATGTCACTAGAAGGGGGTACTTGATTATCTGGCTATTATTTACTGCTCAGTTCCTGAGTACACTGTAATCACCCTCACCTTCTTGATTAAAGTGGAAGTGTGGGGAAGTTTTCTGGCAGGTAATTTCTCTATGACTGACAACGTTGCCCTCTCATTGTGAAGGCTGTCAGCGGCATGCATTTATTGCCCGCCAGCTGCGATGATGCGCACACACACACACACACACACACACACACACACACACACACAACACTGCCTGGGCTGCCTTTTCAGTCCCTGCTGTGGCACCACTGGCCAACACAGCAGAATTACTTTCAAAGCAATGTGTGTGTGTGTGTGTGTGTGTGTGTGTGTGTGTTTGGGAGTTTAGATTAGGGGTTTATATGCAGGTGTGTGTATGCATGCACATGCATTGATACATGTAAAGTGTTTATTGGCAAAGCGTTCTCCTCCCACATCTGCAGATCACTCATCCTCTGGGAGGCCTCCCCTGCTTTCATCAAGCCACATGGAAAAGTGGGAGATAATTAAGGGGTGAATATTGTGAAGTGGAAAAGTATAGATGAGGTAGGAAGTACAGTGGCACATAAAACAGGAAAAGAGTGAGGAGACTGCGAACGATCGAGCTTTAGCTAAAGTCAGGAAAGCAAGCAAGGCAAGTGGCAGTGAGGGCTCTACTGGTCACCATAGCAACCCTTTAAAGGCCGATCCCCAATGCAATTAGAGGGGCTTTGAGGCAGCCAGACTGAGGGCAGAGAGTATGAAAAATAATGGCAAGAAAGAACAGGCAGATTTAAGGAAAACAACCCAGCTGCATGAATGAAAACCAGCTATTAAATGACCGAGTGCGTCAGTGATTGCACAGGGCAATTGTGGGGAGGCGTTCATTCTTCTACACTAGTTGTGGGAATTTAATAATGAGGATGCCACTGGCAAGGCATGTGCATGGGTTTATGTGTGAGTTTGCAGGCATCTTTGATTGAGAGAAAAGGTAAAAAAGCATCGCCACAGGGTATTTTTTTCAATACACCAAGCCACAGATTCCAATGGCAAAAGTAAACTTAGACATGCGAACAACACTTCAACAAGACAAGGCAGAAGAAAGAGGGAGAGATGGGAGACTGAGGTTTAATTCACAGCAGCACCAAGGGGTGGAGGCTTAGGCTCAGGCCACCAAGGTGTTATTATCAATGAAATTAAATCTTCAGAACTTGGAAGTATTATTTCTGGAAATCCTCTCTAGTCCTGTCAAAGCCCATTAAGCACAAAAGAGCACAACATATCTGGGCACAATGAGTATCTTTTTCTTTTGTGAACACAAGATCATTTATCATCCTTGCATAAGAGCGGCATTGCTCATAAACCGTGCATGTGTATGCATGAAATCCTATTTATCAACTCAGGTTTGTTTTTGAAAATGGGTGTGCATCTCCTGACCAGATTTAAATAGGTTTACACATGAACAAGCTGTGTCTACAAATCCCCTAACTCTACAGTTAACCATTCTGTTAACTGAAGGGCAGCATTGGTCTTTTTATTTTGTCTTGGTTCTCGAGTCCAGTACCTCTTGGCTGATGTGCCATATCTGGTTATCAGTCAGTGACACTGTAATACATCTTGAGTAAAAGTAAACAGTTTTGTTTAATAATTTAAAGTATATATGCAAACAGTAATGTAAAAGTAGTCGATGTCTGAATGACAGAATGTCACTTCAGCAGAGTGGTGCTTATTGCTTATTTCATTACTTTTGCAGATAGCTACTGAGTCTTCTTTGGGTAAGTCTCTAAAGGTTTTGTAAACCTAGATTAGGGCAGTTTATCCCATTCTTCTTGCCACGTCCTCTTAAGCTCTATTGAATGGAAACTGCAGACTTCAGGTCTCTCTACAGATTAAGTGCAACCTTTGGCTGAATCACTCAAGGACTCACCTCCTGCATTGTATAGGTGGTATGCATTAGGGCACTGTGATGCTTAATAGGTGAAAGCTCAGCCTAGTCAAACCAGAGGATGATTTCTTCAAGAACATCTTGGTATTTGGCTGCAACTTTGACCAATTTCTCAGTCTCTGCTGCTAAGACATATGCCTGTAACATGATGCTGCCACCACCAAGCTTCACCACAGGGATAGTATTAGGCAGGTGATGAGCAGTCATTGGTGTTCCCTATATATGCTGCTGGTAGTTCTTCCCAAAGACTTACAAGTTTTTTATTAAACGAGCATCTGTTTCTTTCTGCTGACTCCTTTTAAATTCCATTAGGCAAAGTCTATTCATGCTCTGCTTTTTTAATAGTGTTTTCCATACCTTACAACACAGGCCAGATAAAGGAAATGCTGCAGAGATGGTCAACCTTTCTTCAAATGCACAGAACTTGATGCTCTATTGGAATGGCTGTCTGGTTCTTGGTCACCGCCCTGTCCAAGGCTTTTTTTTCTCCATACTGCTCATTTGCCCAGTTTAGCCAGTCAGACAGCTTCATTGGGGTTTTGAACTGTTTACATTTCATAGTTAATATTGAGGCCACTGCACTCTTAGAAATGGTTGATACAACAGCAGGTGGCCCAGATAACAGCCACCTAGTGGCCACACAGTGAATACTCAATGTCTCAATATAAAGGGCACTAAAAATATTCTGGATGAGAAGCAGACTCTGCTGCCTGTACATGTGGTGAGTCAACAGCAACTCCATTGATAAGGGAAACACTTGAAAGAGAAGCAGTGAAAATATTTTTCATTGCCCATCCAGGACCAATTGGTAGCTTGTGTTGTGGTCATACCCTACTGAGTGTTTATAATGTAGCATTTGCATTTCACTGGCCTGTTCCTGCCACCCCCAAAGGGAATCGATTTCTTGCACTTGCTGCCCTTTCACGTCTCTCATTTTCACACCTTCTCCTATTCCATACTTATTTTTCCTCATTTCTCCCATCTTGTGCTCTTTCTTCTCTTTGTACTTTCTTAAGCCAGGACCTTTATCATTATGCCCCCTCCTTATCTTTTTTTGTCATGCCTGCTTGTTTTATTGCTTCATACAATATCTCAAAGCCCATAGCAAGGCTTTGCTTCTTGGTTCCTTCTTGCACAATTTGGTCCCAGTTTTATCTTTGGCCACATTTTTTCTCTTCCCTCTTTCACCATCTCATGTGTTTACATCCTCCATCTGCCTGATGACTCGATCATCTCCTTTCAGTTTTTGTGTTTGTCTTTCCCTGCTCTCTCTTTTTTTTTTTTAAATTTCTTATTTCTTACCCCTCCTTTCTGTTTGCGCCTCCACTGCCAAGTGTTATGCCTTCCTCCTCTTCGCCGTCTGTGTCTGTGTACTGGGTCCTGTCCTCAGTCCACAGCTTGGTTTACAAATGGATCATCTCTCCAAAGAAACACATAACCATCTCCAGACGTCTTTATTTAACCAGCTAGAGCTAATTTAAAGCTCTCATTTTTTGCAGATTGTTACTGGCGAGGTGACACCTCGTTGCAAACATGCAGTATATGTGCATGTTTTACTGTAATTTGTTGCCTTACCATGTTTCTCATCACTCATCTATATCCTAAGTTATCTATATAGTTTAAGAACAGATGATTTGCTCCATGTCTTGTTTTATTTTTTACACATAAGCATCATTACCTGAAGTGAGCTTTCTCTTAATATTGCTCTAATTTTTGTGTCCAGGCCCTCTTTGTTATTAATGATATATCAGCTTAAATGTAGCATAAAATGAAAGTTTAGTATTCAGTGTAGGCTTGCACCCATCCCCCCACCCCCATGCAATATTGGATAGGTTAGCTCAAGTGGTTAACGCTTTTCAAAACTGCCCTTTTGTGATGAATTATTTAGCATTTTCGCAGTGGGAGACTTCAGTAAAGGTTCAGGCCTGTCACACCTGGCCCCATATTTCTGTCAGAAAAAAAGTTGTATCAACCACACTGCCATGAACTTTAATCACAACACAGTTTGACCTGATTCTTTTTCTCATGAGCAGCACTGGGAGGTACATTAAAAGCCATTTTCAATGTAATGAAATTGACCCATGTCTTTTTAATGATGGGGTTAATTTATTGATTTTATTTTTGTTCGCTTTTTTTAAAATCTTACCAGAAAACTTACCAGCTGATGTACTGCTCATCAGCTTCAAAGTTCTATGTACTGTGTATTCTGCATACCTTGGTTCCAACGAGTGGTTAATTGAGTTACTGTTGCATTCCTGTCAGCTCAAAGCAGGCTGGCCATTCTCCTCTGACCTCTGGCATCAACAAAGGCATTTCACCCAGAGAACTGCTGCTCACTGAATATTTTCTCAGTTTCATTCTCTGTAACCCAGAGGTGGTTGTGTGAGAAAATCCCAGTAGATCAGGATTTTCTCAAATCCTCAGACCAGCCCACCTGTCACCAACATCCATGACATGTTCAAAGTCACTTAAATCACCTTCCTTTCCTATTCTGATGCCCAATTTGAAATTAAGCAATTCATCTTAACGATGTCTGCATACCTAAATAAACTGAGTTGCTGCCATGTGAGTCACTGATTACATATTTCTATTACTGAGTATTTGAACTTGTTGTACCTAATGTAGTGGCTGGTGAGTGAATATGTCTACATCTCGGATACACTATGAGAAGAACCGTCCTGTAGGCCATGACCATCCCCTGCATTCTTCTGCTGCTGTTTTATCACAAGCAGCATTCATTGCAGGCCACAAAGGCCACAAAGATTTTGAGGTTTGTGACACATTTCACCACAACACAGCAAACAGTTTCTCAGTAGGATTCGAGAATGAAGAGTACAGTGAATGAAATTCCATCAGCATTCTTGGAATGGCTCCAAACCATTTAGCGATGACAATACTATAGTGGAAGCTGACATTTCCCAGACAATGGAAAATCTGGCAAGACATTTCTCAACAAACCTGTGTCAGTCTCAGGGATAATACTCTTGTAAAGGTTGTCCAAGGAGAGCCAGCTGGTGTTGGTTGTATGGCCAAATAACAGGAATAGGCATTTTAAACACATTCTTATATTCCCACCATGCTACCCCCCAGGATATTTTGTCAAATCTTCTGATTTGTGACTTGTCTCAGTTTGACATATATAAATATGAAAGTCTGATGATTTTATTTTCCCTGCAATATCCCTAGCAGCAACATCAGCAAAAGCACATAAAATATACAATATAATGTTTTGGTTAGCAGTGCCATCAGGCTGTTCTACAACTACTGCAAATATATAGACTAAAATCAAAGGAAAAGAGATGACTCTAAACAATACACTATACAATACTTGGTACTGTGTGTGGAGCACAATACACTGTACCTGCACATCCAGATACAGATGCTGTTTCACTCTGTTGCCTTTTCTCTCAAAAGGTACTTTGTAGGTTTGCTTCATTGCCACCTTATGGCTTTTCAGCACTCTATCTAGGAAAGGCTCACAGATACACTCTATTGCAAAAGTATTCGCTCACGCATCCAAATTTTATGCTCCCAACTTTGTGGGAACAGTTTGGGGATGATCCCTTCCTGTTCCAAAATGACTGCACACCAGTACACAAAGCAGGTCCATAAAGACATGGATGAGTTGAGTTTGGTGTGAAAGAACTTAACTGGCCTGCACAGAGTCCTGACCTCAACCTGACAGAACACCTTTGGGATGAATTAGAGCAGAGACTGTGAGCCAAGCCTTCTCATCCAGCATCAGTGTCTGACCTCAGAAATTCACTTCTGGAAGAATGGTAGAAAATTTCCATAAACACACTCCTAAACTTTGTGGAAAGCCTTCCCAGAAGAGCTGAAGCTGTCATAGTTGCAAAGGGTGGGCCAACATCATGGGATGTCATTTAAGTTCATGTGGTTGTGAAGGCAGACAATCAAATACTTTTGGCAATATAGTGTATCTAAAATTGCAGTGTAAATCTCCCAGTTTTATGGCATTGTTTGTAATGATCATTTTACAGATGTCCTTAAAGAATTCCCTTCTGCCACCACCATTATGTTGTTGCAAATTCCTAAAAATATTGCATATTAGATCTGTTGCACTGTGTTGTAGCTGAAAGACAATAAAAAGTCACAACTGAATGATTGCATACCCGTTTTACCTGTGTGGATGATTGATGATGCTGAAATGGCTTATCTTTGGCTGCACCTGGCATGTTTGATTATGTGGTCTAGAAGTCCAGCAATATATCTGCAGAGCTGTGTGTGTGTGTGTGTGTGTGTGTGTGTGTGTGTGTGTGTGTAAATTAAGCAATCTGATACAGAGATGCAGATTGCCTTGCAGCCTCTAAAGGTACAAACAAATGCTAATAAATGATGTGGGCGCAAAACTTGTAAACTGCGGTTGTGAAAAACTAGCATCATGTGGCTAGCTTACCTAGCATGGGGTAGGGGATTGCTTATTAGCTCGGAGATTTGTCAGACACAGAAATGGAAAGTGGTGTTTTATTTGTTTATGGCTCTGCATTTGCTAGTCATACATAATAGGACTATTTGTCAGTGTCTGTATGCAACCCTCCAATCTAGGTCAACACAACACAGAGGAAAAAGGCACGAGCTTGTGCTGCTTTATAAGTTAATATTTATCCATTAGAATCCTCAAGGAGGCAGTTCATTAAATTGCCACCAAAATAAAAAAGATTACCAAATGTAATTGGTGATGGATAATCTTAGATAGCCAGTACATTTCACCGAGCTCTACTTTGCACACATCCTTACTGCTCCTCCCATGGGCACTTTGTAAAACGTTTATAGAGCCTGACTGCAACAGAGCTTCAATAATTTGTGAACACGGAGGAGATTGCTCAGGTAAAGTGTTTTCCAATACCTAATCTCATGCCTTGCATCTGTAGGTTTACTGGACAACAAGTGCCATCTGTTGATCTAAGATGTAAGAAACTCTCCTTCTTCTTAGAAAGGTCATGTTGCACCTGACTACAAATTCATCAGTTTGCCATGCTTTAACAGGGTCCAGCAGGGTTCATGTGGGTTCAGCAGATTTTTACAGCTACATGGGCTCTCCTTACTGATGACTTACACAGTGAAGTAACTGGTTCAACATACAGTACTGTGCAAAAGTCTTGAGACACCCCTCATTCCTTTGCTTTGTGTTGAGGTCCAAGCTCTGGGCAGGCCAATCCATGACTGATAGTGTTCCATTGTATGCTGTTTCTATCCAGGCACTGGCAGTGTGTTAGGGATCATTGTCGTGGTGAAAAATGAACCTGTTGTCAGTCAGATGCTTTCCAGATAATATCACACGGTGTTCATAATCAGGGGTTAATGTGAGCTGGAATGATCCCAAACGGCATTTCGGCACCTTCTGTAAATGAGTAATTAATCTGATAGGCAGGTTAAAACTGTAAAAAGCAATACTGTAAAAAGAGAGTTAATTTTTCATCTGCTGTAGCCTGGCATTGCTTTCAGCTGGATGGACCTGCTGTGACCCGCTTACACCTTCAACAGCGTCACAGAAGAGAAGCCAGCATAAACGGATTAACTTTTTAAAGTGGCAATTTCAGATCCATCTTTTCAAACAGCTCACAGATATCAGCAAACATAAACTTTTTTTCGGTGCAGTTTGTAACGCATTGTGTCTTGGTAGCTAAATGTAATGTGTGGCACCATCCGAGATGGACAAAAAAGGAAAAAGAGGACAGGAAACGCCTCAATAATGAAGCTGCCAAATGTCTTGCAAAATACGCTGAAGCATGTTGTTTTGTGTTATTTAAAGGTTGCATGAAAAAAATGGACAGTTTAGTCCAGGCTAAAGCAGTTAGTTTTCAAGATTGTGGTAATGCACTATGTGGGACTGGTCAATGTTGGGTTACATCAACGGTAGCAGACATGTTTATATTTAAGATGATGATGATGCTGATTAAGTTTACTCATTAAATTTTACTTTTTATACTAACTTCATACTGTCTAGAGGTTGGAAATCAGCCATGATAGTGCCCAAAATATCTGCTTATTGTTGATTTTAGTAGGCTAAATCCACAAAGAGCAATGAATATATGAGTAGCAGTACAGGTCAGCTGATTACAACCTGTACACAAAGTAAAATCTACTGAAGCTCACAACATAAATTATTAAATGACTTATTTCTATGGGATTCCTTCTCTCATGGTGCAATGTTACACCCCATCTTATGGTTCCCCGACCTACCAAATCCTGCTTGAACCCCTGTTCATGAATCCAGTTAATTAAATTTTGGCAAGATCCCCAACATTACTGGCTGAAATGTAGATTCATTGCTCCAAAAGGCCTGTTACTACTGATTTTCAGTCCTAGTCTTCTGTCATTTTGCATATTGCAGCCTTTTCTCCTTGTTTCCTTTCCTTAAGAATAACTTCTTGACAACTACACTTCCACTGAGATGATTTCTGATGAGACTTCAGTGAACAGTAGCTTTATGAACTCAAGGGCCAGATGCATCTCTCACGCCCTGTGTCAGGTCTTTCAGTTTTTTCTGTTTCTTAAAGACAGAACTCTTTGATTCTGCTGTAGATCATTTTTAGACCTGCCACTTTATCCTTTACTTTTCCAGTTTCCTCAAATTATTTAATGACACACTACACACCATGCTGAGATATATCAACTTTTTGGCAAATAGCTCCTTTGGAATCAATTTGTTGGTGCAAAAATACTATTTTATGGCTGTCAAACTGGGTTATCATTGGCATTTTTCAAATTCAACAGAAATGGGAAAAATGGTGTGTTTTTGTGACAGGCTGCTAGTAGCAAAGTGCCTAAAGATAGAATTTAAAATGGGTTCTTTGCTAAGTTGTCTGTTGTGCATGAGCACAACACTTGTTCATCCCTTGAGTTAGGGGCCTTTTTTATGCTTACGTGATTACTAGATCAGGAGCTTAACAAAAAACATTGCTCTGAGCATGGTCAGGTACAAGGACTGGACTGAAAGTGAGTGAAAAAGCTGCCAAGAGAAACTTCAAAACTTCAGAAAGACTAGAGTTTTTCTAATTTCTAATTTGAATGATTAATTAATTTAAAAAAAAAGAGAGAGATCTGGCTTCTTAGAAACAAAACAAAAAAAGATGAGGGGTGACTCAAGACTTTTGCATAGTGTCTCTTTTACTGCTGATACATTTATTAAATCATAAAGTTTCAGTCCTGTTGACCTTCAAATGGATGTTAGACAAGCAGTGATTATGTCGAGGGTTATAATAATGAGAAATGCAGGAAAGAAATGCAAAGTCCTCTGGGGGGATGAAACCATGATTCTGTGTTTGTGTGTGTTTTTGTGTGCTACTGCAGTTTAGTCAGACTTCTCTCAAGATTAACAACTCCAATAATCGCACACGTTCTCACCTCTACATTTTGCATGACAGTGATTTAATAAGCTTCACTGATAAAGAAACTTTCTATTTAAAGGAGGTTTTTTTTAACAAGCCAATTCCCTGTTGTTTCTTCCAAAATGCATGAGTTTGTTTTCCACTTGATATATTTGATTGTTTCTCCATGTGTAGTATATGCACAGCACAACGCATATTAATACAGAAAAGCAAATGCATAATTCAAAAGGAATATTTCAAAGCTCTGAGACCTGGGGCCATAAACTTGCACCATGGATTTTGATACCAGGGTTGTGTTATACATTCTGAGTGTACAGTATCTGAGAAAGTGCAATGTATACAAATCATGGAGGGGTGAATTCTATAACACCACAGAGTCTACATATTAAACAATACCTGCATGGCTTCTGATTATTACATATTGCATACATCAGAGGATGGTTGTCATGCCAAAGATTTACAGCTGAGGAAGCAGAAACTGCAGGAAATGTAAGGGAGATGGATGGGGAAGTATACCGATGGGAACACGGTGCAATGGAGGCGAATAAAGATGTTAGGATGCTTTCGAAGCGATGGGTGGGATACTGTTTGACAGAACATATAGCAAAGGCTAAACACACACATGTGGCCCAGGCAGGTGCTGTGGTCACAGCCGTAGCCTGAGTGAGAGAAAGTGGCAGTGTGAAAAATTGATGTGCCCTACTTACAGCAGCTGAGTGGAGACAGGAGAGGGAGGCAGGGGAGGCTGAAATGATGTTAGATTTTAGCAAGTAAACCATTTTGAGTTGTTTCTTTTTCCTTTTTCTTCTTTTGTGCATTACATCATGCCAATTTGTTCCAGGCATGGGTGTGCGCCTGTAACTCGTTTAGCTCCATGTTCTGCTAGCATGCAGTGTGGCTTTGTTGCTCTGTTGTTGGTATTGTTGTGTTTTTTTTTTTTTTTTTAACATGACATGAGTGTTATTTGTTTTGAAACTGGCTGTTCCTTACTGCTGCTCTCTTTATTAATTTTACATTCTCAGCTTTAATTTCGCCAAAATGCAGAGACTTTCCACCCTTTGCACACACCGTCCACACTGGAGGCCTGGACTGTGCCGCTCTCATTAGCCCATCTCACGCTCTTTGGCACTGTTTGGCCAAGTGAAGCCCTTTATCTGCTGTCCTCCTATTTAAACGAGGTGGGGAGAGTATCTGGTCCCTAAAGGAGTCAGCAGAATGGAAACTGCTGCATGTTAATCAACATACCCAAGCTCCACACAGGAACAACTAAGGAGCTGTGCTGCCTTAGCCCCTTTACTCCAAGGAATAACTTAATGACCAAAAAGGATTTATGAGGGTTTACGCTGCTGGCCACATAGAGTGTTGAGTATTTGAATTTATGCTGCTCTCAGCAGCCTTCTTAATGCACTGTAGTGACCATGACTCACCTGAGGGCTGAGATAACTATTAAAGAAAGCTAGCTCACAGCATTCAACTCGCATCTTTTTACTTGTTATATGGGAATAAACTGCTGGTGGAATTTAAGGCACTTCGGGCAGATGCATCTGTAACACTGGATTTTCCCCATCACTCGCAGAACACCTGTAAATCAGGCCTTGTTGTTTACGTCTCCCCACTTCTGTTTTTTTCCTGTCATCCATCTCCTTCACCACGGAAGACAGTATTCGTGTCGGATTGACAGGACATCCTATGTCTCTTACTGGTGTGCTCTTATACGTATGGTGGCATTTTATTATTCTTCCTAAAAGTATATGCATAACATAACCACAGAAGTGTTGTAACACACAGAGAGACACAATGCCTTAAGTCTCAGGTGAAAAACTGGCTCGGCCAAAACATGCTGTCATGGAGAGTGACACATAATGACAGCACAGTGCTGAAGTATGGGTCACCAAAGCTGCTTTGACAAAACTATTGCATGAAATGACACCCTTAAGTGGGCTTCTGCTCAGAGAAAATCTATTAATTGTTTTTATTTTTTGTTGTTGTTGATTTATTAACCCCTGCAACAAACCCACCCAATCCCCAACCCCAAACTCCAAGCAGGACAAGCCAAGGCAGTGTTGGGGTAAAAATATAGAACAAAACAAACAAATATTCATAAAAAAATATAACAAATCTGTAACAATCTACCCATACCTCCCAGCACCACCTCCTGCTGCTAGGTTGTCACACTGGCATTACAGAACGATGTTCATGTAACAAGTAAAAGTGCAGAGATAGCAAAGGTCGCATTTAAATGTAACCTAGTTTTGCTAGGCTACCTGATACCCAATGTCCCAAATCTCACAAACTAACCACCTCCTATTACCAGTTTTAATTGACTTTTTATATAAATAAATAAAAACATTTATCTAAATATGTGAATAATTATGCATACTTGTGAGTAATTGAAAGTGAATTTCTATTGCTACGGCCCTCCTAGAGTACCTTCGCCGCCCACCAGTGGGGCAGCAACCCACACTTCAGGAACCACTGGTCTAGATTAACAAGGTCCCCATCAAATGACAGACAAGGTACAGGCAAGACAAGCTGCTACACAAAAGCAAATCGATTTTTATCACATTATTTGACAAAATACTGGAAACATTTTTCTATGATCTGTTGTTCTGCAGCAACTGCATATCATAAAATGAACAGTACCAATGGTATTGTGTGGACCACTATCACAATATGATTAACTCTTGGTTTTATTAGTTGTAATCTTTGAGGGGTAATATATGGCCTGTGTATAAATTTACAGTGTATAATCTGATGAGTTAGATGTCAGGATGACAGTTGTGCTATGCCAAATAAGTTGGAAGAAGTGTTACGTAATATCTCTGTTAGAGAAAATAAAAAGAGGCAGAGGGATGTATAACCTTAAATATAACTGTACAAAAGTTAAAGACAAGTATTCATTCTTACCTTTATGTGAAGAGGATGATATTCCTAAACTGTAGCCCTTAAGTTATCCTGATCACACATTGCAGAGTGCAACTGACACTAAAGTCTGTAAAGTTAATTTACCACTCTAAGTCTTGGAGTTTGCTGAGGCCTTGTTACAATATAATAGCGTAACAGCTATTAGTCTCTCTCTCCCATTTATCAAACATGAGACAGATGAGTCTCATGAGTTGCTGCCACAAATGGAGGAGTATCTTCGGGCTCTTCCTCATGCATGTGGGGTAAAGTAGAGCAGATAGATTGATGTGGCATCAGTAGTGATGCAGATGTTGTACTAGTCTGTTGTGAAGAAAGAGCTGAGTGTGAAAATGAAGTGGTTGATTTAAATCACTAATGTTATATATGGCCGCAAGCTCTGTGTAGTGACCGAAAGAAGCAGATCACAAATACAAGCAGTGGAAAATTAACTTTCTCCAAAGGATGTCTGGACTCTCCCGTCTGAGATAGGATGAGGAGCTTGGTCATTTGAGAGGGGTTCAAGACAGCTCCTAGGTAAGGTGTTTCAGGCATGTCCTACTAGGAGGAGGCTGGGCCTGGGACATACAATCTGGGAACACCTAAGCATCCCCGCCAGAAGAGTTCAAGGTTGTGACCTGGGAGACAAAGGCCTGGGCTTTCCTGCTTAGGCTTAGATTGCTGCTCCCTGCAACCCAGACCCAGATAAGTGGAAGAGGATGGATGGATGGATGGATGGATGGATGGATGGGCAAATGAGTTTGTAACAGAATTTGTAAAAATGCTGCTGGACGTCCTACAATACACTATGTGTGACATCATTGTTCCAAAGTTTGGTTTAATTATCATATGTTGGTTAAAAAAGTTGTGTGGTTATTTTGTTGTTCAGTGGGACACCATGATGCTGAAAGATGGATCACACCTCTTCTTGCTGACATATGCATAAGTGAACTGCTGAATCCCTGCTGGGATCATGTCCAATGGTTTTGGCAGTGGCTGTACTGTCAAAATAAAATTACATTCATTTGCAGATAAAAGTATTTTTAAAAAAAACCTGTGAACTGCTTATGATTGTTCTTTACTATATCATAGAAACATGGAAAATATAATCTAACTAAAATCTAAAGCTGCAACGTTTATGAAACACAAAATTTGTCCCATTGTCAAAAATTTTGACCATGACTGTAATAAAACCTTGACTGAATCAGACCTTTCTCTTCCTTCCTTGAAAGGAAGAGAAAATTGTTGCCAGCAAATGTCTGATCGAGTCCAATTTATATGATAAGTTAGTCACTGACTTAAATGGTATTTTGAGGGCCCATCATTTGAAGTAACTTTATATTTTATTTCAGTAGAAAACAGGAAATCAGTGGATTTAAGAGTGACAGTGAGTCCATTTAAATGTGCTGAATTCAGCTTAGATAAACATGGCACAGATTTCAGCTACTGACCAACACCTGACTTTCCCCTGCAAGCAAAGAGAGGCCAAAACAGAAGACGCTATTGGCTGGCATTATGATAAAAGAAAAGTTCCTTGGGAGAGCATTTTTCCAGCTGGATGGTAAGTTAGCAATTGTAGCGGTTCAGTGACTGTGTCTCCAAAATCCTAGTGCCACCTTTTCTGTGGTGATAAACTGAATGCCTTCTGTTGCTACAAGACCTTTAAACTCTACCATATGGACAAACTGTGTTGTGTTTCCATATCACATATTTTATGCTTATTAAGTGAAAGTTCTACCCAACAAATATACATTATGTTGCACGCATATAATGTTAGCACCTGTCATCCCTCCCTAAAGTCTTTCCAAGTATATTAAGTTTGTCCATCTGCCTCTCTTTAAAAGCCTTCATTGAACAGGCCTCGCTTCTCTGAGGATGCAAGGCATGCAGGGTAATTGAAAGGAGGCGAGTCAAACAGATGGAGATGTGTGTATATGTGTGTGTGTGGTGAGGGGCGCAGTGTCTGGCAGGAGTTAATGACTGGATATGTTAACTCCCCAATGAAAGTCAAAAGTAACGCTCTCCATATCCCACACTCTCCTGCACACACACTCACAAGTATGTGCACACCTCGCCACGTGCCTTTCATATTTCTCTTACATTTTGCCCACATTCATCTATGTTGAATGCTGGAGGACTGGTGTTTAATTCTTTTCACCCTCCTTTTATCCCTCTATCTCTTTGTAGTTTCTTGGATGTTCTCTACTATCTGTGATTCCACTGCCAAATATCTGGCTTCATTTTCGGTGGTGTTGTCCTTTCTCTTTACATCTCTTTCCTAACTAGACTTTGTTGTTCATACAGTTACTGTCCAGCCTAGTCTCATGACAAAACATGAAATAGTGACAAAATGTTTTGTCATTACAGTCAGCATGACTTTAAAACTGCTGCTTTTTTTGGTAACAAGAGTGTTCCGTGCCGGTGAGAGTTGCCAAAACGTGGTAAACGTTGTGAACCCTACTGAGCAGGTTTATTGCCTAAACGTAACCAAACTGTATAAAACGATCAGTTCCATGTAGGACTCAAACTGTGTAATGACTTACCATCCTTTGAGGCTCTGGAAAAACATCACTTTGTGTACATAGACAGGAATCAGCAGATATCAGGGCTGATCAAGAAATTTAAACAAAAAGCAGGAGGGTAGATTTTGTGTCTACAAACATGAAGGCCAGCAGAGGGGTATACTATGAAAGAAGTTCAATGTCAGGTTTGCTGGCTTGACCTAAAGATAATAAGTATCACAGTAGTGGTTACCAGCTTTCTCAGTTAAGCCAGGCTTTCTGCTTCAGGGTCTGTGTGCGCTCACACAAACAGAAGTGTTTCACTCATCATTTTGATTCTTCTTCTGCACAAAATGATCCCTGTGAGTGCCACCTACTCCAATCAGAAAAGTTATCAAATGATGATGATATATTGGTGATAAAAAATCCATAAATAATATAAAAAAAATATAATGCAACACTGTTGCAAATAAGATAAGAGATTAATGCTGCAGAAAATTGTCAATCTTGGGATTTAGTGCATACATTTAAAGTTTACTGACCCACAGCCTAGTAAATGGGCTTTTCTACTCACTTTGAGCACACAAAGTGCTTGCTTACTATAAGCCTCATTTACCCATGTGCCATTTTTTAAGCATAAGCACTTTGAATCTATAACATTCACACACTCACAGATGCATCAGGAGAAACTTGAGTTCACCATCTTACCCAAGGGACTGAACCCAGGCTTTCCAATTAATGGATGACCACTCTACCTCCTGAGCCACAGCTGGCAGTTGAAAATCGCTTTTGTTTGTTGTCAGATCAAAGATAACTATTTACTGAATCAGTATTCTTGGTCTGTTCAGCAGTTTGAAAGAGACTTTACAGCAGATTTGAATAAAGTATAAAAACATTTTTACATTTTCTGCATCACCAACTGAATACATTCAATGACAATGTGATGCACGGGTGAAGCTGGATTAATCTTCTTTCATAGCACACCCCTCTGATTATATGCTGTGAGTCTATCACTGCATATAATCAGAGGGGGTCTTTGTTGCACTGTTGCAGTAGTACACTGACACTCCAAGAAGGGAACCTTTTAGCAGCAGGCCAGTCGTTGTCGATCCACCCTTGGCATGCTGTTAGGGTTAGCCATGAAAGGTGGGTATAATCTGTGAGATTTTTGTATCGATCTTGTGTAATAAAGTAATTTTATATATTTTAATCAGCCTTTTTCAAAGTTTTTGCACAGTGATTTTAACCTTGGTCCAGAGACTGTGATATTTCTGCTTAAATTTAGTCAAATAAAATTGCTGTAACAAAAGAAAGGTAGCCTTAGTTTACTGAGCAGTCTTGTTAAACTACTGAGTACTGTTCTTGCTGTGCTCCCATTTAAGTATTGTTAACAATCATTAACAATGGGAAATATGCCTAAAGAGGTCGTTTTTTCAAAATCAGAACTTTCACATCTCTAACAAAAATGTACCAAACTGTAAATTTTGTGTGCTCTTACATTTCTAGTCTCCATTTCTTCCTTCATCTTTTTGCTCTTTCAACTTTGCCATTGGCATTCTCAGTTAGTGGCAGATACCGGAGGGAGAGGGAGATGGAAAGATGTTGAGGGAAAGAGCGAGAGGAAGAAGAGAGAGGGAGAGTCTTGATGTTTTGCTGCTCTTGTGTTCTAAAGGAAGGTTCATCCTTTATCAACAGTCTAACAGGCTGCTGGGCTCAGTCATCTGGCTTTTTCCTCGACTGTTTACTACTGGGTGTCAGGGCCCACACAGTTGATAGCGTACACACTTTCAAATACACACATCTTTCTTTCATGTTTCAACACGCACACAAACAGACACTTTACTCAACAAAAAAGTGCTGTCACCCAAAACAAATATTGACAAATATACCCAGCGGATTTGTGCATTTTTAACAGCTGATTGATTCCACAAAGCATGTCTTTTTGGAAAACTAGAGGCCAGTTTTGTCGCCTCCATATTACCAGAAAATCTTATGTAGCTTGGGAACAACTCCGAAGAAACCATTTCATCTTCGAGTCTTTTCAAAGCTGCTGTCCTCTCCTTGACTGTTCATTTAAGGATTTAAAGGAGCTTCTTCAAGGCGCACAGAAAATAATCCAGTGTTTCTATAATCCTGCGTGGCTGTACGCACTCAAGCGGTCATTCTCACACACACACCCACTCATCCCGCCCATGCATGCTCGCATCAGTGTAGCTGCAGTCACGCTCACAGACGGATACCTGCTGCAGATGCTCAGCGTGTTTCTGATAACCTGCAGGAATGGTCTGCCGGTGTGTGTCAATCACTCACCGTCTTTGCTGCGATCTTAATGCCTCCCTGTTTGACAGGATTTGTCACATGTGAAGCGAATCTTTGATGGTCTCAGTACTTCTGAAATACTCATGGATCTTCTGGATTTTTCATCCCCCTTCTACTGTTTTCAAATGAGACAAAAATGAATAGTCCTGTCAATCAGCCTTAGCTAGCCCACTGGAAATCATAGGATTTTGTTTACTACTTGTTTACTACTTTGTATGCCTGCACTTTGTAGTGCAAAATGAATGATTGTAATCAAGAGTCCTTCAGACTGCCTGTATGTAAGGGCTATAAATACCAACAAAGGTATTGACTGTTGTCTTAATAGTGTAACCCTGGTGTAAATTATTGGTAACTACACCGAATACAGCTAATTCAGTCAGGACCACTATAGACAAATGAAGATTATTATTTTCAACTGCTGTAACTTATATGTGGTGGCATGGCTCTGTTCTGGGCCCTCCCTGACCTTCCTCTTGCATACATTAAAAAGCATAAGGGTGGAGGTGCGTTGCAAAGCAGCTTCAGTAGCATGCCCTATATCAGTTGAGCCATCACAGATTGCCTTGATTCACTCTATGATGAAGTTTTGGGTAAATTAAAGCACTGGGATAGCTTCGTAAGTATAATGTGTCTACTTATTCTCTCTGTACTGAAGTTCATTTTAAAAATATATACCATTATTCAATAAATGCAAATCCCCCCCCCCAAAAAAAACCTTTCATTTTTGCAATGTAGTTAAAGGAGGAAATATAAAAGTTGCCAAAATGTCCCAAAATCTTTTGCTCTTATGCGATTAGCAGTTGATGACTTTCCCTTTCCTTCCTCCAACTTGATCGTGAGTGAGGATGAGCCACTTGGCGTCACAGCAAGTGCTTTTATTTTCTCTCTGTAGAATCTCTGAGCTTCGTGGATGGGGCTCAGTGTGTAGATAATAAACAGCTCAATATGTTTTAAAGTGACTCCAGAGAATGCTGAAGACAAAGACAGAGGCTACGAAAAACCCTCTTTCATGAGAGGAGGGAAAGAAAAGTGTGCTGTCCTTTGATGTCGCATGCCTTTTAAAGGTTCTGCAGATGTACAGGCAAACAGTATTCCATCTATTGACTGACAGAAATGCCAGGATGTTAAATCCTGTGCGTGTGACAGACACACACTGAAAAATACCCTAGATACTCTTAAAAGCAGGCAGTTTGAGTGTCAGAGTTTAGAAGTTTAATTGGCCAATGTGTCAGTAGTGGAACAAGGTGTGAGAGAGGTGCAGACATGTGGAGAGAGCAAGTGCATCACCCTCCAGGCCCTCTCGGATTTACAAGGTGTTACAGCTAAATGTGTGTTCCACTCTGATTGTCAGTTTCCCTGTGGTCCATTCTAAGTGTGAAAGGTGTGGGCTGTCCTCATGCTTTTTTGATGTGCATCCTGAGTCTTGACCCCTGACCCCTAGGGCAGTACTACAAAATTAGAAATAGAATTATCCATAAATATGCAGTTGGGCAGCACAGTGGTGCAGTGTTTAGTACTGTCACCTCACAGGAAGAAGGTCCTGGAATCTACCAGCTGGCCAGGGCCTTTCTGTGTGAAGTTTGCATGTTCTCCCGGCACCTGTGTGGCTTCCTTCCAGGTACCTCTGCTTCCTCACACAGTCAAATGACATGCATGTTAAGTCATCTCGTGTTTCTAAATTGGCTGTATATTTGATTGTAACCTTGAATAGTTGTCTATTTCTAAGTTATCCCTGCTGCAGACCACTATGACAACTAGGTTCCAGCACCCCTCCACCCTGATTTGGAAGTAGAAGAGAATAGATAGATGGATTATTTGCACATTGCAAATGGATGATTATTCATTTGCAGTGTGAAGCACCGTTTGATCAGCTTTGCAGCATTTAGCTGAATGTGAGCAGAGAGTATAGCCCTGTGCACTTCAGAATTAATTTCTGCTGCTTCTTTCAGCAGTCACGTCATCAAGAAATGCTACTGATCATAAATAATAAGCACTGCAATGATCGGGCTTCTGGTCCTTAGTATCATGTGATGCTGGGGGCTGTGGAAGGGTACTTGGTAAGCAGTGTGCAGGGGAGGATAAGTGTGGCAAGTGGTCAGCTCTCCTATTAATCCTTTACTTGCTTGCTAAGAGCTTTGGCCATCTTATTCAATAATTACATTGCATATTGCTACACTGACTCACTATCCTAGCTTGGTTGCATGCAAGACTATGGCGCAGTACTAACTGGTTAGTATGTTACCTTCAGTAAATATCTATACAACTCAAAAAATGCTGTCAACTCTTCACATTATATCGACAGTGTTAGTTAACTTTTGAAAACTCTAAATAATTTAAAAACTAATCTTACATATTGCAGCTTTTCAGGTAAAGTTACACAGGTTAGGTAAAGCTGGATGGCAGAAGTGGAAATGTCCAAAATATATTAACTTAAGTCTAATAGGTCTCTAATATAAGTCTTGTGTGCATGTGTTCATGCGTGTTTGTGTGTGAGCATTTTTTCGCAGGGTAGGAGAGTTCCCTGAAGGAAGGACCTAATTCCAAGGCCGTGCCTGTCTATATTACAGCTACAAATCAGACCTCCCACACCGCTGAGAGCAGCAAATAGTACACACTGCCATGCACAACCACACTCTCACAGACTCCATTGAGTAAGGCAAAGTTTTATTGCTAATCTCTGCCTGATACAGCTCCCCTGCTACAGTTTAGACTGTGCAAGACTAGTTTCAGTTCTTTTTACTTTGTACATCTAGTTTGTGCATTATGTGCTTATGCGTGCATATGTGTTTATGGCCATGCTTTATTTGTCCGGGTCCATGTGTGTGGACATTTCTGGGCACGTGTGTGTTTTATGTGCACTGGTTTGGCCTGTTTGCTCAGTTGGGAAAACAGATTGTGCTCTATCTGGACAGAGATGTGCGGTGTAGCAATGGTGGAAACTGTTTATCATTTGACATATTTTGTCTCTGTTGCCATTTGCAGAGGGCTGCAAAAACTCATGATGCATTTCTAATGTTTTGTGTGACCTTTTGCTTCAGATTTTAGAGGTTTGACATGCTCATTTCTGTATGACATCATGTAATAAAGCACACACACAAAAACAGTGGCATGTTCTTTTTTTTCTCATTTTTTAAACATCATATTATGCCCAAAGAAAAACAAAGCAAAGAGCTCTGACCAGTTAGTTAAGACTGATCTCAGTGATATTCCACTAGTAATTCGCAATGAATTAACAAAATATCCACTGATAAACCTACGCTGTACACAAGAAAAGCCTCTGTAATCATTATCCATCTGATGCAGATTTGCCATATTTTAGATTTGTCTAAGCAAAAACTTTTGCCATTTGTGTGCTAAAATTAAAAAGAGAGTAGGAAGTAAAAAAAAAAACTGTGAGAGACAGAGACCACAGACACTTTGCCTACCTGGTACCTGTTAATGTGAGTGGATGGGGGAGGTGTGAGAAAGACTCATCAAATGAACTTTTCTCAAAGTTGTGAAGCTGTAAAGCTGGACTTCCAACCTGACCTCAGACAATAGCTTTTCAGTGTGAAAACTCAAGAAAAAAAAAAAAGGCAATAAAATTAAAAAAATATATATCTGAAAATGTCTTTTGTTACAAAAGATTTTAAAAGATTTTATAGGAAAGTTGAATCTTAAAAACTAATACTCTAGGAAATGCTCTATGCGGAAGTATTTTTATTCTTCTGCGACTTTTTATTTCTGGGGATCCAGGTGCCAATTCCACTGCAGGTTTTAACACGCTGGCTAATTTTAAATCAAGTCTTGGTTTTGAATTTACATAGTTTATGAGCTAAGATAAATATACTTCATGTTTGGGTACATTCTACTGACACGGAGGTTTTACAGTTGGTATCGATGTGTATGGTACATATAGGACTGGTCAGCCTAAAAGAAGTGAAGGTATTACATTTGTTAAAAACAAGTTGCATGTCAGTATGGTGCTCCCTGAGTTAGTGAGTAAGCATTTTGAGGGTTTTGTTTTGTTTTTTGGGTTGTTTTTTTTGAGGTCTCCAAAACCCTCCACATCACAGCAGTTTTTTTTAGATAACCCTCAACTCTCAACAGTGCATTTCCCTCTTTAATGAACCTTTAATCAAAATTAAGGAAGAGCCATGAGGGACTTAAATTGGAACTGGCTAGTTTGAAAGCTTACTGTAACCCAGATCTGATCTTGATCAACTGCTTGTTGTGATTTGGCGCTATATAAATAAAATTGAATTGAACTGAACTGAATACACCGCTGCTTCTGAACAAGCCTTTGTTCACAACCTGTTCCACTTAGATTGAAAAAGATTTTATCTCATAGCTGATCAGATCAGAGGTTCCCAAATCCCTCAAACTTTTAGACACTAGAACTTCAACAGGCTCTGATCATTTGGAATCTCACTTATTAAAGCTAGCAGCTGATAGTATTGCTTCTTCAGGTACAGTTTCTAATCTTTCTATGGATATCAATGAAATTCCAGCCATGAGGAAATCTGCTTTTACACACCCTGTTTAAAAGTCCATTTCCTCTTGCTAAGGTCCTAGTTAGTGGACAATTAAAAGAGTTCCTGTCTATAAATAAGATTTTAAGTGACTTCAATCAGGTTTTGTGAAAATTACAGTTCAACAAGAGTAGCCTTCAAAAGTGAAATGATTTTATCAATTTAGTAGATAACAAGCAACACTGCACAGCCCTTTTTATTGAGCTAGCCAAGGAATTTGACACAGATCATAAAATCTTAAACAAAGACTTGTGAGTTCACGGTTGCTAAAAAACCTGTTTGATGCTGAAGAAGACACATCACGGATGAGCTGCACTGCCTGAGCCACTTGTGTGGGTTGAAGAGTCCGTCTCATGCTACCACGAGTGTGAAAGCACCACCAACATTCAAAAGTGACCAAAACATCAGCCAGAAAGCATAGGTACTGAGAAGTGGTCTGTGGTCCCCACCTGCAGAACCACTCCTTTATTGAGTGTGTCTTGCTAATTGCCAATAATTTCCACCTGTTGTCTATTCCATTTGCACAACAGGATGTGAAATTGATTGTCAGTCAGTGTTGCTTCCTAAGTGGACAGTTTGATTTCACAGAAGTTTGGAGTTATATTGTGTTGTTTAAGTGTTCCCTTTATTTTTTTGAGCAGTGTATATATTCTGGTATTCTATGGCAAATGCCAGTCAGGCTCCACTGTGCCGGGCAGTGAGCACAGGGCCTATTAGAACACATCGGGCCTCAAGCCACCCTCATGAAGTCTGTTTCTGATTATTTAGAGACATTCACACTAGTGGCCTGCTGAAGGTCATTTTGGAATCTCCTCCATGCTCTTGAGACTGTGTTGGGACACACAGCAAACCTTCTGCTGCGTTGGTTTGCCATCCTGGAGGAGTTGAACAACCTCTGTAGGGTCCAAGTAATGCCTCATACTACCAGTAGTAGCACTGAGCCTAGCACCTGCTGTTAATTTCATTAACACCAAAGCAGCTGAAACTGATTAACAACCCCCTCTGCAACTCAACTGATCAAATCAATATCCTTTAAAATGTATCAGTTTAACTGACTTGATGCTGTACTCCGATTAAAAAGTGCTCTGAAGGGCTCTGAGATTGAGTATCTCAATATAACTAACTTTCTCTTTTTTCTACCTCACATTCAGCCACTGTTGAGAAAACCCAAATTGAAATTGGGTTTTTACTTTAGAATCAAGTCTTATCTGTCCTTTGAGGCAAGACTTGCCACTTCCACCTTTATGTCTGTGCTGGATTATGGTGATGTTATTCATATACATGTGTCTTCTCCATGCTTATAAATGACAGACTCTCTCAATCATGAAGCACTGGATGTATTACAAACCTTAAAGCTCTTGGCCACTGCTGTATGCTATGTGCTTGGGTCAGGTTTGTCATTTTGTAGACTTAACCACTGGTATATTCTTATTCATAAGGCCTGCTCCCATCTTACTTACTGATGTATGGGAAAATTGTGCTTTAGTGGTGGTAGTGTGTGGGCAGGCAAGGTAGCTTCTGACTGCCCAACGGCAGAGTCAAAAATATGTGGTAAAAGCAGTCGGTTCTTTTTTGCATGAACTGCACTGCACAAACTGTTGGATTGTTTCAAAATTATTTATCAGGCAGGTCTCAGGGTGTGCAAGTAGAAGGAATCACTTATAGCTTTTGTAATGTAACTAAAGGAGTCCCCAGGGTCAGTCCTAGAACTGAACCCTGGACACACAACAGCACTCTTGCTTGTGCTGTTATTACTGCATCAGCCAGCCGTGGAGAAGAGCAAAGTTATAACATGGAAAGGGCTGAAGGAAAACCAAGTGGTTAAAAACAGTGAAAAGTGTCTACTGCAACCACTGTCTGTATTTATTATACTGTATTTTGTTTAATATATGATGGGGTTTTTTGTGATTCTCCAATTTCTTGTGAACTCCACCGTCACTCCCTTCCCACATGTCAGCCCATCAGCATTCAACCTATGCACAGCATTATTCACATTAAGCACCACACTTTTGTGATTTTGTTTGAGGACTGCACAGGGGCATGTTTGCAGTGGTTGAAAACCCCTCTCTGTAAGCTCTCTATAGGCAAATACCTCCACTATGGTAGCATAAATCAAGCACTATATTCATCAAAAATATGGTAAGTTTTTGTCTTAGATTCATTCCATTTGTGTTTTTCAAACATGTGCATTGAATTAGAAAAAAAAGAACTGTTCAAATTTGCATCTTCTTCCTCGCACAATCAGCTGAAAAATCCATTGAATCTTAAGCAGCTGGTCTCATGAAATGAATTTAAGGCCATTTTAAATAACTTGGATGCAAATTATATTACGTCAGGCTGCAAATGTTTTGCCTGTTACTGGCATAAGAAAATGACTTTCATTTGATGTTTCAGGCCTTTTTGGTACTGAAGTTTACACATTTTGGGTTTTTTTGTATTTTATTTTTTATCACTTGTATTTTAGTATACTTAATTTGTGTATTTTTCCTGTGTGTACTTGTGTGTGTGTTACTAGTTTATGCCACCATATGAGGTTGTTTTTTTGTTTGTTTTAGTCAGTTATTTACTGTAGATCAAGGATTCCTAACCATTTGACATTTGGTACTGACAAGTGGAGAGTGTTGGAAAGGTTACTTTTCAAAGGTATTCTGGGGCAGCTGTGGCTCCAGAGGTAAAGCAAATTGTCCACTTATCAGGGATCCAACCTCTGGTTTCTCTAGTCTGGAAGGAATTTATGAGTCTTCAAATAAAATGTTTGTGTGTCTTGCAGAGTAAAGCTCCTTGAGTGGTTGATTAGATGAGAAAATGACCCATTTACCAGTTAAATGAAATGGGTTGGAGATTACTTATAGGAAGAGGTGGTAGTTGTTTCATTAGATCAACAAAGCATATACAGCTGGTAAACAACCTTTACTGTGTACAGTAAGGTTAGAGCCTTTTCTCAGCACCAGAAGTACAACATGGCGACCTAGGTTTGTGTGGTTGGCATGGTTCCGACATGCTTATCAGACTTGCTTAAACGATTTAGATCCTTCTGTGTAGAGTTTGCATGCTTTCCCTGTGGTTGTGTAGGCTTTCTTCAGGAACTCCAGTTTCTCTTGCCCTTGAAAAACATGCAAGGTTAACGCATGTGATCTTAGCAAACTACACTCCGGCAAAGGAGTTTCTCAATGTCCAGAGTTTCACGTCCTGGTTAAATGAAGTTTTAAAAACAACTGAATAGGAAGATGCTCCAAAATTGGGAACATGCAGCTAAATCAGTGGACATCTGTCTAGATATAAACGCAGCTCGTTTAAAGCACAGCCAGGTACTGATCTGTGTTGCCTGAAAGAAATGCCAAAAAAGGCATTTGTGAGCAGCAAATTAATGCTTTGCATCTTGAGAAGCTTTCTTCTTATAAGCTTTATTTTTTTAAAAAAACAAAACAAAAAGGGTAGATTGGGATGTGCTCATTAATTTCATTTATTGAACCAACATCGTCATTAGTGACTCTAATTTATTACATTTTCCCCAGTAACAAATTACAACTGCATCAACTTTGTAATTTGGTTATATAGATTAGTTACATGTATCTAGTTACCTTACAGCACATTCTGGGTGTTTCGCTCCAGTAAAAGTTAAGCTTTTCATGTTTTGCTCATGGTTGTTCAGTCATGCATCTATTAGTTGGCATTCATTTATTCATAACAATGCTAAAAACATCTGTAAAGACGCTGTAACAGTTAAATCTCGCATTATGTACAGTAGCAGCAGGATCACCATCTTTCCAGACACTGAAGGTTTGTCATCAATTAACTGATTTTGATAAATCTGATCTGAAAAAAAATCAATAAACTTGCCTGGAATTAATTTTAGATTTGATTAACATAAAGGACAATATGAGTAACTTCCTATTAACACTGTTGAATTCTATAAAAAAAAAAAAGAGTGCCTTGAGTATGAAATGGATGTTTTGAGTTGCTTTGTCTCATTGCCCACTGTTTATTTTTCTGGTACAGCTAACAGCTGTACAGCTAAAACACATGCACACTGCTTTTGTTTTGTGTCTCTATTTTAAAATATATGATAGAATTGAATGTTTTGTATTGTAACCTTGATGCAGTTCATATTTTAACACGCACATGCGCACACATTTGTGCTCCTTGGTCATGCAGTGGCTTTCAGTGGCATAATAAAAGCATCATTCAAACAGAATAATTCAGCAATTGAAGCATTGTCAAAGTACTGCAGCCTGTTTGCTGACAGAAGCCTGTGATACTGTTCCTAGAGCAGTATGTAATATTTTTTGATGAATACATTATTGCTGTTTATATGTGTGAATGGGAGTGAGTCAACCACACAATAATATTCGAGCCTTAGATCTCTGAATTAATAAATGCACAAAAAAAAAAAGCCCAAAACAAAATTCTCTAGGAATCAAAAAAGGCAGATCCAAACCGTCACATGGAACTCTCGGTCCAGGCAGCTCCTCTGTCAGGCTGCTGCTCCATGATAACGTGATCCATGGGGAGACAGCTGGACTTTGGTGGAGCAGCAGTCTTCTTCGAATTGATTTGGCTAAGTGGCCATTTATTGTAATTATCTAATGAATGGACTGGTTCAATGGGACGGACGCAGGGTTGTTTGACTTAATCCAGTTTAGAAAAGAGTTTACTGGAGAGCAGCTCTCCTGTTGCAATGAATCAAACAATGTGCTTTATTGGCTTCCTGTTACAAGATATACCAAGTGCTCAATTTGTCTTAAAAGCTATATTCATAAATGTTGTTTTGCCACAACCTGTTTTATTGGAAGGGATTTTTCCACTCAACACACCTATTTTCAGAGGAGTGGTCTGACAAGTAAAGTGGCTTGCTGTGAAGTACAGCTCATCCAAGATGTTTGTGCTCCAGTTTTGGTGAATGAAATTCTGAAATTTATTAGTCTGTTACTGAGCACTAATTAGCAGGCGTCTGTGTCTCTTACTCCATAAGTAAGATAGTCTATAGTTCCATCCATCCATCCATCCATCCATCCATCCACTTCCACTTATTGTTTTTAGGATCGCAGGGCAGCTGGAGCCTATCCCTGCTGCAATTAGGCAAGAGGACAGGTCACCAGCCTGTCACAGGGCTTAATTCATTCCGGGGGGGGGGGAGCTGCTGTGAGAATGGGTGACATTAGGTGATGTCACGGTGGTTACATCAATCTTGTGTATACAATTTAAGATTTCAGCTCTAAGCTGTCAGGTTCAGTACCAAACACCTCGAGTGGGGGTTGAAGCCGTCGGTCTGGAAATCAAACAGGAAGTCGTCATTTAGCAGAGACAGCTTGAGAAAGACTTACAAACAATGCAGGTGTAAAACCCACATAGGCCTCTGTTGCACAGGTCCATTAACATGAGCATTTAACCAGCTGTTCTCTTTAGGCTGACAGCAGGTATGTGACATAAGAAGCTGGCAACATTTTGTGTGATCTTTTACACTGACATTCAGCTAAGAGCTGAGAAGACTTTAACACAGGCCAGACTTTTAAGTTCACCACGACTTGCTTACCGTAAGCAGACAGTTGGGGAAGCAAAGGCTTGGCAGGGTTTTGAATGAATGACAACAGGAAAACATCCATCCTGTGAAAAATCATTAAAACCATTCATTAAAACCAGTATTGTTCCAAAACTATTTCTTAAATTGAAAAGTAATACTGAGCTTGAATGTTTTAATTACTGGAAATGTTAAATTGGCCTAATTTTGCAAGGAAAATTCATGAATTTCCTTTGTATTCAGGGTTAAGCTACCTTGGACAAGTTAAACAAAGCACAATTAGCCATTAGTAGAGCAGAGGGGAGTACCAAAGAGAGAGATGGAGAAGCAAAAGCCGAGCAAAGAAGCAGACTTAGCGGAGCAGATGGTTTCAGCGTTTTTTGCCTGGGGCACTTCATACTCACAGAAATGACTACAAGGAAAAAGAGAGAGACGGGGACAGATGATGAGCAGAAACACTAACTACACATCTGCCCTTCCCTTCCTCCAGTGCTTCAGAAGAGCAGAGGGAGCTTTGACAAGCATCAACAACACTGTGCTGCTGTGTTCGTAGCAATCACAGTGGCATCCATCATCTCATGATACGTTTTTAGAAAGGACTGATCTGCAACTTGCAGATCCACACATATTTTTTGGAGGTGTAGCTGAATGCTCGTGGGAGCTTTTCAAATAGGAAATGCAGTAGAGCTTCAGTTGGGAACCCACTTGACAGCCAATATCCACGGTGTCACTTCACCTAAAAAAATACACTGCGGACAAACACAGACACCTATGCACTGCCCTGGCTAGCTGAATGGTGAATGATAGATGAGAGTTGGGCTTTGCAGTGTTGCCATCTGTTCAGACATGAGATAGAAAGTGTGGAGAGCTTGCGGTTCATTGAGCTTTGAGCCCATCACAGCATTCAGCTCACCTACTGTATACGCTCCACTGACACCCGGTGTGTGTTCATGTGTGTGGAGCAGAGTCTACTGTATAAGACTGATTGCATCTTGCTCTGTAGTACTCTCGCTAGATATGATAATCATTTACTATATGGTAATATTTGGCAGCATTAGTCCATCATCTCTGTGCAGAAATTGATCTAAAGTCAATTCACTCTGTTTCTTTTCTCATTGAAAGTCCCTCAGCGTTGGACTGCCACACAATCAATTTTCTCTGACTCTCCCCGGTGCTGTCCGTGCCTTCTCGTCTACATGTGGATCCCAACTCCCGCTCCATCTCCATTACATGCCTGCCGTTCTCTCTCTCTTTACACACCAATAGCCCCCTTTAGACACAATTGCCATCGATCGATCGTTCCATTTCTACATTCTTGCCTCTTTTTGAGTTTGGCTCAGGTGAGAGGAATTGTAGAATTTTTGGTCAGGTTTCTGCCTGAAAGGGACATAATTAAAGAATGGGAGGGTTTGATGGCGAGAGAAATGTGCGTGATGAAAGTGCTTCAAGGGAAAGCTAAAATTTTTATTTGGCTCTGAATTGTCCAACGTGTCTGAATCCCCTCGTAGAGATGACTCACACAGTATGACATGATGACAAAGTGTGAACAGCCACAGCAAGACCAGCCAGGGAACAATATGACACAGCACAAATGCACACAAAAACAGGCTTGCAAAGTCATATACAGCATAATAAGGTGCTGTTCTGAGTGCTCTGTTCACTGTTACAGTGTTTATGTGATGCAATCACTCCCTCCCTCTGTCCTCCTCCACCCCCCCACTCCTCCTGATGACTGGAAGGTTATCGGAGGCATGTCATAGCCGAAAGCCAGCAGACAGCTTTGCCCTTTACAGCAGAGTATCGCAGCTAATTAGAGACTATGAGTATGTCACTGGACTTCAGTGTGTGTCTGTGACCATCCAGCCATGGCACAATGAGCCTCTTAAACACTGGAGTGCTTTCATTCCACTTATCCTTTCAGTGGGACCTTTGAGATCGGATTCCATGTGTTAGTGTAAGGCCAGGCTTCCACACAAGCCCTGAAAATCATATTTTTATGTCTTGAAAAGCAATATATATATATATATATATATAAACCATCCTGCTATTCCGCTATGACTGAAACAAAGACATTTTTGCCTATTCAGTTCAGTTCAGAGTTTATATGAACTGCATAGCTACAAAGCTAAATCAGATTGCTTCTCAAGGAATTGCCACTTGCAGGAATTGGCAGAGACTTGAATAGTTTTCTGAACAGCCAACTGACTGCTCAGCTTCTTTTTACTGTTGCAACCACCTGTCAAGCTTTCCCTTCACAAATGGCTTGTAGCCAGTGTTATTTACTGTGATAATGGTCACACATTTACAAATCAAAATTGAGACCTTAATTTTAGCGGATGACTATCAGGGTTGCTATTTGCAACTCAAACTAACATATTGTATCAGTGCAGCAGCTAGTTGATTGTGCAGTACAGCAGATGTACAGAAAAATATATATGTTTGAGTATGAAGAAAACACGTTGTTCTTGTTATTAACACTATTTGTTTTGTGTGCAGTGGTCAGCACTATTATTTCACAGGAAGATTCTCGATTAGAACCTCTTGATCGGTTAGCGCCTGTCTGCGTGGAGTTTGCATGTTCTCTCTGCTCCTGGATGGGATATCTTTGGGTATTCTGGCTTCCATGGCCCAAAAGCATGCATATTAGGTAAATTTGTGAATCTTAATTGGCTGTCTGTGTGGAAGCAAGGTTTAAAAAGCAGCCGAATGCCAGCGCACATCAACTGATGGATCAAATGATACCCTTCTATCTCACCATAAAGAAAGCACAATTTCAGACTGCTCCACATCTAGAAGCTGTTTTGTAACCCAACCCCATCACAGCTCCATCATTTCATTTTGAGGCAGACTTAAGCAGTTGTCTTGTCAATTTCTTGTAACTTGAAGCAGATCTGAATGAAATATATCTTTACTTTTAATGTTGCAGGCTTTAGCACAACACAAATCCAATCACGCTACATTAGGCAAAAAAGAATGGCATGTACTACTCATGAACACAATCTTTAACCTAAACAAATTAATGTTGCTAATCATGCAGAAGCCTTTTTTTTTTTTTGCAATAAGGCTCATTTTTGGCTTTTTGGGGGGGGGGTCTTATTTTGCTTTTGGAATCAGAATGTGCCCATTTCTTTGTAATTCCTTTAACATGCTTTAACTTATATATTAATCACTTGAACTCCTCACTGTGTATTAGAGGAGGCTGTATATTCATTACCAATCTTAATTCAAGGTTTAATAGATGAAAGCAGATGAAAGTGCACAGCACTTTAAACCTAAAAGTGCACAAATAAAAAAGCCTGTAACACATTCAAAGTGTTGGAATGTACTTCATTGTGCACCCAGTTTCACTGAAAGTGCATTGTCTATTTCAGTTTCACCTTTATTGAGTGATATGAGAGCTTTGCCAGCTTTGAGAGTCTCTAGACTCCAAACAAAAGAATCTCTTGTGGTTATATCATTGCATGTTGTTGTGCAGAGGTTGCAGCCAAAGTCTTTTGTCTTTTGACAGTGCTTCAATATGTTATAAACTCAGGAAACTTTTTCGAGAGATGAAGAGTGCTCGTCACCCCCCCCCCCAGTGCAAGGTTTAATAATTTTGGGTTGAATTTAATTTAAAGACAGGACTTAACTGATCCCATTGTGACAAGATTGTGTCTGTGCACCCAGATATACCTTCAAGGGACAGCCAGGACACCTCAAGTTGAGAACCATCTCACTGGATTCCAATTCACAGTGTCTGATAGCATTCATAGTTTCCAGCAAATGCATCCTGGCTAAATGATAACAATTCCCTTGGAAGCAGTGTGATACCACACCCCCAAGTGAGAACTTTGGATGACACTGTCTCATTACTTCTCCAGGTAAACAGACCGAAACTGTAGTGTATGCTTACCAAATGTGAGGCAGGCCTGCTCTTTAAGGTTACTGCTGTGAAATTTTGTGTGAAGCCATTTCATCAGGAGCAACTTTGTCTCAGCTGGAAACTTGCACTTGTGAAGTACAGGAAATTGCTGATGCCAAGCTAGAAAAAAAAATCAAGATAAAAAGGCTGCAGATAAGGGCAGAGTGGGGATGGGGGGGGGGTCACAATCTGGTGAGTCCACAGCAAACTCTGATCTCAGGCATTAGCTTTTGTGGGTGTAGATTTAGGAGATGGCACTAATTAGATGAACAGTACATACCCTTTCTGCATATGATATCATAAATGGGCCTATTGCAGCGTTTTCTGTCTGAAAAACCATATATGTTGAGGCTGCCTGCATGCCATATGCATATTTGATGGATTGGATTTTTAGGGGTCAAGTTTACACACTATTTGCTGGCACTCTGCCCGTAACCTCAGGGAAGGAGAGAACAGAAAACTGTCTGAAAGTAGCAAAAAGTGAAGAGAAGGTTAGCCTAAAGTGTGCAGGATGGAAATGTGGAGAAATTTAATTTTTTTAATACTGCCGGGGAAATTGTGTAATGTGGTACATGCTGGGTATTTTTGGGGGGGGGTTCTAATCCTTTACTAACCACTCACTCTTTCCTCTTTACTAGCAGGTAATAATATTCTCCTCCTTCATTTAACCTCCATCTTCTGATGAGCGATGAACATCAGAGGCCCGCTGAGTTTAGGCCATTTCTGCCCCCTCGCTCTGTGTCTTCGGCTCTCCTCTTTAGCGCTTTCCAAAAAAATAAAATATAAATGAAAAATAACTGAGCTGCAGGCTTTGCATTTGTGAAGGATGGCATGGAAATGTAAGTCTATTCTAAGTTACACTCCAGCTGCTAGCCCAGTGCATAGTAAAGATGCTTTGTGGTGCTTGTGGAGTTTGCCTCCACTCCAATAAATTAACAAAACTATTAGAACAAAAGGATGCTGTCTTTGCAGTAGGCTCTGAGGATTGAACTCATGAGGTCATACTTTATAATGAGCGTGGCTGATTTTATGCATGCATTCTGTGTCTGCTTGCATCTTTTTGTGTGTGTTTTGGGTGTATATGTGACCAAGCCTATGGATATATGTTTGTATCAAGAGCTCCCAGCAATATTCTCATGCAAAACAAATGACACAGAGTGCTCCGAGTAGACTGGAAGTAAGTACGTGAGGATGGATAGCAAGGAAATCCACAGTAGTTATGCAAGGCTGCATCTTGTGTGAAATTCTTTTACAGTACACGAGAAAAGCTTGGGGAAAGCACTGTCATTTTGGATGTGAACTGTTGTGAAAAATTTTGACCAGCGCATACGAAAAACATGAATTTAAAACAAGCAGCGACATGCTCCCGTGCACACTACGGGGCTGGACGGAGATCAGGTCTGACAGCTTTCCCTGGCCAAACATACATATTGTATTTGTTTAGATTTTTTAGGGAAATCGAATTCATATTCCAAACAGATTTTAAGCAGAACCAAAAACCAGACCCTCATGAGCAGTGACACAAAAAAAGTGCAACCGCATACACACAAGCAACGCCATGTCAGGCCAACATGAATGGCTGTGAAAATACTTGCCTTCAGCATATTCATACAGACTGCTAAGTATGAAAAATTGATTAGCAAAGTGCCACGTGCTATCATATTGGAAATCTAAAGCGTTTCAGTGTGTGATTGAAGATGAAATGAGTCCGAGACGCGAGCGACACACGTGGAGAGGGAATGTGTGTGAATACTTCCCGGTGTGTCAGCACTTTGTTCCTGTGGAGTTGCTGACAGTGTGTGGATGTTCTCGCTCTGTTTAATGAGCAGATCTCGGGATTAACAAGGGAAGATAACGAGAAACAGCATTGCAGGAAGAGAGCGAGAGTGCCAAAACAGTTGTTCAGATTCTCTGCATCCTGCTAGTCCGGCCGCGCGTCACAGTGGCTTGTGTTTCCGTGAACCTGCCTGCGGTCCGAAAGGCAAGGTGAGCCGATAGATTTGTGTTCAATAAGTTCGCTATATGTGACATCCGTTTCAGCTCCTTATGAAAAAAACAAAAAAAAATTGATTTACCTCAGAATTACTGTGATCCATAAACGCATTTAAAGAAAGCAACAGCAACACTTCCATGTTACTAAGTAACAAGGTAGGAACCGGCATTGCCGGACAGAGGATGTGCCCTCAGTCAGCTTCTCCATAATAGCAGCAGATTATTATAGCTACAGAAAATCGATCAATATGAAATAATCCCCCTCAGACATTATGGTTGCAGCAAGTCGTGCTTTGTTATCAAGTTGTTAGGCATCATGGTGGTAACAGCAGCCTTCTTTCTTAGCCATTAATCCATTCTGCAAAAACTGAGAGGGATCTAATATACTGTACGCCTGCATAGCCTGAATCCTGTGGCAATTGTTTGTTTTGTTTTTTTTTTTACTTGTTTTTTTTATAACAAAACACCTCCATTCCTTTGTTTTTTACCTGCTCCTTGCAGAGCTTTCCCTCAGGTCTTAATGCATTGAGATGGATTCCTTTAGATCACAGCCACGTAGTACAGCAGGAGCTTCACAGAACAAATTCTACTCTAATCCCTGTATTGCTTAAGGGCTACAAGCCAAGCAGTAAAGATGGCATAGCACATTTCCATGGTCCACGGATGAATCACAGTGGGAGAGAAAAATGAGTTATCTCTCTTTTTACTTTGCTTCTTTTATTTCTGTTCTGACTCTGTGTGAAGCTGTGGTAACTTTCCGTTTTTGCCTTTTTGTGTCTTCTAAACTTTACTACTCCTATGAGTGGACGCAGAGGCCTTTAACTCACAGACACTGGCATTCCTTCCCTTCATTATCACTCGGGTGGCATTTTTCACATTCATCTACGTTTTGCAGTTTCTCAACCCCTGTTGTGTGTTTCAAACATGGGTATAATGTGCAGGCCAGTAAAGTTTAAAAAGAGGCTGGGTCATTAAAGGTTCTGTTTGTGCCATTTTTTTCTTTTACTGTGCTGAACACTTTTTTAAATAGCTGATATCTGAACAAATTGCCACAAAATAAAAGAAGAAAAACCGATAAGATTGTCACCATCTCTTTGCTTTTGGCTCTAACAGCTTGTGAAATGTATGTGAAGACTGGAATATGGTCAAATTACCCAGTGGCGATTGGTGACTCAAGAAAATGAGGAGGGCAGCAGAAAAACAGATGAAAAACAAAACGTATTTGGCAATTAGACTCAGGTGAAGCTACATAGAAGAACAGAGTCCAATGACAGGACCCCTGGAGTCTAGATGGCAGATATGAAGCACACGAAGTTTTGGATGAGGCTCTCTAACTGGCCAGGATGGGGTTGAGGTGGGTCGCACAAATGAGAGTCTGAAAGTCAGAATGACAGACGACCACTGAGATTTAAAGCAGAATGGAGGCTGATTGGTTTGCAGAAAGAGGGGAAGAAAATGCTTGGACCAGAGTGATTATGACAGAATTCAATTTGACAGTGTGAAGTGATGTAAAGAATAGACTAGCAGCACGAACACCTGAGAATGCACGCCGATGAGTGAACGCAGATCTTCCTTACTGAACTTACACATAAGCTTCATTTGGCTACTTATTACCACTTTCTATCATTAAAAGCCTAATAGCATTCATATCATACTCAGCTTTGGCCATTTGGATGAACTGGCCTCTTAAATAGCCCAGAGGGAGAGATATAAACACATAGTTTAAGGAGAAGTTGTGAAGCTGGGAGACAACAATAAGATTGCCAAAAATTATGAATTACCAGGCCCGTTGCCGTGTTTTCTTAGTTACAAGAACACCATCACTACAGCAAATACTGACTTTGTATTTATTGGGGAGAGGTGGCAAAAAATAATAAACCAAACAAGAAATAGTTTTGACTTTACTCAACGGATTAGACTGTACAAATAAAAATATCCTGACAGCTGTCAAACTCAGTCTGAAGTCTGCTGCTGTGTAGCAAATGATTTAACAGCAAAACTGTGACGCTGCGTGACAGCTCAGCTGTCTGAGGTGCTCATGACTGAGCCTGTCGGTTTATAACTGATAGTTATGAATAATAAATGAAATTGTTACTCTTGTGCCACAGGTGTGTAACTCTCTAATGTGATCTTGCAGCCCCAAGCTCATATTATGATCTGGGATTACTAAAAATAATGCAAAATTTCTGTTATGAGTTCTTTTTCTTGATGGAGAGTTTAACTCGCATGTTTAAAGATTACCTTCATAGCTGCCGTGAGCGCTGTTGAATCTGGTCTGAGCATTACTGAAGTAAAGTCACTTTTGGATATTGTAGATCCAGAAGAAGCTCAGGAAGCTATCAACACAAATAAAGACATCCTCCATGCTGTAGCAGCACATTGTCCACACCAGGACATAAATGAGTGGAGCCATGGGTTTAGTTTAGTCATAACAACTGATGCAGCGAAGACCAAAGCGGTGCCAGCAGGGCAGAGCCCTCCACCCGTTCCGAAGAAGCAGTCCATCACTCGTCCAAGTTTTCTGCTTTAGTTTAACTGTTACACGTGTTCAACTATCAGCCATTCAGAAAGCCTACAACAGGTTAACTGTTGAATTGACCAATGGAAACGGCTGGATACTGCTTGGTTAAAAAGACAAAATGATATCTAGAAAAGGCTATTTTGGATTCTTTGAAAGAGCTTAGTAAAATGACATTTTTAGTGAGGTTTAAAAATAGTTTGCAGTTTGTGCATTCTCAAATGCTATTGATTATCATATCGTATACTGGAAAATAAAAAGATAAGCATTAAAAAAATGTCAAGTGCATTAAACTGATAAAAGAGATCCTACCCATATACAGTGTAACAGATGGACGCAGCTATCGTGGTGTCACCCACTGGTTTCTGAAGCTCTATTTTGAAGCCTCGGGATGAGCTGTGAGAGTAAGGTGCGACTGCAATGCCTAAACATCTTGCTTGCAAATGTTTAGGCACTTTAATCAGCATTTCAATAATGGATTCCTACTATGAAGACAGGATTCTTTTATAAATTATACCAAGATTCGATAATTATTTCCTCTTGCATTCAAAAAAAGGAGAAAAGAGTAGGAGTACCCTCTGCTGAGTAGCTTTGACTGTCCTACCTAATAATAGAGAAAATGGTAGTTAACTATGTTGCCATGTTACTTGCTCGTGTATAATGATATAGATTTTACCCAACAATAAATGATGTAACCTTACAAAGCAGAAGTGTAAAGGTCTAAGTAATGATTTGCTTACTTTGGTACTGGCTGACAGTGATGCAAAGCAGTGCGGTACGGCTTAGCTCACAGCATATTTCAGAGGTTGGTAGCTTTAGTCACTTTTGAGTCAGTCTTGCTGACATTATGTGCTTCACTGCACTGTATACATGCTTATCTTACAACATACATGACACACAGTAAAAATTAACAACAGAAGAGGCTGCAGTTATCATTAACAGCAACAGTTTTCTGGATGTCATGCAGCAAATCATTAATTAAAGTCTGACAATTGTGAGACGGATGCAAACGCAGGGGAGGAAACTGGTGAAGAAAATTATAAGGAGAAAGCAAGAGCTTGCCGTGCATGTGTGTTGACCACCAGTGTAGTGATCATCATCACAGGGAATAAGGTAATCACCTCCCTCTAATGATGTGGTTGGTCATCGCCGGGGGCAACTGCGGCCCACGTTGCCCTGATGTTGACAATCACCACAAGCGCGCACAGCAGACATACATCAAGACGCTCACAAGCATGACAGCCAATTAATGAGAGGGATGGGATGGAAGGATGAAGGGAGAAAGAACGAGAGTAAGATTCCTCATTGTCAAAACTCTTCGCACCACTTTGCTCCCATCTACTAATTAGTGTTTGGTTGTCCCTCTCTCTCTCTCTCTCTCGCTCTCTCTCTCTCTCTCTCTCTCTCTCTCTCTCGCTCTCTCTCTCTCTCTCTCTCTCTCTCTCTCTCTCTCTCTCTCTCTCTGCTGAGTCTAGGTCTTTTTGACATTTACATTGCAATTCGCGTGTTTCCAGCATTTTTTTTCTTGCTAATTGGTATGAGCTGAATATACATGGTGTCAATAAAATGAATGTTTAAATTCATGCATGGATTCCAATTGTGCTTTGTTGCAGTTCTGTTTTACATGAGGACAATGCATGTTGATCTGGAAATAAGGGTAATGTGTTGTGTTTATTTGAATATATACATATGTTAAAAAAAAAAAAGATTATCAGACGAGTTTTGCCTCCGCCTGATGCACTGGCTTCTTTTGTTTCCATGCCTTTCTGCTTGCTGCAATTAACATCCAAACAAGTTATGTGTGGGTGTATATATGTACAAAGCAAATAGGTGCAGCAGTTACCTAGAGACTGACGAAGCTGCTGTGACAGTGCTGGCCTTTAGCCGAGCACCATGTGATGGAGTATTTTACATGCTCCCCTGATATGCCGAATCTTCAATCTGCAAAAGCAATGCATTATAACCCAATATGAGACTCAGACCGTGCGCACATGGATTCCTTTTTCTATTCCCACCCCTGCTTAAAGGTCACCCGATCGCTTGTTTTAGCAAATAAAACTTGGACACATATGGGCGCACTCCAAATGAGTGCCCCCCCCCCCAAGCCAAAAAGTTGCACAATCAGCCAGTTTTGATGCTTGTTATTCTGTAATTAGACACACAAACCTATGCATATTGTGCAAACTGAAATATGCAAATTGCAGCTGTGGCAGACAGTGCATGACAAATGTTACGCCCAGCAGTTCCACTGAAGACAACAACAGGTTGATGACTATTTAAAGATAATCACCTCTTCTCTCCTTTGTTTATCTTCTTGTTTTCGATTCTCTACTTGTTGCTCATTTAAATGAAAAATACTGAAATATCCCTGCTGGTGAAAGAGGGAGAAATATGTCCTTACTCTGCTTTAATGCCCTTCCTCTCCACCTCTCTCCCTCTGCCTCATCTCCAACGCATCGTAATGGGGCTGTTTGATGATACACTTTTTTGGTGGTGTGTCCTTTTGCATGAACAAAATCAGACCGTAAGTGCTGTGTGCCTCATCTTTGAGCGACTGCATTTTAAACTCAATTAGCACATGGTAGACAAATACAAGCACATATAGGCACGCACGAGCACACAACAGCTAATTCGCTCTTGCCACAAATTAGAGTGTAATACACACATGCATGCACACGCACCTGAGTGGTGGGGCTAATTTGCCTGAGCGGACCTGTGTGAAAGGAATAATGAAGCTTTGATGACTTCACTTGAAGAGACTCGCTCCTCACTGACATCATCCATGACCTCAGTGTGACCCCTAGATTTTGCTCTGATTCATTCCTCACCCCACCCTCCTGCTTCCTGATGAAATCTTCTCTCCTGATTGGCTGACGTTTAGCTGTGCCAGAGAGAGTGAAAGGTGGAAAACTACCACCAGTTCTCAAAGGCTGTGAATCGGGATGTGGTAGAGCAGAGGAAATTTTTTTTTTTTTTGTAGCTGCTCTTTGGATCCATTGAGAGGAAATCTTAAGCCACTGATGCTTTTGGTGAACTAAAAATCCAAAGTGCACTCAAAAACTGGCTTGTTTATTGAAAAGTGGGGGAAAAAAAAGAGAAAAAACTCCAAATTGCTGAGGAAAGAAGGCTGAAATAATCAAACAGGATTCCGTGCACATGTCCTTTTATCTGAGTGGTACAAATGCAGCCAATATCAACATCCCACTTGTTCTTATGCAACAAGAAACCATTAGAAAAACGTGAAAAAGGTTAAAAAAAATTTCCTGAAGAGAGCGTCGCGAATCACAGCGGGAAACAAGCTGCAAAATCTTTCCGTCTGAGTGTTTGAATGGGAGCCCCAGTTTTACTCTAAGTTAAGGTGGCTTTTGAGAGGCGAAGGTGCTGTAAGCAAATGATCGGTGGAAGTGCCATCATTGAAAGAATTTCACCTTTTAATAAGTACTGCATGTTGGTGTGACAATGAAAGCAATTTAACTTACATTTGAACAAAGATGAATAAAAGCAATGAAATGTAAGCCCCTGAGATGGTTTGAGTGCATCATATATAATTGAACCATAAATAAGTGAAGCAATCGAAACCTGAGTTTCAGCTGTGAGTTAAAATGTACAAATTTGTCAATGCTTTGTCTTTTGTGGGTTGTAATTTAATGCTGCTTTGTTAGATGCCTCCTGCACTATGCGCACAGTGACCTGTGGTGTTGGTGCCTTGATGCACCGGAAATAACAGGTGCCTTTGAGACACATAGAGAGTTTGCATTAAGAGGCCGATGGGATGGTGGTGGCATAAAACACTGGTTAATTCATCTTTTACTCACTTGTTAGATTAAAAGCTCTGTGTTTAGGTTTAGGAAAACATTGTGGTTTCAGCTAAAACACCCCAACAGTAACCCTACTCGCTGACAGATGTCGAGTTGGGAGGGCTAGATCTCCCTCTCCATTGCCATAACCTTTTCAGTAAAGGGCACACGCACCAAAGTGTACCTTCTCCGTAATGGAGCCACGGCAGCTGCTCTGAGGAAACTGCACTACTTGACACCCCGGGGATGAGAACTGAATTTGTTGAAGGATCAGTGGCCAAATGTTGTTAGGGTTTCCTTTAAAGCTGAAGAGACGATTGAAGATAACTCAAATTCGCACACTGTAAACAGCTGCAGTGCTTGTTTTATGAACTTAACTTCTTGTTTTCTATTACCCTTCATTTTCATTTCGAGCTATTTTTACCTCCTTGTCTTAGTTTTTTTTTGTTTGTTTTTTGCCTGTCATCTATCATCCTAGTCAAGCTTTCTAGTCATTGTTATTTCCCCTATTTTCCTTTTTTAGGTAATTTCCTCATGCATAACCTTGTTTCAGCCTGTACTCTTGGATTTTCAATTTGTTTGGTCTTTTTGTCTGGCCCTTGCTCATTTTGTTTTCCTCACTGACTGCCTTGAATTGCTTTGACCTCAAAATTAATATTTTTTTCTTTTGATCAACCATCTTAAAAACCTCTGTCTACCTGTGCAAATAGTACGGTTAAGTGCAAATGACCTTAAACGAAAGCTCATGACGAGATGGGGGTGACAGTGTCTTGCTGTAACCTCTGTATCATATTACTAATGCTCTGCCTGTCGCTAGTGGACGTACTGCGCTATGTCTTCAGACGCTCTGTCTCAAGGCAAGTAAATAAATTGACACACGCACAACGAAGCAAAACGGCATGATGCATCATTCATTTTTGTAATCAGTGCGCTGTCAGTATATTTGTCTAATGATCCATAACGCATTAGCAAGCTTGGAATTGGGTTGCGGGTGAAGGGACACTGATAAAAAAAAAAAATTGTATTTAACGAATCACACGTGTTTGTGCACATTCTGAAAGCGCTCCAGTGTACACAAAATCTTTTGTAGGTCTGACTGAGAATAATAAGTTTGATACTGACTGTTTGGGTGCTCTGGGGCATCATTGCCACTAATATACTCTCTAGCAGCACTGAAATGAATTAATCATAACTTTTGTCATTTCCCAAACTGTTCACTCAAACTGGATGACTATCAAAAAAAAAGAAAGAAAGAAATATGGCAATATAGGGCCACTATACTTAAACTTAAAGCTGTTTTCTGGTTGTTGTTTTTTTTCTTCAAATATAGTTGTCGTGCTTTGTTCTGCTGTGATTCACCTTCCTGTCCTTGTGCCCTGTGAGAAACGAACAATTTTACAGCAATAAATGAAGAGGCCAGTAAGATGTACAAGCAGAAGGTAGTGAGAGGCTAAGCGGAATGAATAGGAGTGGGTGAAAGACTGATTAAGGAAGTGTGAAGGAAGAAGAAACACACATTGTATCCACCTGCTGCCAAGGAATCACCTAATGAGAACCAAGGGATCCTTAAGAGTGGAGGGAGGAGAGAGAAATACTATGAAAAATGGTGAGCTGTCAGATGAGTACTGGAGGGAGCACTTTAACTGTTTTGGCCTGACCACTGAGAATAAGTTTGTGTGAGTGCACCCATAAAGATGCATGCTGTGAAGCACTGCACAGCTGCAGCTGCACCATACACATAGATATTTAAAAATATTTGCAGTCCATACAACCTTTAACAGACACACAGAGATGTAGCAATGGCACGTAGTTCACTTCCATGAAATCCCGTGAGGCAAGAAAAACTAACTTTTGCCCTTTTTTTTTAATTTCTCCTTCAGCATTTTATTTAATACAGACATCATGCTGTCTTTTCACCTCGTTTTACGTTGTTTTCAACCGTCCCTTGTCATTCATTCCTCTTCTGTTCAGCTACCGCTGATTTATGCATGCAGTTCTGTGCTTTCTTAAAAGCATCACTGATGCCTCACTCTAAAGCGCAGCGTGTCTCCGGGCATGCCTTGAGTCGGCACATTCATTTGATTTGTGTATAGTCAGAATATAGTCTAAAATCCATTAAGACAAGAGATGTGGGTACTTGTTTAGCATCCAGGTGTTGTGCATGTGACTGCTTATTAGGGGGAAAAATGCAGAGATGACAGTCATGATGCTGAAGTAGGTTATTATAGACAAACTGTGGAAAGGCTTTGGTGTACAGTTATACCTAGAAACATCTGAGCTGCTTGGATTTTTCAAATGTCCATCAGCTCTGTGTAGAGCTCACCTTTCTTCAAACAGCAATATTTTCAAGTTCATCACCAGTGATGATTTAGACATCAGAGGGTTATTATTCCAGTTATCAGGTTTGGCTCCCAGTATGCTTCAAACTAGCCAACTCTGTCTATTAAGGATGCCAAGACGTACGCATTATCTATTTTGATCATTAATAAACAGAAAGGTGCCCAGATTATATAGGTGACTTATTACTGTAAACTCTCTGTAACAGACTTGTATGTGGTTCAAACTGCTTCCTTGTAGAGCATAACGTTGTAGTGGGTCAACTGGGACAGAGAAAGAAAAAACACACCTCATCAGATCATTGTGAGAGAACAAATAATGGCAATTTGATAGATTGAGATTAATCACACTAGTTTTATAATCATAGTAGGTGACATGGTGGTGCAGTGATCGGTAAAGCCCAATATATCGGTGAGGGACTATATCAGCATTTATAACAGCCAATGAAAATTTAAAAAGTATAGAACAGATTGGGAGAAACTCCCTTCAATCATGTTGATGTTGCATAGTTTGTGAGTGTAAATGGTTATCTGTCTCTCTGTGTTAGCCCTGTAATAGACTGGTGACCTGTCCAGGGTTTACCCCACCTTTCACCCTATGACAGCTGTTATAGGCTCCACCCCTGCAACCCTGAAATGGTATAAGCAGTTAGGATGGATGGGATGGATGGATGCGTGGATGGATGGATGGGTGGATGGGTGGATGGATGCGTGGATGACAGAGATGATGATGAAAATTGGTAGTAGTTGCAGCTCAGTGATATCCTTTTGTGGATGTCACATTTTCTGCATCCATGAGTATGCGGGTGCACGGTCCAGAGCTCCAAGTGTTGAGAACTTCATTATCATAGGATGAACACAAGGCAACTATGTGACATCCTGTTTCTTTTTATCCAGCGCATTTGTCCTTGAGACACACTACAAGTGTGTAATTCAAGTGAACTAAAAAAATAGTATAAAAGCAGCTACTACAACCACAGTCTCTTTAGACTGAACGTTATATGACAAGCCATCAAAAATCTTAATGTATACCTAATATCCTTGAAATGTTATTGGAATGCACGATAAGCATTATACTTACCCTGATGTCTTACTGAAAGATTTTGTGGTTATCGCAAAACTTCACGGTGCTCTGGAATGAAAACAATCCAAATGGTATATACCATATGGCATGAATGGACAGAACTGTTCAACTTTTTCCCCTCTTTTAAGCTGGCAGAAATCCTTATAGGGTATGTTTTCAGAGCTGAAGCCAGTGTTCTGTTAATAGGATCTAATTGGAAATGGCTGGTGTTAAGGAAGTTGCTTGGGTTGTCTGAACTTAATCCTGTGGAAATCCCTGAGAAGTTATTAAAAATCTATGTGCAGTGTCCTAAATGTAGGACACTGATTTGCAAAATGGAACTAAGCTTTCAGACTCTTTGGATTAAGCAGTTGCCCCAAAGTTGAAAATACAGTAATGCAATAGTTGTGACAAAGGCTCTTACAGTATGTTAGGGAAAAAATAGCCTAAATATTTTATTATAGTATATAGTATATTTCTTGTTCATCACAGTCATCAAGCAGACATTGCACAAAACTTTTTTTTAATATATACTTGCTATGTTCTGCTTCTGCCCACAAATTCAAACTATGTTCTTGAGTACTGAGAAATCTCTGTAGTTTATGGTTGAACAGAGATATTGCCGTCTCTACCAACAACCTTCCTAAACATCAGTTAACAGCTTTTTCTTAACATTATAATACCAGCTCTGCCCTGCAATATGAGTAAAATGTCCACATTAATCTTTAAATGGTTAAGATGCTGATTTTTTTTTTTCCTTTCTATATTGAGTCATGGGCCATGAGCCTCAGTCTTTAAGCATCAAATCAAATATGTTGCCACTAAGTGCATATTGAAGACCTACTTTCTCACCTGAAACTTTAAACTCAGCCGGCTTGCCAACCATTAAGCTGAGCCAGTGTGAGTTTAATTATCTGGCAAATAACATCTGAAATCTTCTGTATTTTCAGACACGAAATTGATGGTTTCTGTCTAGAAATCAGAAAAGCAAACAAATAATGGTGAAAAGAACTAATAACAGTACAGAATAGTTATATACTGTGCCACTCCTATCACTGCAAACATGGTTAACTTGGACAGGTTGGCAACTTTAACCACGTGTGGGGTGGTCAATTTGCTCAACTTACAAAATAGTGCTAAACAAATGAAAAGCCATATATTACATGCACTTTCACACTCTTTACTTGCATCATCTATAGAAGGTGGTTTATTAGAGCCATTAAACTAAAGCAGGGCTGCTGCAGATTGCTCTGCGGCAAATGCTGTCTCTGTGGTCTCTCGTTCTTCCATTGCAGTGGCCAGGCCAGGCCTGTCCTCTGCTGACCTGCTATGAACTGGCCATGCTGCTCAGCCCTGTGGGAAATCCTTGGTGCATGTCTGGCCCTAATTAATGCCCCTACTGCGGTCTCTTGTTAGACGAGGAGATAGAGAGAGCAAGTGAGAAGGAGAGCGATAAAGAGAGGGAGACAATTAAGTATTGATTGTATTTGCATAAATAGCTGCAGTTGTTTAATGACCTCACAGGTTAGCGCTGCACTCTCTTTATTTTTGGAGGGAGAAAAAATTAAGAGAGTTTGAATGAGGAAGAAAAGAGGTGACTAGAGTCAAGAGAATGCATGGATCTCCTGCAATGCGACATTGCCAAGGCCCTTTAATCAAGCCATCCCAAAGGCTATGCCACTATGTGCTAACTTCGCAATTTGAACCAATTATTGCCCCATTAGTGAGTCCACTGTATTAGGCTGGCAGAAGATAATAATGTTTTTCTGGTGAGTTGGTCATCAATATAATAGCTTGGATAAAACACCTGAGGAGGTGAACTATTCACTTAGTGGCACTCTCTATATCAGCGGTAGCGCCTAATAAACGTGGCCTTTGTAATTGAGGGGAAACAGAGTTGAGTGCATGGAGAAAAGAAGAGAAAATAATTGCTGTTCTCCTCGCCTTGCCCTTCTTCATCCCTGCTGTGCCCATCATGCACCCCCCACCCTCAGTGAGGTCACTCCTGATGACTAATTATTCAGGTGGCAGGACTACAAAAAGTTGTTGTGCAAGTACAAGTACCAGAAGAGTGAGAGTGCAAAAAGTGCAAGCGTGCATGTGGGTGAGTATATCATATGCATCTTAAAAGGGACTGTGAGGATGTTGGGATTTATTATTGAATAAGCTGGAGCCCGCTGTGTATTTTTAGGGGTTATGTAGAGGAGAACAGTTGTTACCAAAGAGAATATGGTCCAAATGGCTCTTCCAGCTATGCTCACAGAAAAAAAAAGAAAAGGAAATTACTAAGTTCACATAAGTGCTAAGGTTTTAGCATTTCTTTGTAAATAACTTTTTAAGCCATGACAATAATCTTTTTTTTTCTTATTGTTGTATTTTTAACAAATCAAACTGTAATTTCATGTAACTATATGGATGTTTTAAAAATTCACTGGGAAATTTAACAAATCATATCTGTGCACGTAAGGAATTAACATCCCACATGCGCAGTGGCAGATGCTATCTGACTTACAACATCTCTATGACAGTGTCATCCTTCAGCTTTTTGGGCTGAAGAAAGACATTCCTTGCATCTTTAAGGGGTAATCTGTTTGCTTGTGTCACTTGTAAAGAAAATGTCAAGGAGTCGTAACCATTGGGTTAAAGCAGTACCTACAAACACCAAACCTGATGTCCAGTACTAAGCCAAACAGTGCAGAGCATCACATGACCACTTATATTTTTTCTTATATATAGCTGTTAAAATTGTGTATGTATTAAGCAGCAAAATCATTTGATAAGTACAGTGATAAGCTACAACAATAATGCTACCCGCCTAAATTTACTGCATGCTTTGCATTGCTGGGTGAGGCGGTAGCCACTGGGGAGTGCCATGTATACTGGACTTATGAAGCCTTTGGCTGTAACCAAAAGTGTGTGTGTGTGTGTGCGTGTGCTGGTCCACAAAAATATTAGGTTATGTAAGTGTTACAGTTATATCCACATAAATCCCAGGACAAGAGTGCTCCTAGCAGAGCACTGCATTGTAATGAGGTAATCGATGTTATTCACATCACCATCCAGTGGTTATAAAGTTGTGGCTGTCTGTGTGAGTCAGTTACTCAGAACCAGATGCATCTTTCTGTTGCATCCCCAATCTATTATATATATGTGCTGTTGTGTTAATAAAGTTCACATCCCATCTTGTCCCTTACGGTGTCCAATTTTAGTTTGATGTTTTTGTGCTTGTGGGACACTGTTATAACCTAGTACTATAAATAATTACAGCAGTTTGCGCATCACTGAGTCTTAGATACAAGCATAATATGACAAAAAACATTTCCAGTGTAGAATTGATTTCAAGGCAAGTGAACGAATTTGCATTGAATGTGTCTGGCAATATTTTCTTTCACTGTGAGAGAGCTGACTCGAAGTTTCTTATTTGCCCTCTCCAGTGTATTTATGAATTGAGCAGTGTGTTGTTGGAAACCAACGTGTATCTGAAGTGTGTTTTTTTAGATCTCACATACTGAGTCAATACTGTGGGATTTTTACCTGCTACATGTGCACCATACATGAGTGGTGTGCTGTCAATGTGCTCGTGAGAGAGCATATCAGTCTGTGCGTTTGTGCATGAGTCTAACTTCATATTTTGCGTATGACTGAGCCAGCAGGGCTGATCAGTGTCCATGCTGAGGGCTTTGTCACAGCTGACCTATATTAGATGAAAGCAGCTGGATCAGTGGCCTACAGGGACAGCAAAAGAGTTGTGTTCTAATTATCTCTGCAGCTAGCTAGCGACACATCACACCCGCACACACACTCGTGCATACACACTCGTGCATACACACACACATACACACACACACACACACACACTTCACAGCGAATCAATGGAGGCTCGTGAGAGCATCTGCCATGCTCTGCTTGACGAGTGACAGCGGCACATCCTCCATGTAGGATTGGCAAAAATACATAGCCTCCTGTCACACAAATGGATGTTAAAGCCATTTTGTGATGACTTCGGTGTCTGAACGCAACACTGCATGACACTGCTCTGTTCTGCTGAGTAAAATATTGATACCAGGTGATCACAGCTAAAATTATATCACGCTGTTGTCGTGTCCTTGGGGGGACTGTTAAAACACATCCGGTGTCTTGTTAATGATTTCTCTTATGGATTCAACTGTGTAAATGTGTGTATATTAGCTGCGGTTGCCATGGAGCACCAAAATAACACATGCTGAGGGTGTGCATTAGCTGTAATGAGGCACAGAATAACAGAAAGGAAAAAAAAACGCAGAAAGCCATTCTAACAACTAACAATACTAATTCTAATGCTAATGGATGGGTACGAAAGTATGCAGAACCCTGTGGCAGCCTGTGATACCACCACAGTTAGCTTGCTAACATTTTAACCTACAGACAAAGCGTCCTATGTTCCTCTTGTTGCTGTTATCACACACAGCTCCACACATGTTCTCCCATCAGGTGACACAGTGTTATTTTGTGTAAGCCTCGGTGTGTGTTTCTTTTCTGAAGTTCAATGATTTCACAGTTTCTGCTGCTTTTACGAGGTAATTGGATGCAGCACACACTCAATTAAGCTGTTAGCCTCTGAGTCATCCCCTCCTCTTTCTTTCTCTCTTCATTGTCCCTATCTCGTTTCCATCCCTTTATTTCCATGGCTAATTTCACTCTCTCCACCGTTATCTCGCTCTCCTCTTGTCATATCCTCCTATCATCCCTCCATTTGTGGCTCCAGGGCCTAGCGCTCCTAACAGGGAGCTGAAGTGTTAGCGAGGCAGTCAGTGGAGCTCCTTGTTTTGGGACCAACAGGCACAGCCGCACATCCTCCACCACATTGCAAGCATCACCAGGGACCCATTTACAGGTCGGAGCTTATGGGGAGGGGGGCGCTTTTCCCATATCGGGTGGGGGAAGGATGTACTGTAAAGAAATGGAAAAGAAGTAGAGCTAAATGCTTCCAGCCAAGAGTGATCAGTCTGGCGCAAATCTGCACATGAGCTTTTTTATTTGAGCTTCCCTCATGTTTTTTCTTTGTCTTATCCTTTCTGCAGAGTGCCTGGGACCAAGTTATTTTTCCATTCTTTTCTGCCTATACACATGGAGCACCATTTCCTGATGAGACTGTGGTAAGTAGAAGACAAGAGCACAATCACACATAAATGTAACTCCTGCAGCTACACATCACCTGTACCCACATGTAAATCCCACTTCTGTCTTGCGCGTCCTTGAAATCCATCCCTCTGGAGGGACGTGGAACCTCAGGGATTAACCCACGTCAATGAAACAGCTCTGAGAAAGTGGGATTCCGAAGCATGCCACTCACTCTCCTTCGTGGCCTATCTTGTGTTTGATGTCACATTTGAAGCAATATTGACTAAGTCACGTCTCTGGAGATGTTTGCTTCTGAAGCTGTTGTCGACTGTCATGGCTGAACACTACATACAACAGTTTAAGCTGTCACTACCATGTGTGGGTTGGTTTAGAAACATCGAAATGACGAAGCTGCCATACTGTTGGCTTTGCATTTTGGAAAGAGACTGATGGCGAGAGTAAAATAGAAACAGTAGATAGAAAGATGTCAAGACAAGTGCCGGCTGGCGCGGTAGTAAAGTAAAAAATAGCAGGCAAGGCTGACCGATTGTGCTGGCCCGAGGTTGTACTACTATTCTTAGCTTCAGTCTCCTCCTTTTTCTCCATCCCTCCTCCCTTTCTCCTCCCTCCTTTCTCTTGACTCACTGATGTGACGTCAGCACTCCACGGGCTGTCTGGAATTGCCCTGGACCTATCTACTCTTTCTCTTTAATTGGCTAAAGCCATTTAACAGATTTCCATCTATCTCCATTCCAAATATTTGTCATTTTATTTATTTTATCTTCTCTGTTTGCCTATTTATCCATCACCACCTCAGCTAATACAGTTATGCACCTCTCTTTCTGTCCATTGTTGGATTTACCGTGGAATTACCATGCTAATGAAACTGAAGCTTTCACTTAATTACAGCTACAGACAGGGCCACTTAGAGACTAAGTGCCCTGTGTTTGTGCATTTTATCTGATGTAATAGAAGGCCAGTATGGGATGAGATGCTCCATATACATCAAACTGTTGCTGTCAGAACCAGAAACTCTTTGTAACATGGCTGAAATGGCCTCATGTTGTTGCCACAGTGCTTTATCACTCCTGTCATTGTCATCAGGGTAAATATATATTCTGACAGATTTTGTGTGCTCTGCATGAAATAACACTCATAAGAAAATAATTTACAGGTTGTCTGCCAGAATAAGTGTTCTCTGCCATGTCTTTCAGTATATATAGACTTCTCCATGTGAATGATCATTGTCACGGCATAGCCACTCACCATCGGTTATATTCATGTAATTTATGGGGTCATGAGAGGATTAATCAATAATGCCGGACATTCATAACCAAGAACATCTATCATAATAGACAATGTCTAGATTTGTATTATGTTTAACTTTTAACTCTTAGCTCCTGTATAGGTGTTTTTACTTATATGGATTTGATTTTGGGAAAGGTTGACTCTATATAAAAGATAGATCTAGCAGCTTTGACACCTCCATAGGTTAGGGACTCGGAAGCTTAAAGTTCACTTGCCATCTTGGTTTTCCAAAACATCACTGGTGGATCATCTTATTAAGAACCCAAGGACTCTGCTCATTGATACACTAGTGACTTGTCAAAGATGTCTCCACATTGCATTGGCTTCACTTTTCATTATGAGAGGTTACTGCTGTCGTCTATATAAATTCTATTCTTTCCACAGGCTTTGCTTAACTTAACACATCCTTAACTGTCCTTGGAGTTTTCTTGCAACTTATGGTGAGAAATAAAGCCTTTATGATTCTTACTAGCATAGATTCACATTCAGCTTCCAGCTTACAAAGTGGGACTGGAATACATCAATGCTGCATAGCATCTGTGCTTTTCCTACTAGGATAAGTCATATCTACAGCAAAAAAAAAAAAAAAAAAAAGCTAAATCCACATGGTCAAAGTTAAATCCAGAGACCATTGAGTACATTAAACACCATCAATTCCATAAATAGATTAAAGCACATTCACAAAGTTGCATTTAAAAGCACTGACAGCGTTTGTGGTCATGTGTAAAATGAATTTTGTGGTGTGAATGAAAAACTTTTTTGAAGTTCTCTTTTTTGACAGAGGCACTTTTTAAGTGGCTGCCTGATGGGAGTAGCTGTGAGGAGTGGTGAAGGAGGTCTACAGGGCCCTTAGTAATGGAGGCTGCAAGGGTCTGAGAGTTGGGTTTAAGTGTTGCCGGTGATTTTCGTTGCATGCTTGATTATTCCTGTGAGCCTTTTCTTGATTTTCACAGTGATGAATTTGCACCAGGATGCTGTTTTTCCCTCCATACCCCAGGGGCTAGGGTGACATTCAAGTACAGCTGGAAAAACTGTTCTACCCCTTAATTGTATATAAAAGATGGATGTAGCCACCATGACATTAGCGATTGATTAGTCAGGTCTCATTATGAGCCCTTGACCTTCCATATCTTGGTTTTCGGAAAGTGGAAGTGATGAGCAATGGGTGGATCTGGCCTTCACAGGAAGGATTTTGTAAAAATCCTGGATCCTGATATTATCATAGTGAGAAAGGGACAATAATCACAAATTTGCGTCTAACTTTATGAGGATAAGTCAGAATCCTCAGTACTTAGAAAATCTGGGGTGGACGATATGCGAAATGCTACTGCACGCCCTTCTATTTGAATGCTGTAACTTATGACTTCCTCTTGACTTTTCACGTTAAAAGTCTTGCTGCCTTCAATTTATGGGTATATTTAATGAGAGAAAGTGTTGAGTTTTGCTGGTTATGGCTTGACATCAATTAGAATGCAGCTTGTGACAATGTGTTTCATTCACAAGTCCACATAAAGCTTTTAACTGAAGACATGCCAGTATTTTGCACAGATGAGTCACTTCCCTTCATTTTTCCCTTCACTCACGTCTCACTTCTGATTGGGTATACATGTGTGTGGCTACACAGGCATTCCTGGATGTACTTTATGTGTGCGTCTGTGCGGCTCATGGATCTGTGCCCAGTCTTCCTGCTGTGAGCATATGGTTTCTGGGAGAGTAACTTCAAACAGCAGCTTTTTGTAGCACTGAAGGACAGCATCTCATTAGGATGTGTGCAGTTTGGTGTGTGTAGATGCAGACAGAACCGAGCCTGCATTAGAACAGGTTATCAATTTAGTTTTTTGATTATCTGCAGTGCAGCTTATCTGGAGGAGATAAGAGAATTAGGCCGAGAATCGGTTTCCCCCGAGTACTCCTGCATGCCAACATTCTTCTCAGCAGCCTAATACGAGAATAAAATTATCTGATTTACTTTCTTATTTTTATGTTTCTCTCACAGGTACAGTTTTACCTTTCATATTCAGATAGGATTTTGCAAAAAAGTTATCTTCTTATCCATGCTGCACAGAAAAGGGACAGCCATCAAAAGCAGTAACTTCTGTTTTATATTTTTCGAAAGGAAAAGGGAAAACAAAATAATAATAACAAAAATAACATGTAATAATCCTGTCCATTTGAGTCCAAGTTAAATGAAAAGGCAACCGGAACTCAGACAGTGACTGAATTCAGTTAAGAAATGATGAAAATCCAAGAACAGATGCAAATTATAAACAGAATTATTCCAAATTTATTCAGCATGTTGAATATTTGACAAGAAAAAGACATGATTTATTCTCAGTGCAAACTAACATTAAGCCAGTATTACTACTGTGGAATATTCAGATTATCTGCATCTCCATGCCACTACCTATCCATCTTTTTTTACCTTTACTTCTCTCAGTGTCAATCACACTTCCCTCCTCTCTCTTATTCCCTCCCTCATTTACGCTCTTTATCTCCCTCCAGATGATTTATGGATATCTTTCATCAATGTTGAAAGCAGGGCTCATCTGTTCTTAACTACTGAAGTCCTGTATCATATGATGAAAGAAAAAGGGAGAGATTAGACTTAAAGGATTGCACGCTATGTAATATGTGTGTCTGCATGTAAGTGTGTGACAGGAAGAAGAAAAAGAGACATGAAGTCGAGAGAGGAGAGGTAGGGGGAGGCATAGACTGTCTCAGCCATCATATGATTTAATCAAAGCCATCCATCACATCAGGATAATTAGACAGCAGCATGGATTGCATGCCCAGAGCCCATCAGTTAGAACACATGTACACACAAGCGCGTTCACACCCATCGGTGATCCAGAAAACAAGAGAGGAGGTCCCAGCACAGTCAACACTGGATCTATCCAGGACTGTCACAGCAAAAACATCTTGGCAAAATTTAGACATAATAACTCAGGGACAGACAATGGGGAGCGGTTTGAGCGAGTCGGCCTAAGTTGGTCTCCATCAGCGGGGATTTCACTTCTTGATGGCTAATTAATTGTGCAGAATAAATGCCGGCAGTCGGAGGACTCTGCAGAAAACCAGATAATGACAAGAGCACACGGCCTCACAGCAGAAAATGTCAACAAAAAAGTCACCAGGTGTCAGTCATGTCATAGGACCAGTCCTAAAATAAGAGGAAAAAAACTATAACTCTGCTTAGTCCTAATCTAGTGTTCCACTGTTTGTTTGTTTGTTTTTTTTTGTTTTTATGATAAAATCTTTACACAGACAAGGGATTTTTAAAGCTGCAGTAGCATGAATTAAATGATAACATTAAATGCAAAAGGACTCACTTGTATTAACAAACCCTCACTAAATAATCTCCTGAATCTGTAGCTGCACTCAGCAATGTTTTGGCCCTATTGCCCTTAACATTATATGGTGTGGTTGAGTCTCGGCACTTTAATCACATAATTTCAAGCGGCAGCATGGGTAGCTGTTTTCAGCAAATAGTTCTAATAAAATTAATCCACGGTACCAAATGTCAGGCAGATAGTTAGGGACTTGCTGGTGAACACAGCGGAGCCTTCAGTTGCTAAGAGATGTTTTTCTTTTTTTAGATAGTAGTGAAGACTAAAAGGAAAATGCAAAGTAGACTCCAACCAATGCTGAATGGCCCATATCAGCTTTAGAAATCAGATGGTCACTTGCCAAAAATGCCTCATTACTTAATCATAATTTCCTCTTTGCCGTGCATCTAAATTTCATTTTGTTAGTGACGTTTGGTTTGGTTTGATCTATAAAATACATTTCCTGAGCCTCAAAGAAGCCTTTGTGTATCAAGGCAACATCTGCTGCTTAAACAGTATGGGGCTCAAGAGTTTTAAATTGTACTGTACCTGTAGTTAAGAGCGAACGATTAGTGTTGCTGTTGTTAACTAAAACAGCTATCATTATGCCACTTCAAAAGCCCTTTCTTTCATCTGCCAAACATTACAGTTAAGCTTAAGGTGGATTTCGACTTAATTTATTATTAAAACTCATTTTAAAAAAAACATCTTTGTGGTAGAGTGGTCTCACAAAAAAACATTCAAAACTCTGCAGCTAAGCCTTACTGTTCCTGTCTTTACTTACAGTTAAATACTGCCACATTCATTTCAAGCTGTGCACTTACCAGATGTGAATGCACACCTTCTAGCCAGTTTGCTTTTTCATGTGATTTAACATCAGTATGGCAAGGGCAAAACAAGGCCTTCTTCCGCTGTCAGACAGTTATTTTTATGCTCTGTTAAGCTAAAGGTCAGAGAGTAGTGAAACCGGATGGCCGGTCCGGTTTCCCAGTTGCTAGCAAAAGGTAAGAGTGAAGCACTGCTTGAAAATACACTTCTCCTAAACCCAGCATTGCATAATTAAACTATAACAAATGGATCACCATTAAATGGCTACTAGTGATGTTCGATACCACAGATTTCCTTTCCGATACAATACTGAGTAAAATTCAAGCTGGTATCGGCGATACTGAACCGATCCGATGCTTTGTGCAAAAATCTTAAATGAAATAAAATCACAGAGCAAAATAAATGATAGGGCTGTTCAACACCGATTACTTAGTCTTATTTAGACTGAACTATATATGACAGTCTCTCCAAATAGCCTACAATACCGAAATACATACGCTTGATGTCATAACACTGGGTGACTAAAATTAAAATTGCCAGTAAAAATTTTTAATAAATAAATGGCACAATAATTGCACATTTGTTGATATACCTATATTTTAAAATGATTATTTAACAAATAGCACAAAGTAGACTGATAATAAGTAATATGACATATATTTGATTGATAAAATGTTAATTTTTATTCATCTTTCCTAGTATATATTTTTTATATTTCACCATAGGAGTTTTTATCACAATTTCTCCTTATTATTTAATGACACCTCTGTAAACCACTTTCAACTATCTTTTAGCTTTTTTTACCTATGTGAGATTATCTCATGTAGGCATGATGCAAATATTACTCCAAGCTAAAATCATGCAGCTATGTATTGAAGCATGCGTTTATTTTGTTACTTACACACGCAGCACATTTTGCCGTAGTCTCTCAGAGTCCCCTACTAACAGCACGGAGTAATAGCACAGACTATATCATTGCAGCTATTATCTGACTGTGTGCGTCTATTGCAAATAAGAACTGAATTGGTGTTTAGCGATAACTAATTGCAAAGCTTACATGTTCTTGACTGCTCTATATTAGCCCTGTGTTTTTTATTTATTTATTTTATTAGCACTGTCATGTTCACGCTAGTCATGTTGGCTCTAGTTTGGTGCACTCTGTACCCCATATAAAAATTAGGCACAGGCAGGTTCGCGCGTTAATTCCCAGTGTGGCTGTGAGCAGCCATATGTGTCTTTTCTTTACAGACCAGCAGAGGGTGCTGTTTCATTCCTGTGGGAAATGTATCCACTGTTCATCGTGAATGCTGGGATTAGGCTTATGGAGTAGGGTTTGTTCTTTGAAGGAGTGTTAATACAGATTCACATGTGACAGTTATTATGTTTAGATTATAAGATTTTAAGAAGTAGTAATGGGTGTTTTGTTTTCAATGTAACATTCAGAAGTTTCAATATGTTTTTGGATTTCTTGGTTCAGAACCACACACACACACACCAGTGTAAAGCTAGATACAGCTGTAACCTCACCAGTGGTGGAAAATAAAGTAATCCATTACCTCTGTGTGATTCTGATCAATCACCTGCTGCGGGCTCTACTTCTGCAATCCAGCACGATTAAAATAGCCAGGAAGCTCATCCTTCCTCACAAAGTGGGTCCTTCGAGCCAGAGCCAGAGTCCACAGCAGAAAAGGATGTCCACATCATTGGAAAAGGAGCCCAGTATGCATGTCAGGAGGCAGAGATCCCCCGCTTACTGACTCTCCTTTGAGGCAGAAAGAGCTATTAGAGGAAGAGGAATATGGCTGCAGACATGATTCACGTTCTGCATCCCCTATTGGCAAGAGCCCCCTAGCCCAGAGCAATGGACAGTGTCCGATACATGGGACTCTTCAGTCGATGAATGGAGGAGAGAACGACGCAGCCTGAAGCAGGAGAGGGACAGTCTCCTAGCTGTGATGGAGAGACTGACAGAATGAATAGCTCAGAGTAGTAGGACCGGACTATGGAGGTGCTACATCAAGGTTAAAATCTTCAGTGCACTTTTAGGATGGAGTAGCCGGATCTAGAAGGGAGATAACCTATTCGCAGCCCGCTGCCAGGCCTTCAGGCTACAGCATGGAGAGAATGGACTATAGTGAAACACCTAAGTATCATCCTCCTTCACCTGACTATTCGCTTGACCCAGTGTGCACCAAGCTCTATGTCCCAGCTCAGAGACATGAGTCGAAAGAAAGATACTACACTAGCTACTATAAGGACAAGGAGCGGGGGCATGACTACTCCCCAGAGCGGGGGCATAGGTGCTCCCCTGAGCGGCGGCATAGGTAGATGTCACCGCATGAGCCCACCGGGCGGGCATGAAGGAATGTTCAGAGGGCTTATGCCCATAATTCCAGATTTTAGCCTACCCTAGGGAGTTTGCGAGGCTCCGCATTGCTCTGGACAATCTCCTTCCTGAGGATGCTAATGAACATTCCAGTTCCAGATACTAGTGGGCCATCTGAAACTGGAAGAGGCACTATTAGTTGCAGATTCTTATAGCAACTCAGACTACCCCTTCACCAACACCATGGCAGCTTTCAACCAACAATATGGAGAGCCACACCAACTAGCTCTCCAATGTATTGCTGAACTTATGGATGGCCCAACCATCCTAAGTGGGGACATCAAGTCATCAGATTGTTTGCGCTGAACATCCAATCCCTGTTGAGCATGTTGGAGCAGCACGGTCGGAAAGGAGAAGTTGAGCTAGACTGTGGTTCTCATGTCACCCATCTACTGGGAAAGTTACCACATGATCTCAGATCCAGTTTTAAACATTATATTCGCCCAATTTGAATCCTGATCCCCACTCTCCAGGATCTTGCGCAGTGGTTGGAGTATGAGCTCCATATCCAGGAGGATATGCGCAGTATCGCTCCAGAAATACATCAGTACAAAGAACAAGGACTCAAAGGGGCCATCCGCAAGGGCTTCAGTCCTCATGCTGGGGACTGAAACTAAACCTATTGGAGGGCCAGTTCTCAGTCAAGCTATGAAGAAGTTTTGCCCATTCTGTGAGAACGACAAGAACTCACTGAATAATTGTTCAAACTTCAAGTACCTGCGTACTGCTCAGAAATGCAGTTGGATTCAGGATAACAACCGATGCTGGCGGTGTGGACAGAGAACACTGATCTTCTGAATGTGACCTGAAGATGCTTTGCAAATCTTGCAATAAATGACACCTTCTTGCCCTGCACAAGTTCAGTGACAGAGGCCCAGTTAAGACTGACAAAGTGGAGAAAAGAGCTGATCCAGCTAAGATGAGTGTAAGTAACCCTACACCCACACCAGCATCAGAGGAAGCTCTCTACATTGGCAAACCTCCTCAGGGAAACCGCATACTCCTCAAAGTCAGCAAAGTAATCCTGCATCATGGCAGCCAAGCTTTTGAAACATATGCTGTATTGGACGATGGTTCAGAATACACCTTGCTGCTGCACCCTGCTGCACAACAACTAGGATTCCAATGCCAAACTGAGGACCTACCCCTGCGGACAGTAAGACAGGAACTCAGGTGCTCCATGGGGTGGCGGTCTCATTCTCCATCTCCCCCGCAAGTTGTCCGAAGCAGGTATACCACATAAAGGGAGCCTTCACTGCAACAGAGCTTGGACTAGTCAACACGCCTATCCGGTTAAAGCCTTGCAGCGCAAGTACAGACATTTAAGAGGGCTGCCCATTTCATCATTAAAGGACATTGACCCCCTATTGTTAATCGGCTCATACTATCCCCACTTAGTGACCCGAGTGGAGCCTCTAGTTTTGGGGCCACCGGGGGCACCAGTTGCTGTCCAAACCCGTCTCGGATGGGCACTGCGAGGGCCGACCCATAACATCAAGGCATATCTCATCAAACAGCGTTGCCTTTTCACCAGTTACCGAGCCCCACCCGCTGACATTCAGCACCATGTCGAGAGACTGTGGCAGCTGGATGCGCTGCCATGGCTAAGCGAGAAGGCAAGTATGAGATCACAACAGGACCAGGAGGCCCTCAACTGTTTGGAGCAGAGGACTCGTGAGGGTAGAGGTTAATGGCATCCACCGCTACGCCACTCCTCTACTCTGTGTAAAGAACTTTCCAAATCTGTGTGCGCCTAAGGAGGCGGTGCTGCCCCAGCTCAGGAGCACTGAGAGGTGGCTGGCGAAGACCCCGGACATGGCTCAAAGTCCACAATGCAGAAGTTCAGAGACTCAAGCAAGCTGGCTATGTAGATAAACTACCATCTGTTACGGATCAGACCTCAGCCAGTTGGTACATTCCCCATCACCTCGTTGAGCACAACTGGCAAACACAGAGTGGTTTTCAACTGCTCTTTTCAGTTCAGAGGTATCGACCTGAATAGACTGCTGCTGCATGGTCCAGCCCTCAGCCCCACCCTACTCTCCATTCTCCTGCATTTCCAAGAGTATTGTGTAGCCTTCAGCAGTGATATAAAGGGGATGTTTCACCAGGTCAGACTCCTTCCAGAAGATCAGCCACTCCTCCACTTTCTATGGAGAGATCTCAAGCATGACGAACAACCCACGATCTACCAATGGACTGTACTTCCCATCGGCACAACCTGTAGCCCCTGCTGTGCTACCTACGCCCTGCAGAAACATGTGATAGACCACACGCAATCAGGTGATGCAATGAGGGACTCAGTGCAGAGACAGTTCTATGTGGACAACTGCCTACAAAGTGTGGCCTCAGTTAACCAGGCCAAGTATATCATCAGCCAGCTGCAAACTCTCCTAGCCGATGGCGGCTTTGAGCTGGATAGCTCAAGGTCACCCAGACCAAAATGAATCAGCCTTAGGCTTACAGTGGAACTGTCAGCAGGTCACCCTGTCTTTCAAATGTCGAGCGGCCCTGGCCATGAGCAGCAATGTTCCAATGCGCTCCATCTACCGAGTGTTGGAAAGTCAGTATGACCCCCTTGGGTTTCTCGTGCCTTTCACCACAAGGGCCAAAGTAATTATACAGCACTTGTGGGAGAAGAAGTGGAACTGGGATGACCCAGCACTACCCAAGCACCTGCTCGCCATTAAGAGAAGGTGGGAGAATGAGCTGCCACACCTGCAAAGCATAGCCCTCCCAAGGTGCTACACCAGTCCTGAATTATGGCTATGGCTCTGTAGCTTACCTCAGGTCTGCAGAGTCCCTGCATTGAAATGCAGGTAGCATTGCATTTCCGCAAGATCCAGAGTGACACCAAAAAAAGCAGCAGTCAATACCACGCCTAAAGATATGTGCCCTTGCCGCTGGGCAACTTGTGTTCCACATCCAGCGAGTTGTGCTTTGGACTGACTCTACCATGGTGCTCATGTGGCTCCAGTCTGAGTCATGTAGATAAAAGGTGTTTGTTGGCACACGCGTGGCTGAGATTCAGGACCTCACAGTGGGTGATACCTGGAGGTATGTAGGATCTGCAGCCAACCCTGAGCCTCTCTCCACCTTGACCCCTGAAAGCTGCTGGGCCTGTGGTCCAGCTTTCCTGAGGAATAGCCCGGACCTATGGCCACAAACGTCCCAGCTCCAAACGGGAACAGAGGAAAATGAAGAGCTTAGGAAACCACCCTTTTGTGGTCTCACCACCCTATCCAATCCCCTTTCCTGATTCCACCCAGTTCTCCACCTTCAGCGATCTAATAGCCGCTACTATCCAGAACCTACATGGGGCAGTCCCGGATAAAGTCACTGCCAAGGATTACCACCAAGCCGAGCAATCATTACTATTTTTGATTATTATTGATTGTTTCCCTGCTGATTACTCCTAGCTGCAGGCAGGGAAACCCGTTTCAAGGAACAGCTGCCTTCTCTGAGTTTGACCTCAGTGACCGGCTCATCCGAGTCAGTGGACATCTACACCACAGCAATCAGCTTGCACTGTTCACCCTGTTATATTGGATGCCAAACACCCAGTCACCCACCTACTGATCCAAGACTATGACTGACAGCTGGTAAAGTACGCTCAGTGGAAGTGAAGGTAGGAGACAGGCCTTACACTTGCCCTGTTACACAACTCATCCAACTCCCAGCCCTCCCAGACTAAGCACGACCCCTTGCAACTCCGGACACATGGAGGTGCCTTTTTCTGGTGTACGGCTGGTGGGGCGGCTGTAAAAAAGGCCCTCTTGTGGTGGCTCTGCATCTTAGGTATTGCCTAACTCACCTCCCCTCATTCCTGACTGTTACACAATCAGGAGTCGCCCTGGGTGCACGCAACACACTGCGCCGTAGTCTCTCGGAGTCCACTACAAACAGCACAGAGTAATAGCACAGACTATATCATTGCAGCTGTTATCTGACCGTGTGCGTCTATTGCAAATAAGAACTGAATTGGTGTTTAGCAGTAACTAATTGCAAAGCTTACATGTTCTTGACTGCTCTATGTTGCTAAACTGTTAGCACTGGGTTTTTTTCTGTCATGTTCACGCAAGTTATCTTAGCTCTAGTTTGGTGCACTCTGTACCCTTTGTAAAAATTAGGCACATGCAGGTTCGCGCATTAATTAGGGTAATTAGTCGGGTGGATGTAACTCCCAGCGTGGCTGTAAGCAGCCATGTTTGTCTTTTCCTTACGGACCAGCAGAGGGTGCTGTTTCAGTCCTGTGGGAAACGTATACACTGTTCATTGTGAATGCTGGGATTAGGCCTATGGAGTAGGGTTTGTTTTTTGAAGCAGGGTTAATACAGATTCAATCGTGACAGTTATTATATTTAGATAATAAGATTTTAAGAAGTAGTAATGGGTGTTTTGTTTTCAATGTAACTTTCAACCTTAGCTTGTTAGTGCTTACCTTTGCTTTGACAATGAAATTTGTTTCTTTAATCTCGTGAATGGCAGCATTGCTGAACCATCCAGATTGAAAATGCATATATCTATACCCTTTTATACTTTTCATTCTGGATTGTCCTGGAGATAGATAGAAATCATTGTGCCAGTGAGCTCTGGTAGATACTACGAGATGTTCTGTTTGTCCATTGCAAGCTCCCAAAATTTGCAGTGGACAAAAACCCAAAACCCAGAAGAATCATTTTGGCTTTGTATTGAGGGAACCAGGGTGATCCTAACTTCTGGGTGCACCTAAAATAAATAAAGAAATCCTTGTAGCACTCTATAATTTGCCAGTGTTGCTTTTGAAGCTCAATGTGCTTTCAGTGTGAGGCCAAAAATAAATAAATCAAAAATAAATGAAATCTTGATGGCTTGTCAGCCCTGTGATGGGCTGATGTCCTGTATAGAGTGGACCCAGCCTTTCACCCTGACAGCTGGGATAGGCTTGAGCCCCACCGCAATCCGAACTGGATAAGCAGAAGAAAACGGTTGGATGGCTCTTGATGGACAATTAAATCTGTTGTTTGATGCCATCAGTGCAAACCTCCATTAAGGTTTGAATATCTGTGCATTTATCTGTTTAATAATTTGGAGTTATAGGACAAATACTGACTTTCTAATACAGTCAGTGCTATTTCCTTGGTATTTGACTGAGTAGCTTGGAATCAATTCTGTAGTAATGCTCAAATGTGCATCAGATAAACAGATAAGATTTAGCCCTGATTTGTTGCTGATGTGTTTCATCCTCACTGCTTTCTATCATGCCCTGATTTTAAAACAACGAATACATGTTTCAGTGCCAACTGTTGTAAACTCTTTGTGTCTTTACTCATTGTTTAATAATGTTGTTAATAAAGTGTAGGATTCTTATGTTTGTTAATTGTTGATTTTAGTAAATCAAACAAAAAGGAGCACAGATGCCTTAATCCTCCTGTCTAAAATGAATGAATTTGCCAATTACATGCAATTCTTGTGATAGGTATTGCAACTAGAGATTAGCACTAATCCCTTCAAGATGTATTTTTATTGTCTTAGCTCATAATCAACCAACACTTTGGCTTTTTACGCTCTGAGTGATCCTGTTTTAATGGTAATTTTAGGTTTGCATTGATTTGATGAGGGGGAGTGCAGTGGATTTATGGGCTCTCAGAGGAATTTAAAAACAATATAGACTAATTAATGTGTGCCTACTCTAATAAAAATGCATGCCAGTGGTTAAAAACTGGCCGCTGATCCCGAGTGATGGCAGTAGGCTCTGTTCTTGCTGAGTGCAGTGAGAGGTCGTGCCCTTTTTTCTCTCTTCTGTTTCTCACATTTATTCTCATTGATCATGCAACTGAGTGGCAAGAGTGCAATGCTGAGCTTGACGTTTTTTCTCTTGTCTTTCTGTCTCACCCCCACTATGACGACTCTCATTTTCTCCTTCTGTGCTGCCTTCTCTCTGTCTAGTACATTAATAAACATAATCGCAAAAGCAAAAGCCTGCAAAAAATATCACATCTTCATTTGCCATTATCACCTTATCTCTTCTTCAGATGCAGCCTTTCACGCTGCATTTCATTCTCACTGGCAACTGAGTTGCCAGTGCAGGTAATAAGATGGTTTGAGCAGAAAACAGATTAGAATTGTCTCGGAAACGAGCTCGTAGCAACAGACAGATGCGGTCCTAAAGGGGAATAATTCAGCAGATTCAAGCTTCTTTTTCACACAGTGTGTGCATCTGTATGTCTTCGCTTGTGTCTCTTTTTCCACACATGAGCACTGTGTGTAAATTGTATCCAGTGGGAAATGAAGACAGGTCCAACTTGTAGCCACTCAGAGTTTTCATGCTCACACAGTGACCTGTCCTGTGAGTCACTGGTGAAGCAACATGTGCTTACATTAGACAGCCACACAGACAGGACACTTGCAGAGTGTGAACACGTCCTCGTGTGAGCATCAAGAGACAAGTGTGTTTATTCAGTGGTCTAAAAGAAAATGAAGTTTATTTTATCTCTGATTTTTTTTTCACACACATAAAATATGTTGGGATGGTAAATGGGCTTTGTTTTGTAGAGCACTATTCTACCTGAGCACTCAAAGCACTTTCTGCAACATGCCTCATTTACCCATTCACTTTGTTCTGCATCTAAGTGAATCTTTCTATCTAAGATTCAACCTCCGATGAACACATTGGAGAGCAACTCGGGGTCCAGTATCAGATACTTTGGCTTGCAGATCAGAACAGCCAGGGATTGAACCGACAACCTTCTGATTAGTAGGCGATCTGCTCTATCTCCTTAGTTACAGCCACCAATCCCTGTTTTACCAAATTACTGTAAAAGAGGGGCTGGATACTTGGATGTCATTGCCACTGCAGTGGTTTGCATTTGACTGGATCAGCTTAATGAGCAACACCTCAGTTTTTAAAGAGTTTCTCAAAGCTGAACATAACACTCTTTCATGTGGGTGAGATGCGATGTTCCAGCTGCACGGAAGAAATGTTCCAGAAATTGTCAGGTACGAAAAAATAAATGGGAACACCAAACTTTTCATCTCTATTTACTGATTCAAATAAAGACCCAACATGCCTCTAATATAGGACTACTACTTTTGTGATCATATAAAACAAAGACCAGATTCTGATAAATGTCTCTTAGGTTAAATTGAATCGTACTATATGCTTGGACCATCTTTGCATTGGACATTTGAAACCTACATTGAAATAAGATATATGCTCTATATCTGGTTCAATATAGAGAACGTGAATGATCGGTCGAGGTTAAAAATGGCACATTGCAGATATGGTTGCCATGGTGAAAGCAGCTTATAGCAGACAACCTGTCAAGTGAATGCAGAGAGGGCCAGGCCTGCGGTCATAGCCTTCAACGTGTCCAATGTACACTGTACACATACTCAGCGTAGCCGGACTGGACGCAGAAAGCTGCCACATACAGAACACACTGAATCAGGCACACACTCCAGACTGACTGGTGGATTTTTAGCATTGCACAGCACATCATATGTCACAATAAACAGTTACACAAATTTCAGAACATAATGTTTTGCATTCAGGGATACAGTGTTAGCCAAAATGAAGTGTCACCCAACCTGTCATCTGCGGGATCCAGTCTAGCCCACTCTGAGTGGTGTGAAAATTACTGAGAAGAGGAACATAATTTTTGGACTTTTCCCTAAAGTGTAAAAAAAATGAATCAGATTCTGAAGGTGGTTATGTGAGCTGTTAATTTCATTCAAGACAGAGGTCTGAATCACTGTCCCCTGTGCAGCTGTTTTACCCATATCATAGGTAGTCAAGTAAAGGGGCCGTATCAGTGTGCTTTTGGGTTTTTACACTCGGGTGTTTCTTTGTTTGCAGACTCACTGAATATTAGAAAACTGAGACATATTGCTGAGATTGCACTTATTTTTCTTGACATCTCATAAGCAGGTCATTATTTAACAATGTCCTGCTTCACTTGTTGGGCCAAAGGGAGATAATAATGTGCTGTATGAGGTCCATTAACTGTCTGATATTTTTGCTGTAGACTATGCAAACAGCAACCTCCAGTCATGTGAAAAATAGTAAACCCCATGATTCAATAACTTGAAGTGATCATTTTTTGTATAACTTTATCAGTCTCTCATGTTGTTTGGAGGAATTTTAGCCCACTTGTCTTTACAATGTTGCTTCAGTTCATTGGGGTTCGTGGGAGTTTGTTATACACCTTGATTATTTTCTTTTTCAGCCATTCTGTTGTAGATTTGCTGCTGTGCTTGGGATCTTTGTCCTGTGGCATGACCCAGTTTCCGCCAAGCGTTAACAATGAGACAGCCTCACATTTGACACTAGATTGGCAGCTGTCTTGAATGTTTTCCACTTGTGAGTAATGTTTCTCTCTGTAGAATGATGGACTTCAGATTGTTTGGAAAGGGCCTTAGAACACTTCCCAACAATTGCTTCTCTAAGATCTTTGCTGATATCTTTCCTGCTTAGTCTGTGTACATTTTCATTCATCCATGGTAGCCTCTGGAGCGTGAAAAAAGTGACTGGACTTCTTAAAAGTTTCTGGAAGATGTTTCACCTCTCATCCGAAAGGCTTCTTCAGTTCCAAAACTGATTCCTCAATTCCTCAATAAGGACAGCACAGTCCAGGAACGGTAACCACTATCGCTCGCATCCTCCCTGGTAAACCTTATGCTTTTATCCACTGAGTTGATGTGGTCAGTGAAGGCTTCTACTTCTTGAGCTTTGATTGTGACCCAAGTATTATCCTCTTATTTCTCAAGGAAGCAGTAAAGGGGTACTTAGTGTTTCATGGGACTGCATTTCACATGACTGTAGCAATACAATAAATACCTAAATTCAATTCAATTTTATTTATGCAGAACCAAATCACAGCAACAGTCACCTCAAGGTGCTTTATATTGTAAGGTAAAGACCCTACAATACTACAGAGAAAACCCCAACAATGAGATGACCCCCTATGAGCTGATCAACTGGGATTCTCCCACACAACCATCTCTATTCTCTTTTTTCAGACCATTCTCTGTAAAACTTAAGCTCTGAGCAGCAGTTCTCTGGGTGTAGCATATATGAAATGCATGACTGAGCCACCTGCCAACCTGGTAATTGACTTTTTTCCCAGCCTCTTTTGCTTATTTTACATTACAACCCTTTCCACCACCACCACATTTTTTTCTCCCATATCCCCTTCTTCTCCTCATACTTTTTTTTGTCTTTGTTCCCTTGACTATTCTTTGACACTCCAAAGCTCTGCTCCCCTCATTAACTCTCTTTCATGGGGCTGCAGATGACAATAATTGGTTTGAAAACAGGAGACAATAGGATACAGGGATTATCCCCGGCTCACACGCACCACCTCTAGCACTCCGTGAGGACAGTGCTGCTCTGCATCCTCCCTTCTACTTTTTGTTCATGTCTCTCCTGCAGACGGCAGCTCTTTCCTTTTAACTTTTGTTTCATCAGTGGCCTAACTTCTTCATCACATCTTTTCTTAACCCGCTCCAAATTTTTTCTTTACTCTCTGAATCTTTCCCACATCCTAATATTGCCCTCTCTTTAATTTTTCTGTGTTTCTTGTCTCAATTTCAAAACAGTCCATACAAACAGGGACATTGAGTAGAAACAAAACAAATATAATAAATATGAGAAAGTGTATATGTATGCTTGTGAGTGAGTGTCTGCTTGTATTCCTCTGTGTCTGAGACAGGAGGGGGTGGAAGGAAAGAAGAGAAAAAAAGGTCAAAACAATCACACTGCTGTTATTACTACCATCCTTCCCGCCTCCATCACGTCTACAAATAATGGTAATAGATCAGTCGGGGGAAGGAGTGCACTGGCCCCGACCACTGATGGTGAGGAAGGGCCAGGGCATAGCCCAAGGCTCCAGAACAGCAAGGGCGGCAGAATTAGCCATGCTGGGTGATCAATAATTCTATTTTACTTTTCTTCATCTCTGAAGATAAGTATAGTTCCTTTGCTGTTATTACCATCTTTGACTTTGCTCTAATTTGTGCGCAGGTATTTCCATGTATTCTGTCTGGTTTTGCTCTTCATCCTCTTAGGAGGGTGAAGGAGCTTTGCCCACAACTCTTCCCACTGCAGAAAGTTCCATTGAGACTCGGCCAATTCCATCCACTTTGGACACCATATGGTAAAAGAGGTGGTGATGGAGAGCAACGTGATGAAGCAAGACTTAAGAAGGTTTGGCAGTGGGAAAAGATGGGTAATTACCATTATTAACATTACCACCATCACCACCTGTAACACTGCCAGTAAAAAGTAACATCAGCAACACTAATAAATAGCTGCATTAAAATCGAGAATGATAACAATAATGACAGCAATGTTGTGGTAATATCAAATAAAATATAATAATATTAACAACAACCACTGATGAGAGTTATAATATTACAATAAAATAATCATGCAAAGGTTAAATAGTCAGCAATAGCAGCAGTAGTAAATAAATATGCATAAAGCCTGAATTCAATTAACATGGAGCGGACTTTATGACTTTGTAAAGAAAAGGAGAGAACTGGGAAATGTCTAATATTTCCCTTTCTTTCTCTGACTCCTTCTCCCCCTCTTCCTTCTTTGTGTTCTCTCAGAGAAATAAATCACGTGTTCCTGCCAGAATTAGACGTGACAATCACACTCATGCACACCCGCAAACAGAAAGGGAGTTCTGTGAAATGATAATGACATCTGATTAAACACTGTGACTAATGTGATGTCATCTTTCCAACGAAGCCATGAACCAGTGACAAGGTTTTGGAGGGAAATAGAACAGAGGGAGAGCAGAGACAATGAAAGAGAAAAGGGTGGGCTAAGAACAGGATGGCTGAGGAATGGTGGTGGTGAAAATAAAATGCAAGAAAAAAAAATAAAGGTACACCATCATGCCTGAGTTCACCTCATGTAAAGTGGCAGAGAAATGTCAAGTGTAGTCATCCCAGTCCTTCTCATTGCTCTCCATCACTGTTTTTCCCTGTCATTCTATCCCTGCATCACCTTCTCCCCATCTGTTCTCTACGCATTTCTGTGTCCTGAAGTCACTCTTACCGTAGCTGTGGCTTATCTCTTGCTGCATCTCTCTCTCTCTCTCTATTCTCTCCATCCGGTGAGGGCTCTCAGGTTTCAGCTGTAACTGCTTTAGTGCACGGGATAATGGTTTGTAATTCACTTCCAGCTCTTCTCTGCTGGTCAGAGGCCCACTCATGTACAAGCAGAGAGAGGTAATGAGTAATCAGTGTGTGTGTGTGTGTGTGCATGTGTGTGAGAGAGAGAGGAGAGGGTCCTGTAGCATTTGTATCACCTTTTCAACTACACTGCTGTGAGGCTGTGCGTGCTTCTTTCTCCTTGATTGCATTCATACATACACATTCATACATTTTCTGGATGAATGAAGCTGTGTGGGGATATGTTACGCAACCCCATGGAAAAATTAAATACCCCTACTATCCAGAAATAATGAACACACACACATACATACACACACACACACACACACACACACACACACACACACACACACATACAGACACTCTCGGTTACAATAAAGACACTAGGAAGCAATAGCCCCTCTGCCCCCCACATAACTCACTGTGGCACCATAGAGCAAGACTGTCCTTGACTATGAATAATACAGGGATCCCATATGTGTCAGCTTGTAAAACTAGATCACCAACTGTGGGCCCAAGGAAGTTTGGTAGGCTCAGGGGTGCCCCAGGGCCTCTGGGGTGGTGGTTTAAGGGTAAGCAGGACCAGGCACACTGTCCACTGTGCATTGCCCGCCTCAGGGCGACACACAAACTGGGGACTGGAACAGCCTGGATGAACATGACAGTAGCCATCTACTTCTACACTTCTATCTATGCTATAACTGCACTTTTTGACCAGTGATTGCATTCTTACACTGGGGCTATATGAGGATTATATTGGGTGTATGTGCCTTGTATTTTGTTGCACACATATATTCATTGCAAGTACTTTCTGGAACAGAAAATAATTCAGTGGAGATTTTACTGTCTTATTTTTATAGCAGCTATGAATAATATATTTATAATAATGTGAAATGTGACACTTGTAAAAATGAACCTGCAGAGACTAATTATGTCATTCTAATGACCCCCACAGCTTTATGCATGGTTGGGGGAGATTGTGACATCCCAGCCATAGACTATATATAGCCCCAGTCAAACAGGCCTAGAGACCAGTCAGCAACCCCCTGGCAAGCACTCGTCACTGTGTATTCCCTGACTGGTTTGTGAGTAGTTGCAGGAAGTTGCTTGCTGTTGCTGGGTGAAGTTCATCTCAAAGAGGGATACAGTGCTGCACCAAAAACCTCCCTGGGATTGCTTTGGTTGTGACATAACCAGTCACAGTGACTTTCCAATTTCTGGCCTTCAACATCCTACATCAAGGTATTTTTTTGAAGAAGAAGTGACTACATTTGGAAAAGAGGGTAAGGTGCTAAGTTAACAATCCACTAACCTGAGAGACACATATATCTGGTAGCTAGTGCTAACAGAATAATAAAGAATTCCAATGAAAATGCCCCAACACCACAAAAACAGTCCACAGACTGAATTCAGTTAGTTAGGGGGGTTTGGTAAATTGATGATTCTAAATTGCCCACATGTGTGAGTGTAAGCGTGCATGGTTGTCTGTCTCTCTGTGTTAGCCCTGCAACAGGCTGGCGATCTGTATAGGGTGTACCCTGCCTCTCACCCTCTGACAGCTGGGATAGGCTTCATGGATGGATGGATGGATGGATGGATGGTGACTGAATTCACTGACTTGAATTATCGAAAGTGGAGCCTAGCAGACAGTGTCACTGTCCATTAAAGTGGTCCCACAATAACCTTAAGCCTTGACAAATTCTAAATGTTAAAATACTCATCTCCTTACAGTTGTTATGGAGGGAGAAATTATCTGGAAAGATTTTCATGTCAGTCTTTTTCCATGTAATACAGTGCCTTGCGAAAGTATTTGGCCCCCTTGAACTTTTCAACCTTTTGCCACATTTCAGGCTTCAAACATAAAGATATAAAATTTTAATTTTTTGTGAAGAATCAACAACAAGTGTGACACAATCGTGAAGTGGAATGAAATTTATTGGATGTGTCAAACTTTTTTAACAAATAAAAAACTGAAAAGTGGGGCGTGCAATATTATTCGGCCCCCTTGCGTTAATACTTTGTAGCGCCACCTTTTGCTGCAATTACAGCTGCAAGTCGCTTGGGGTATGTCTCTATCAGTTTTGCACATCGAGAGACTGAAATTCTTGCCCATTCTTCTTTGCAAAACAGCTCGAGCTCAGTGAGGTTGGATGGAGAGCGTTTGTGAACAGCAGTCTTCAGCTCTTTCCACAGATTCTCGATTGGATTCAGGTCTGGACTTTGACTTGGCCATTCCAACACCTGGATACGTTTATTTGTGAACCATTCCATTGTAGATTTGGCTTTATGTTTTGGATCATTGTCTTGTTGGAAGATAAATCTCCATCCCAGTCTCAGGTCTCTTGCAGACTCCAACAGGTTTTCTTCCAGAATGGTCCTGTATTTGGCCCCATCCATCTTCCCATCAATTTTGACCATCTTCCCTGTCCCTGCTGACGAAAAGCAGGCCCAAACCATGATGCTGCCACCACCATGTTTGACAGTGGGGATGGTGTGTTCAGGGTGATGAGCTGTGTTGCTTTTACGCCAAACATATCATTTTGCATTGTGGCCAAACAGTTTGATTTTGGTTTCATCTGACCAGAGCACCTTCTTCCACATGTTTGGTGTGTCTCCCAGGTGGCTTGTGGCAAACTTTAAACGAGACTTTTTATGGATATCTTTGAGAAATGGCTTTCTTCTTGCCACTCTTCCATAAAGGCCAGATTTGTGCAGTGTACGACTGATTGTTGTCCTATGGACAGACTCTCCCACCTCAGCTGTAGATCTCTGCAGTTCATCCAGAGTGATCATGGGCCTCTTGGCTGCATCTCTGATCAGTCTTCTCCTTGTTTGAGATGAAAGTTTAGAGGGACGGCCGGGTCTTGGTAGATTTGCAGTGGTCTGATACTCCTTCCATTTCAATATGATTGCTTGCACAGTGCTCCTTGAGATGTTTAAAGCTTGGGAAATCTTTTTGTATCCAAATCCGGCTTTAAACTTCTCCACAACAGTATCTCGGACCTGCCTGGTGTGTTCCTTGGTCTTCATGATGCTCTCTGCACTTGGAACAGAACCCTGAGACTATCACAGAGCAGGTGCATTTATACGGAGACTTGATTACACACAGGTGGATTCTATTTATCATCATCAGTCATTTGGGACAACATTGGATCATTCAGAGATCCTCACTGAACTTCTGGAGTCAGTTTGCTGCACTGAAAGTAAAGGGGCCGAATAATATTGCACGCCCCACTTTTCAGTTTTTTATTTGTTAAAAAAGTTTGACACATCCAATAAATTTCATTCCACTTCACGATTGTGTCCCACTTGTTGTTGATTCTTCACAAAAAATTAAAATTTTATATCTTTATGTTTGAAGCCTGAAATGTGGCAAAAGGTTGAAAAGTTCAAGGGGGCCGAATACTTTCGCAAGGCACTGTATTTCTTGCATGTTGGATTTTGCAAGCAAAAAAATGTCTGAAAGCAAACAAATTTGTGTATGGCTATTTTTATGCTGCAGTCATTAAATTCAAACTTGCAGATGGTCAAAACGGGCTGTCTGATAGACAAAAGTTCAGCGTCACTCAGTTTCATCTAAGCGATTTTCCACTCTACTCAAAAAGGGACTGTCACTGTACTGATGCTGCGTCAGCCTGAGAAAATTTACATTCAGCTCATTTTTAAAATGGCCATCTTTCATGACGGAAAGGGCAAAAGTTCAACAATGAAGCCATGAAACTTTTGGATTTCAGATTAACAGAAACATCTTTATTCACCACAAAGAGCCAAGCGTGAGACTGAAGGATTGATTTTACAAACATACGCAAAATATGTCCGAATGTCAAACTGTACTTTCAAGAAGACGCTGAACTCATGTAGCCACGTGCAGTAATCCAGACTTTTAACATTTATGAATCTGAATACATTGACATTTGTCTACAAGCGGTGACAGAAACACCGGATTTCAGAAAGTGTCTTAGAGCACAGAGCCGTGACCATTCATACAGTGTACCAATAGCTTCCACCTCACTGGTGCATTCAGCTGCTCCATTGACTTATTTTTTTTTTATTTATTTTTTTTTTATTTAATCCCCCTTAGATTTCTTTTTTTTCCAACAGTTAGTGAACTTATCGGGTTTTGACATGGGTATGTTGTCGCTGTCACGCTGCTGGCCCTTCCCTCTGTTGGCAGCAAGGTGGAGAGCTGCTTTGTTTGCCGAGATGTGCTCAGCAATTCAATTTCACAGCTCTGTCTCGGAGGAGAGCTGAAGAGCATAAGAGGAGAAGGGACAGTAATTGAAAGGCAGCAGAGCTCATCTTATGTCCCCTTCTTTGACTCTTTTTTTTCTTTTTGTATAATTTTCTCTCATATGTATGTCTGTGTCATTATTGGTCTCTTTTGGACAATTGATGTCAAAATGACCTATCATGAACACAAGTGACGTGGTGTTTTCTCTTCCTTTGTCCCTGTGTTTATAGGCCACAGAGAGCGTGGCCTAGATTTATCCTAAAAATGTGTTTTGATCTCTGCTTTGCTTTGAATCCGAGCCCTTTACTTTAATCAATAATTAAATTACCTGTGTGACAGCAGAAGTAATAATTTTGGCCACATAAAAGAGCTTGAATTTGAATGAATTTTAATCTAATGTTTTCCCACTTCGGTTTAGATTTGTGAAAAAGTTTTCTTCCAGCTTTCAAAAAAGACTGTATAGCAATATTTTTTATTACTAATTTATATCTCTGCCAGTCTAAATTGTACTACTATTCATATGTTAGTACTTTAAAAATGTATGCAACTTTGTAAATATCCTGCAAAATATTTCATTTTCAATATACTGTATCTTACTTTCAGTAGGAATTGCATGACGATAATCCAGAATTATATTTGTTTGAGCCCTTGTCAGATACAAATATTTATATGAGCATTCAAAAGCAATAAAAAAAGATGCACTATGAAAGCTTTTATATATATATATATATATATATATATATATATATATATATATTGTAGGACATCTGGACATCAGCGTCCTTTGATCCTTCCTGTCTTCGGTTCCTTCCTTGTGACACTCGACTGTGAACAACAGGGTCTTTTAGTAGAATGTAATTAGGTCTGAATGAGTGTTCTGGCTGTGATTTTGGCCAGAGAGGAAAAAAGAGGGAGAAACAGAGAGTCACGCTGCATAATTCACAGGGGATGGGAGATTATGCACCATCTGTGTCCATATCCCGGTGGCCCTGTCACAATTGATCCACAACCCTTGACCTTTTCGGCGTGTCTTCCACCCACCCTGTCATGCATGCCATGTTGGTGTGCAAGCATGTGTGTGTTTGCATTTTTGGCATGCTTAGAGCATGAGTCAGCCGCTGCTTGATAACCTTTCCACTGGATCGCAAAGTGCAGGTCAGACACGCATGAAGAGTTTTACTATCTTTACCTTGTCGTCGCTCAAATCAAAGGTCAAAGAAGAGACTGTGTTTTTTAGAAATATTTACCTTTTGCCGAGTCGTTGTGAACGAAGACCATGAGGATACTCGGTGGTATCAGCTATTCCCCACCCGAAAAATCACTGTGAAATAATTTTCAAGGTACTTGCTTTGCTTTTGTTCGAGACAAGTGTAACAGACTCACACGATCCTTGTATTAAGTTCGTCTGTCCCATCGGTGCCATACAAATTAAAGCAAGTCCAACTTTTGATTGAAGCAATGCCTCAGCTTTGCAGCGTGTTAGTAAAGCTCAGTTTTAGTTCAGGCCACAAAGTCATCAGCTGGTCTCATGCCAGTCCACATAAGCTGATTTATCAGCTGATTTCTAAGCATACAATTGGCAGCTCTCATATAGGACATGCTATTTAAGGCTAGCCCACTAACAGAAAATACTATACATAGTCCTTTTGGATGTTGAAGCCACTGTGATAGGGAAATGAGTCTTTTGTAATAAATGTATCCCTGTGTGACTGTTGACCAGATCAAATGATGACTACAAGACAAAGTCTTATGACATCAATGTCATAAGATCTTGTGACATCACCAGTGATAAAATATGCTGTTCTGGTATATGTCATTCATCCAATGGCAGCAATAAGATACCACCCACTTTTCAGTACAATATTCATAATGTATATGGGACCCAGCTTGATGATGACACATGCCAGTTTGACACCCTTAAATGTAAATGGAGGACCTTGAACTAGAAGCTAGTTTTGCTTCAAAACAAATCTCTTAGCTTAAAGATTCACTGAATATCCCTTTACCTCTTTTTAGATTCATATAAAGAGTTTTTGTGTTGTGAATACTGGTGTTAGAATTATTGTGTGAACATTCTTCTGTTTACATTGAAATTATCATATCTTCTGTCTTTATAAGTTTACATTACGTTACACATTTATACATTTACACATATAACATACATACACATTCACACATATAAGATCGTATAAGACACGGACTTTCACGTATGTCACATACACCATGTAACGTATACACATTCCACAGGATGCTTTTACCATATATGGTAAGGAAAGAGCCAAGAATGCTGTTTATTACATGCTGTAAACTGAGTTTTATGTAACCCACGTGATTTTACTGTGAAAGTCTGGAATAAAACAGCTGCAAGGAAGCAGATAGCCAGGAGACCACTTCCTCTTTGTTCAGTGAGAGGTCACTTCCCTTGGTTCAGGAGCTGAGCTCAGAGGACGAGGTTTTTCCTCCTTGCGCAAGTAAAAAGAAACATGTTGGTGTATTTGTTCTTTGTTATTTGTGAATGATTTGAAACGATCAACTGGCAGCTATTGTGTACCCAGGGCACTGCGGTGGAGACTTAATAAACTGTAAAATTATATGATACTTAATACTTTTCCATCTGCATTTTGATCTTGATCTTCTTTGTTGAAGTGGTCCTAGCCTTACACGGGCAAAGTGGAATGCCTTTGAAGAAGCAAATCGGCTATGTGATGAGCTTGAACTAAATGACTATCTTACTGTAATTCTTGCCAGGAGTGGGATGCTTGAATACAAAGTACAACATGAAAGGCCCAGAGCCTCGGCTCTCCCATAGAACACATCAAAGAGCTGACAACCGAATGACATCAAGCTTCCCTCTGATTCTCAAGGAATCAAGAATGGGAATGAGTGGTTGACGGTGTTCCTTAAATCCAAACGGCGTCCTGAAGTGTCCCTGCCGGAGCCACTCTCCTGAATTTTCTCTACCACTCGCTCCCTCTTGTCCCTGATTCTTATCTTCTACAGTTGATTCACAACTCTTTTTTTCACCACCCCCCCACCCCGTCACAGCTGGCTGAGAAGTTAAGGCCGTTAAGGGTTAGTATTGATTTGATGAACGAAATCGTTCCGCTTTCTCGGCGCCCTTGAAACTTAGTGAGGTCACACTCCAGATGCCTGTGCACGTACACAAGTACAGTGGGAGGGGGAAAAAAACCTCGTGGCCAGCCAGACTGAGGTAAGGCCACCCTCCCTCCGCCTGTATGTGTGTGTGACAATTTGTGGGATGTCTAGGTAGCGCTAATATGTTGTAGATTCTTGTCTGATTGCGATTAATTAGATGATGAGAAGTGTGTGCTGACAAGCTGCTTATTCTGATTAGAGAGATCAGCTTCCTGTGAGAGGCAGAACTAACGAGGCTCGTGAACCTCGACACCAAGCTTTCTTAACACATTTGCACATTGTCTGCACTCCTCCTCCCTCCTTACTTTTCTGTCACTCCTTTAGCTTCAGAGCTCTGTGGCTTTTTGCTATTCAACAGGCACACTCTGTGTACATCTAGAAACCTGAATGTGCAGTAGTAGTGTTCCGGAAATTTTGGGGCATCTCTTGACTCTTTTTGCTCGATGAGCATCACCACCTGTTATTAGTCACAGTGTCACAACTGTTCAGATTAGCATCTTACATAATGTGGAGACAGCTTGCAACTTGCCAAACAGTGCTCTAGATACTTAACCTTGAAAACAATTTGTAACACTAGTTGGAAATTATGTTGATGGAATGCCTTAAAAAGAACAACACAATCTCCTGAATGGAGGTAAAATGTCCCATAGATCTAAGGAGAACTAACGAACAGCATTTCATTACTATTTTACACTATTAGTTGGACCCATAATAGTAGATGTAAGCATTGATTAGTGAAGTTATACAGTAACAAATATATATTAAAACAAAAATCCATGCTCTTCAAAAAATCCATGCACATTGGGTTTAACAAATTTGCAAATCATTGTTTCTGTTTTGGGTAAAATTATATCCATTGTTCTTAGTTTTTGAGTTTGGTGGAATCTTTGGTTAATCAACAATCATTGCTCCCATACATGAAGTCATTATCCTCATTTACAGTCGATTCCTCATCAGCCCTCCAGTTTAGAAATGAAGTGTAAAGTGAGAATAAGCTGAATTCCAGATGGGTAAACTCCTCTGCAAATGTGTAACTTTGAGTTAAGGTGGATTTACCCTTGACTACCTCACTGAATATAGCTTTTCCCTCTGTGTAGAAGGCCTTCTCAGCTATAGCTGTCTAGCTCATCTGTTTCCCACAGATGGCTTGTGAGTCACGCAGTCTCCAGCTCACAAGAGAGACAAAATTTTTCAAAGTTTTACTAACCATATCCCTCTGAGTCATCTCAACGCACTGTGTTTCTCCCTGATTAATTATGGCCATCTATTCTATTGTCTCCATTGATGAGTGATGGGCAGATCATTCTCGCTATCTCAGGGACACATGCAAACACACCAAAACACATTAATTTGCAGGCCTATAAAGGCGTGTGGGATTAAAACAGTGAAAAGGCACTTAGCACACAGTATATCTCACACAAACAGAGATAAAGAAGCATAGTGGAAAAACTAATGCAGCGAAACAGTACGTATGTGCATACACTCCCATACAGAATTCAATTTCACTGTTGGAAACACACAAATCACAGGCACATCATCTTCCACTACTGCAAGTCAGACAGCTAATCAAGTGGCTGTTTCCATGAGTTTGTCCCTCATTAGCATTCATTAGTGTTTTCCTCTTCACTACTTCCATGATCCTGATTATCTGTGGATCTGCAGTTGGCTCTGTGAGAACACAGGCTTCCTCAGAAAGCAGCACAGATACAACAGACCTCGTTAATCAAGAGAGCATGCAGCCAGATTTCATTATTAAACCTAGCCTACTTTTGGAGATAATTAGTTATCAATTAGTGTTTGATTCTAGATGAGGTATCCTCTGAAATAAAATATGTGACCCCCATGACCTTGCAAACTGATTTCATTCCAGTCAAGAAAGCCTCTCAGGCCCATTTAAAGGGGAGCTGTGAGTACTTGATTTTTTTGCTTGGGACCATTTTAAAGAAGTCACCACATGTGGGGTTTAACAAAAGACTGAGTTGAACTATGACAGCTTAGGATCAAGTCTTGTGAGCTGTATAAGGCATAAAAAGTACCCCTACCTCAACACCAAAAAAAACACACTCCTATGTATATTTGTGCAACTTTCCAAACACTTGTAAAAGAAAGCACATACAGTAGATAGTTGTGATAATGCATTCACTAACTTAACCCATAGCAATAACTGAAAGTCAAGCTGTCTCACAACCCCTTGCCTGAATTTGCATCGAGTTATTTTTTACATTTAATTCAGTTTCAGTTTAATTTATTTATAAAGTGCCAGTTCACAACAACTTATCTTTAAGTTGTCACATAGAGCCCCTACAAATCTAGAGCAAGAACCCTAATCCCTGATCCAGCAATCTTCAATGAGCAACACTTGGCAACAGCGGGAAGGAAGACTCTCTTTCAACAGGAAGAGGCCTCTGGCAGGACCTGGTTCAAGCAGGGCCAGTCATCTGCCACAACTGGATGAAATGGGAGGGAGAAGACTAAAGACGAGTCTATAGAAAGACCAACAAGTGGCAAAAAAATTAATAACAGGTGTGATCATCTGGATCTTTTTTCTTTTTTTTAACACTTCAAGGGAAACACACCTCTGTGTGGGAAATGGGTCTCTTGGTCTACAGTTTTAGTCCAGACTCACTCTCAACAACTGCTGCATTTTGTAAAGATGTGGTTCCCAGAGGATGAATTTTAATACATTTGGGTCAGCTGTGTTTAATATAAATCAAAGAACCACACTGCAGATCTGAAAGTGTTATTCTTAAATCTGTTGCTGGATTCCTGAGATCTTCAAGCAGCTCCTTTTTTTATATTTGTACACTTTAGATGATGTTCTGTAAGTCCTTTTTTAAAAAATCTTCTGTAAGATTTTATGCTCATTACTTGTTCTACATCAACATAGGTTTTTAACCACAAAATACCTCTATGTACAGTATCAAGTTTGTTTGAATATGCCACATTCAGCTTTATTTTTTCTAACTCTCAAAATAGTTATTATTTTATTATATCATAATAATTATAGGTTATTTACAAGCTATCTGGGTGATTATGCTGTTAAAATCTGTCCATGCAGAACAACAGTTTTACAGATGTGATCATGGCCACCCCTCTGGCCATCCTCTGGCTCAGCTGCTGGACTTAAGATAGCACAATTCTAGACTTACATTTTTTTTTTTTTTTTTTTGTTTTGTTTTGTTTTGTTTTCCCAGCATGACAGAAACCAGGAGTGCAGAACATGTTAAAGTAAGTGAAGCAATGCAGCAACAGGCATTTCTAAAAGCTGTTTTCAGCTATCCAGTGTAAAGGAAAGTACTTTTTTAAGGTGGCATAAACAGTCATTGGGTGACAGGAATCTTAGCATGCATTATTTGGTGGTAATGTATTCCAGTGAGGACAGAAATGTACTTTTAAATAACTACATGACTGCAGAGGAACATTTCAGAGTCACATGTTCTTTTAGGAGCCCACCCGAAAACAAAATGAGCTTTCTTGCATTATTCATTCCAGATAAGCCGTAGCAAAACCTACTAGTCTGTTTGATCATTTCTTTGACAATTTTATTAGATCTGCAGACTCATTTTCGTTTTATTTCACTAACATTTTATTGAACTGGCAGTTGTGATAGATATAAAAAAAGAAAATCAAAGTCACAGTGGGCCATAAATAGCAGGGAGATCCTGTTGTTCTTTTCACTCCTGCACTGACATCTTCCCATTCTACTCTATTGAACTGAGTGCAAATCTTACATTTACAACACCTGTAAATTTGGTTGTTTTTGTTTTACTGCTCCTGAGAGTGCAGTTTTACAGCAAGTGGAAAAGTTTCCACAATCAGGCTTTTCTTAAGGACATCTCAGCAGTTAAATTTGTATTGGTTTCAACAATGGCATGATAAACGAGGACTTGTATCAGCGCTGATTAATGAAGTCTTCATTATCTCCTGTTTTCCCTCTTCTTGTCGTTCTCGCGCTGGCTTGCGCTCATTGTTTTGCCTGGTTAGATTGCGCTGATTTTCCACTTCATAATGAGAGTGTGAACAATAGAGGGATACTTTTTTTTTTTGCCTCCCCACTTCTCCTCCTTTGCGATACTTCTCCTTCTGTCTGCATCGTCAGTGAATGACTCCTGAATGTCATTCTCTTTGTAAATCTCTCTAAATGCGAGACATTTTCATTGATTTTTAAACATGAATGGTGACCATATGAATATGGGAACATGTCTATTTATTCCACTGCTGACTTTTCACTGTGTGTTGTCGGGGTTTATGAAATTCAGGATTAAATGTCAGATTTTTCAAGTGCTGGGTAACAATCTGTCTTTTTTTTCTCTCTCTCTTTGTAATGCTACATGGTTATGTGCATATCCCATTAGATGGTATCTATTACAGAAATGAAATTACCCGCAGTTAATTTGATTTTGATAATATTCAGATAATAGAAGTGTGCAGCTCTCTGCACTGAATATAAATTGAGCACACAGAATTATACATTCATATGGCACACAGCTGCAACCTCTGGATGTTAGATGAACTGGATTTCAAGGATTTTTTTTCCCCTCTTCATTTGCTTCCTATCTCTTGCTCTCGCTTTTTCTTTCTCTGACACACACTTGACTCAAAAGAGTACAGTAATAACATGAAGCCGCCATGGTGCGACAAATTTATCGCTAAGTGAAATAGATTACTTTTGTCTGGCAGCTCTGCACGTAAGCAGTAATGGAATTACATATATCACTCATCCCTACCAAAGGACAAAAATCTGTATTGCTGGAATATTTTGGAGGCCTGTAAATGAGACTGTTTTCAAGACCAGTGTAACACTCTTAAGGTGTTATTATGTATCTGGATATCATTTTACCTTTTTCTGGAGCCAATCCCAGCTGCCACAGGACAAGAGGTTACGCACCTCACAGGTCACCAGTCTATCACAGGCATTTGTGCTCTAGTTTGGTCATAAATATCTTAATGGCAATAGTGGCACTTTGTGTTCAATGCTAATGAGCAAATGGTAGCATGCTCGCTCACAAATTAAGAAGCTGAACTTGGTTAACCAAGACTATAAACATCAAATATGCAAAATAAATTTTTCATGCTTGATTTGCTGGAGGCTCACAGACTTGTCCATATGTAAGGTGCTGTTAATGAGACACACAGATTAATGTAGCTGGTTTGACAAAATATCAACAATGTTGCCTTTGTGGCTTCCAGCTGTTCGAGTTTATTAAATGACTGCAGCTTCCACAGGATCCAGAGGTGCATCCTCGAAGTGAGATCATTTACACATATGGAACAGTCTCATTATCCTCATTAGGTAATTCAGTTAGTAACAAGCAACTATTAATTATTACTGACTTATAAATAGGAAAGGCAGATCATATTCTACTTTTCTGCAATTGAGGCAGGTAAGCCATCATACTGTTAAATCATTTCTTACAAGTGGCCCATTTAAGATTCAGGAATCCTGAGTTCCATCATAGCTGTGAGACATTTATCTTTTACTGTTGCACCCGCTTAGTACCAACAATATTCATTTAGTACTAAGGGGCCAAAAGTGTGCCAAGAAAACACCATCATCACCATCATTGACACAATCAGGATGAATACATGCTTTTATGTTTTTTACACCAAATTCTGACCCTACCACTTGAAAATTGCAGAAGAAATTGAGACTCATCACACTAGGCAGCATTGTCCCAATCTTCAGTTTTGGTGAGCCATGTGAATTTTAGCCGAAGTTTTGTTAGGTATAATAACATGTTTACTGTATTTTATCATATCTTTTGTATATGTATTATTTTGTTTTATATACTGTTGCTTCTCTTACTCAAATAAGGAGATTTAGTGACCCTTCTTTGAGAAGGGCACTGAGGATGTTACTTCATTGTTTGAGTTCTCACAGAGCACACATAAAAGCCTCCTGAGTTTCTTTCATCAACCAGATCACCAGAAGGGAAAGAGCCAGGAAGGAACTGGTTGTAAAAGTGATATCTTTGTGTGCAGCCATGTGAGTGTATCCTAAATGTTTATTACCTGCTTTGAACTGCATTTTGTGTGGGGTCATTGATGATACATCACATGACCCTTACTTTGAAAGTTCTGAATAAAAACCGTGCGTGGAGGAAACATCCTCTGAGAGAAACCACTTCCTGTTTGAGTAAGGAGCGGAGGATTTACTTTTTCCGTCTCGGTGCTTGGAGAGGCAGTGTTTCTTCCCCGCTAGCGGCGAAAACCTGAAAGCTGTGTATGTGCATTTATTCCTCATTACTTGTTAATTTTGAATGATTCTGAACCAATCAGTTTCCTGCTCTTAGCTAACAGAAGTAGTACCTGGTGTGGTCTTCTGCTGTTGTAGCCCATCTGCCTCAGGGTTCTACATGTTTTGTGGTCAGAGATGCTCTTCAGCATACCTTGGTTGTAATGAGTGGTTATATGAATTACCACTGCCTTCCTATTAGCTCACTAGATATTTTTCAGACCATTCAGACCCTAGAGATGGTTGTGTGGGAAAATCCCAGTAGATCAGCAGTTTCTGAAATAACCAGACCAGCCTATCTGACACCAACAACCATGCCACGTTCAAAGTGACTTAAATCATCATTCTTCCCCATTCTGATGCTCAGTTTGAACTTCAGCAGGAATAAACCAGTGCCTTTTTTTCCCCTTCCTCTTCTGGACAATTTAAGAGGCCAGTTCATTGATTTATTGTCAATGTCTCTAATTTAAAGTGATGACCAAAGAGCCCATTTTTCTTACAGGATTGTTATAGGATTTTCTTACCTGGATTATTGAGCTAAATTTAAATTTAGTTAATTTTTCTTTCTTTGTTTTTTCCGGTATTTGCATTTTTTTTTTGTTTTATTCTCTCTTTAATCTAACTAGAAAGACACAGCAGCTTATTCAGTCCTGTCTCTCCAATGGTGTATGCGTAGGTGTACATTTTTTAATTATCAGCTTTCTTTTGTAAAACCTACTAATCTCCTCACTACAGTATGATTGCAACTGAGAGAGCACCTGCTCATAGTATTTATATCGCACTTATGAGTCAGATCAGTGATGTGAATTATGGTACAACATTTATAATATGGCCCACAATCTCATATTTATATGCCAAGTGTCACTGCAGTTAAATTCTAAATGCCCCACGTCCTCAAGCATAAGCCTCAAGAGCCAAGGCAACAATTCTGCTCTCCTGTCACATTAGGCTTTTATTGTGTCAAGATATGAAATCTAAGGCAGAGAAGTACAGCCTACGGCAGCACTTGTTTGGATACATTCTATCAGGATTGGGGAAAATGGCTAGATGTAAAATACAAGTGGGGTTCTTCAGTCACAAAAACCACTTGTATCCACCCTGCAGAGATCCGCATTCAGTCTTCCCTTCTCCATGTGCTGTAACCGTGTGTTAGTGGTAGTAGCTTGATGGGGTACAACTGAAGCCATTAGGCGAAGGTAGCACACATGCACACACTATCGCTGTCTCAAAACACAGTGCTTTCACTGCCTGTTATTTCTCACCTACTGCACAGCTGTGTCCCTATCGGCAGGAGTGGCAAAACAACTCTCACTACAACATGGTTTTTATCTTTCTGTGTTTATCTTTAGGTTGTGTTTTTTCCACCTGTATGTGTACACGTGTAAAATCCATCTGACTTCTGACACATGCAGCATGGTGCACAGCGGATACAGTCTGCCTTTTGACTAAATGATTTATACACATCCCATTTAGTGACTTATAAACTGTTTCTTTTGCACCTTAATGACATTAAGTGTTATTAAGTCTCCGCCATTTGTTCAATATTGGAGTTCTGCAGACTGTGCACTACACTTTGAACACTGATATTAGTTGGTAGTAATAAGGTAAGGGAGACTGGTGTGAAGGGAAAGTGTGATGGGGATAATAAAGAGCAGGAAAAAATGGAAGAGGAAAGTAAGGGAAGGAAATAAATGAAAGCAAAGGAAATTAATGGAGTCAGCCCTACCTCTGTCTTAGCTTTGCCCTTAAAGCTATTAGATAGATAGATAGATAGATAGATAGATAGATAGATAGATAGATAGATAGATAGATAGATAGATAGATAGATAGATAGATAGATAGATAGATAGATAGATAGATAGATAGATAGATAGATAGATAGATAGATAGATACTTTATTGAGCCCCCAAAGGAAATTACTGTGTTACAGTATCAATGTGAAGAATAGAAATAGCATAATCTGCAATTAAAAACAACGTGAAGTTCTTATAGTGAAGTTCTTATAGCAGATGCAATGGATTGTCCATGATGGAGAGCAGTTTGTTCATTGACCTCACTGTGTCTCACTGACTCAAACACTTCCAGAGTCTGACCAAAAGTCCTTCCTCCAAAAGTCTACTACCACCTCTTTTGTCTTGCTAACATTCAGGAGGAGGTCATTTCTCAGTGCTCTTCACCAGCACCAAATCACTGCAGTGTCATCAAAGGATTTCTGCAGGGGGCATGATTCCCTGTTCTACTGAAAAACTGAGGTGTACAGAGTAAACAGGAACAGAGACAGAACCGTCCCCTGTGGTTCCCAAGCATTAGGATCCACCACATCAGACATTGTTGTCCCCACGTCGTACAAATTGAGGCCTCTCTGAAAGATAGTCACAATCCAGGAGATAGTAGAAGTGGTGATACCATTCTGAGCAGCTTCTCATTCAGCAGACATAGTTGAATGGTATTAAAGGCACTGAAAAAATAAAGAAAACATGATTCTCGCAATGCCATCTATATTGTCCAGGTGAGAGTTAGCACACTGCAGCAAGTAAATAAGAGCATTAGGCTGGCAAGCAAACTGAAGAGGGTCAAGTGCATATTTTGCCTGCAAACTAAGCCAGGTGATAAACAGTCTTTCCAGCACCTACATGACATGTGATATTCAAAATTGTTGAGGCCAGGAAAGGCTTTCTTTGACACCAGCACTAAACATGTCTCCCATACATTTTCCTGCAGCAGACTCAGGCTGAAGAAATGCTGGGCAGTACGGGAATTCAGGACCCTGGGACTGATTCGATCAGGGCCTGCAATCTTCCCTTTGTGTAGTCGCTCCAACTGTTTCCTCAACTGGCCAGCCATCACAATCATATGCACAACCAAGGGAGAAGGATGGTATTGGGGATTTCTGAGCGCCCAAGTTCAGCATAGGGGATGGTTTGATGGCTGAGGAGGTGTTAAGATTGGTGCTGTGTGGGGTGAGGCAACAGGCCATCCAATACTTAACCTGTTGAAGAACAGATTAAGCAGGAGGTCAGCCTTGTCCAGGCTGCCCTCCTTCTGCTGCTGATCTCCTGAGCTAAGGCAAGTGGCTGAGGCCACTTGTTCAGCTGGAGTTTGGTCTCCAGCTTCTGCCTGTTTGTGTCTTTATACCCCCCCAGACCCACCTAAAGTTTATGCTGTATCCTTCTCAACTTGTCCTTGTTCCCAGACCAGGCCATCAGCTCACTAGTAATTGAGGGCTTGCTGTCCGGAAAACAGCAGACAGTCCTGGTTGGAATGATACCTTTGCAAAAATTTAAACATAAGCATCAGCAGCCCATGATTCTGTCAATGTTGTCTCCATGAAAATCCCAGAACACATCCCAATCTCTAGTGTTGAAGCAGTCCTGCAGGGCCTTGCTGGCTTCTTGACTCCATCTCCTCACAGATTTGTTGAAGTCTTTGAACTGTAGGGACATACTGAAGTGTTAACAGGACCAGGTTGTGGTTTGAGCTAACTAGTGGGGGCAGGGCAGATATTTATTGTCCAGTGTTTTGTAGTCCACAAGATGCTGAACATTTGGCAGAGTGGAGTCCAGATTAACCTGGTTAAAATCACCAGTGATGCCTCTCAGTTTCCTTGTGTATATGGGTTTCCATTTGGATAACGTATGGAGAGGGGTTTTCAACCACCACAAATACGCTCTTGTGCAGTTCAATAAAATACCAACTGCACAACGTCAGACGCAGATGACCTATGTGTGTGTTGAAATCTGATTGATTGATAAGATGGCCAGAACAGAGAACAGAGCAACAGTGGAGTTCACCTGAACAGAAAAAAACATGAAAACAATCATCAAAACTCAAAAATACCGCATAAGGTGCACAGACACTGGTTGCAGTGGGCACTTTTCATTGTTTTTAACACTCAATTTCACTTCGGCTCTTTGAATGTTATAATTTTAGTCTTCTTCATGGCTGGCTGATGGACAAACAGCACCACAAGCCGGAGTAGTCCACAGACCGGTTGTATCACATGTTTTCAACCCTGCCTCCATCTGACAACAAACACTCTCTGCAGGTGGACAGGTAGTCCATGACTGTCTGCAAACTGCCTTCTCACTCCCCCTGCTCAAGCATAAAACAAACATAATATGGATGCACACTCACAGCTAAAAGTCTTGAGAGCAGACGTTGCTTCACTGTAACATGGCAGTCCCAGATCAAAGCACCAGCCTAAACTGGCACACACATGCAGACATGCATGCATTATGCAAATACATGTAGACATTTTGCATGTACACTTTATTTGCATTTCAAACAAGTCAAAATTTGTGCTTTAAATCGGTAAACACACACACACACACAACATTGATTTCACATTTTATCCTTGGAAAATGCACTGAGGCTGATCACCATTACTGATTAAAGTGCGCGGTTCTAATCTCTCATTTACTCTTCCCTACTGTTTCATGTTATATTGACATTTGTATGTGATATTTATGCAAATATATTCTACATGTAGTACTCTAGTTCAGCAAGTAACCTAGCAACACTAGAGTGCTTAGAAGGTCATTTGAACGTATGGATGTGTGTTTGTGTTTGTGTCTGTGTCTGTGCATCACTCTTCTTGACCACCTTGGACATAGCTGCACTATACATGCATGTGCAGCATATGGAAGATTTTAAAGTGTATAGGAATCAGAACTATGATACTGGTGAAGTTGTAAATTACAACGCGAGTGTTAATTTGTGATTTATTTCTTCTGATTTTGTCTTGGCTCCAATGTCTTGCTGTGATTTTTGCCTCTCTTTGCACACCTGTCAGTCAAATAGGCCCAGAACTTCATAAACATCTGGTTTTATAGATTTTTTTTTCATGCAATAATTGACTCATTTTTTTTTATCTCAAAACAAAGTGAGCACAAGTCACATTTAGAAGATTTTCCAGAGCACTTTGATCAGATCACGCAATCATCTTGAGCAGATACAATTTTTGCTCATTAGTCAGGGAATTGCAGATGTTCAGAATTTGCATGAGAAGGGCTTTTCTGTGTCGGAAGAGATGAGGCAAAGATTGTCACTCAGCAGCTAGAGTGTGTTTATGTCTGTGCATATGAGATAAGGATGGTTTAAAAAAAAACATGGAAGAGTTCATTTGTGGCAAAAAGCTGGGAAAAGCAAATTGTTCCTGATGGCTTATAATGTGAGAATAGTTCAGAATTTAAGTTCATTCTTTACCTCGTTTCATGAGGTGTTACGAGAGAGACACACGGCACTCAACAAATCCTAAATCAAAATCTATGGGGTAAAAAACTTTTTAAAACCTTCTTTTGTAGCAAAATCACCAAAATTTTAAAGCGGTTTTAATCAGATTGGCCTCATAATGCTTAACATTGTGTCCCAGTGAACAACGAAATTAAAGTTAGTTTTGATAATGCTTCAAACTAAGTGCCTAAGCAGTTCAAAATGGCTGCCAAGTTGTGAGACTTGCTTCTTGAAGAACCTTGGTACTACCAATGAAGTAAAATAGCTCACCAATTCATAGGCTTTATGAAACTGTGGAGACATAAAAGCTGCTACTGGTGCGAGTCTTAATTCTGTTCTGAGCCTGTGCATCTATCTTTGATTTTCTGTCAGGAGCGTTTGTAATACAACAGCAGTGACTCAAGGGATTCAGAATGGGGGAAGAAGGAGAATCAAGCCACAGAGAGAGTGGCAGAAACAGGAAGTGAGATGGAGGTTCAGAGAAGGAAATAAATTTGTGAAGTGACAAGGTCAGAGCTGAGGAGATGAGATGAGAATGAAGAATGAAAAAGGAAAAGAGAAGTGAGGAGGAAACAGAAAAGGACGAGGGGGAAGGCAATAAGTAGGTGAAGTGAAATGTGAAATCCAAAGTGAAGGACCATCTTGGGAGGGGATCACCCCCATGTGTTCTTGGACCACACCCATCTTACATCTTTTTTCTTTTTTTTTTATTTGAATGTCAGCTACACCCTCATAATACCTTTAGGAAGGAGTATAGGCCTTGATTATACTCTGTTGCAGACATGGACAGATGGAGAACCAATGGCTGAGTAGTCATTCCTGTTATACTTCTTTGAAGACCCCTTGAAGTCTATTGCCCAGGGCATATGCACAGTCGGTGCATTGTGACCTGAAGTTACAAAAATTGGCAAGCACATGGACTTCCAAAAAGATCTTCACGTTCTCTGTCTAATAAAAAAAATATGTCACTCTGATCCAGGCGAACTCATGGACATAAAAGTATAATCACGGCCTTAGCCTCTGAGAGCTACAGTGTGTACATGCCTGTACCAAAGGACTCTTGGTTAGCCCCTAATGTCTGACGAGTGATGATTTGAACGAGCTTGTTACACTGTTCTTTCATCACATCTGATCCCTGTTTATCCCCATCTAATAGATCCAGTCATGTTCTTGCATGTTATCTAAGGCAGAGACAGAAAATGAAGGCCAATTACAAGTGAGCACCACTCTGCTAAGTGGTGTTGGTATTTTCCTTCTCATTAAGTCACAGTCAGAAGCCCTCTCAGGCTGTTTTCAGTGGCATAAACATACAGCTTAATGCTAAATGTGATTTTTGTTTTTTTTGTTTTTTCATCCAGGTCACTGAATCAGACTAATAGATGTTAGACAAGACTGGGCCAAGATGTTTTTAAGAACATGAAAGATTAAATTATCAGGTATTCACACTCTCCAAAACTCTGACAGGCATGGCCAGTTCAGAGTCAGTTTACATTTGGTGTTAAATTAATTTTTTCCAAAATATGGAACTTATTAACTTAAAGTGTGAAGATGCGTTAAGCAATGAAAGGTGCCCTCTCACACCTGTAACTTTCACAAAGATTGAAGTCCGTTTTTTTTTTTTTTTTAAATCTACCATCAGGTAAATAAAACACTTTGTTTGTTTGTTTTGTTTTGTGAGAAGCACATCTGGAATGTGTGGGAAGTTATTTGAGTGCTCCTAAAGCTTGATGATTCAGCATACCACGAGTTTGGACTCTAGGGGCCACTGTGGGTTTAGACTCCTGACAACAGTCAACACTGGTTAGATGCAGGTAGTAATCAAAAGAATTACATTAGCATCAAAGAGTCCAAAAAGTCTTAGATTTAATTCACAAAGGTTTTAAATATTTTTCTAGCCTTCCCTAGATACCATCATTATTAATATTACATTTTTTTCAAAATGCAGTACACCTCATAGTGGGATTGTTGGTACAGTGGATTTCAAGAGGCTGTTACAGTAGATATGAAGTTCATTGCCTTACAGCGGACATTTTAGGGCTAGCTTGGCACAGCAATCAAAAATATCACCGATAGGAATGGAGTTTTTGTGTGTGATGCACTAATAATGCGCAAATGTAAGTACACAGACACAGGCAGTTAACTGTACTAATGACCTACACAAGCTATCCAAGAGCAGTGCAAATTAGTGGGTCTAACTATGTAGTCAGACTGAGGGTATCAGTAACTAATAAAAAAATAATACAGTGCAAGTGAAGGTTTCATGCATGCGTTTCTCTCAGAAAACAGCATGAGAGTTCAGACCATGAAGAGGAAGAGGAAGGAGAATCAATATGTTCTCACACGGGGTGAAAAATCTTTGGTCTTCGATACAAGTGCAGAATCATCTGTCAGAAACTGAGACTCTGAATTGTAAGAGCTCAGCTGGAACATAAAATTCATATAAGGAAACAACTGCTGAATCGCATAAAACTCCAACCTGAAATCTGTGTCTAACTGCTGACCTGTCAGTTGTGGAAAAGAACACCATTTACCATCAGATCCACACTGTTCTGCTTACGTAAGCACACACATCAGTCTAATTTTTGTCCTGTAAAGCTAAAGGAGAAAAATCCAATGTCTCACTGACTTACAACCCATGTTCCAGAAACCAGTTCGAGATGATCTGACCTTTGTGACATGGAGCGTTATCCTGCTGGAAGCAGCCATTAGAAGATGGGTAAACTGTGGTCTTACAGGGATGAACATGATCAGCAACAATACACAGGGAGGCTGTGGTGTTTAAACAATGCGCGTTTATTACTAAGGGGCCCAAAGTGTGCCAATAAAATATCTACCACACCATCACATCACCACCGCCTGTTGATACAAGGCAGGATGGATCCATGCTTTCATTTCAATTTACATCAAACTCTGAACTCTACCTGCAGAAATCAAGACTCATCAAACCAGGCTACATTTTTCCAATCTACTGTTGGCCAATTTTGGTGAGCCTGTGCAAAGCCTCAGTTTCCTGTTCTTAGCTGACAGGAGTGCACCCCCAGTGTGGTCTTTTGCTGCTGTAGCCCATCTGCTTCAAGGCTTAATGTGCTGTGCATTTAGAGATGGTCTTCTGTATACCTTGGTTAGAGCAAGCGGCTATTTGAACAATTCATGCATGAAAGACAATCTGACAATCCTCATATGGATCACTGGAATGGGGAAAGGCCAATGAAAATGACCTATTTTGTCAGAATACTTGATGTTTTCAGAACAGCAAGGTGCATCCATGGAAAATTGGGATGATAATACATCTCTTAGATTTGTTTTTTGAATTCCAG
>JAMQGT020011754.1:0-33299 GCA_024447675.2 Pterophyllum scalare
TCTGGGTCTTTGGTCAATTGATAAGCTGGAATGAAAGATTGCGGGTCAGAACACGGACAGCTCCCCTGGGAGACTGTCAGTGACAGGGACCCGATGCCACATCACCCAGACCACTAAGCTCTGCAGCCCAGCATTTATACTACAGCTTCAACATGTTAACATGGCACAGCTTCTTCTTGCCATTTCAGTGAGAGGCAGCAGCCAGGTGATGATGGTTACAAACATTTTTCAGGATTGAGTCAGAACCAGACCGAATTTGCAAACTAGAACCAGGAATCAGCAGTAACAACAGCACAAGCAGCACTTATTTTCAACTCTTCCTGAGAAACTAAAAGATTGTCTTTTGCCAACTCACAACTGTGGTGCAGAATGAAACAAAAACACACACATACAATGATCCAGCTTCTCCTGGCCACTTCTCTTTCAACAGCTTTAATGGGCCACACATAGAATGAGGGGCTGAATCCTAGACTTTTGTACCACCTCCCTAACTGCAAATAAAAAATGAACCCCATCATCTCAGTTCTTCTTGAATTCCAGCTAGTATAAATGTAGCATTAACCATGTTTGATGAAATTGCTCAAACACACCTTTTCCATGCCTTGGCGAACTGCTGATACATTTGCCACCGTTTGTCCCATGAATCATATACCAAGTTCATGTTGGGTTTATTTAAAAGTGCAGATGTTTTGTCATAGGATGGGGTTAATGCCTGTCTTTGGTCACTGAGTAGAACTTGTTGGGAAACTTTTATTGCACTTCTAGGAACAATAATAATGAGCTGCCAACAACCTGACATGATATTTACTTCAGCTATCCCTGCTCTATCAGACATCATGTGAAAGACCCACAATTTTTCCATGTGAAAATCTTCAAAATGTAGAATTCCAAGAAAGACAACAAAATGCATATAAAACTACTCAGGGCACACAAAGTTGTGACTGAAGAAAATGCACTAAAAAGAAAGGTGAGTATGTCAAAATAAAACAGGAGGTAAGGAAAAGATGACCTGAAGATCAGGATGAGGTGCGACTATCAGCACTTGTTAAATGTTTGTGAAAAAAGAGCCAACAGAAGCTCTGAAACAGGAAACATCACCTGAAAATTCCAAATATGATTACATTTAAGACAAGCTTTCCAAAGAAAGCAGAGCAGCTCAAAGACATGCTGGGTGTAAAGCTGTCAGCAGGGGGCGGAACACAGGGCTGTGAATGAGTCCTTCACTGTGATCAGGCTCCTCCTTCTAATCCACCAACTTAGTGTTGATGAAGACTAAACAGAGAGATCACAGCTTCTTCATACTTGCTGCAGCTCACAGTTACTCTACACTGCAGATATGACGCCTCTGTTCATCTCAGTGCTGCTGGCTGCTATGTGCCTTGGTATGAACACAACTCTGTTTCTTTGATATCAATCCAACACTGACATGATTCTTTAACAGCACACTGATGCTGTTTGTTGGTGTTTTACAGAATGCAGAGCACAAAAAGACAACGTGCTGCAACCAAAAGGAGACCAGACTGCTGCTGAAGGAGACACAGTAACACTTGACTGTCAGTATGAAACCAGTGGAACAACTCATTCTCTTCTGGTACAAACAGGATGGAAACAGCAGCCCTAAATTCATCCTGAGCCGCTGTTAGCCGGGATGAAGGAAACATACCAGACGAGTTCAAGGAGAGATTTTCATCCACACTGGATTCCAAAAACAAATCAGTTCCTCTGAAGATCCAGAAGCTTCAGCTGTCTGACTCTGCTGTGTACTACTGTGCTCTGAGGCCCACAGTGACAGGAAACAGCAAAACTCTGTACAAAAACCTTTGGAGCAAAGACAACAGAATACTCCACAACATCCACTAGAGGGAGCCACACACTGTTAAACCTCTGATTCTTGTGTCATTGGACTTGTGTCAATGAGAAGAGAGGAGAGAGGTTACCAGGTGCTGGGATACTGTGGGAGATTGAGGTTGTGGTATGTGGAGTTGATACTGAGAGGGGGGTTCAAAGAGAGAGGTGCTACTGAGTCAGTGGGTTAACCTAGTGGAGAGTGGGCAAGCAGATTTTTTCCTCAGCGTTTTCCTGAGTGGCAAATTTCAGTAAGGATGGTCTGGCAGGCAGGAAGGTCTTTTCTGCAGCTAATTCCACTCCAGTCACCAGTGCAGTTATTTGCTTGTGATAATGGAAGATGGAGGACTTTAGCCAGGCAGATGGAGCACAGGGTTAATATGAACAGACAACTAAGACACAGACAATCATCAGATAATCTCAGGTAGAATAAACATTAGGAGCCTACTCACCCCCACACGAGTGAAGTGAATCTGGCAATGATCTGTTGTCCTCCCGGCCTTCAAATGCAGCCACCAGATGAGGAAATGATGAACAGGTATGAGAGACAACCTGAGCCCAAACTGATACAAACTGGAGGAGTGAAAACAACATAACAAACAGAAAATGTGCCAGTTATGACAATGAGAACTGATTTTCTCAGTATTATTCTGAGCACGAAACACAATAAAAACCAGCCCTGGGCCCACACAAGCCATGTGCTAATATGACCAAACCTACCTCATTGAATGAATCTTGTGTTTTTGAGGAGTTAGACCGTCAGTCTGTCTGTGTAGCCACATATATATAGAGATAATACCATTTTATTTCCAGCAGTTAATCATACTTTTTATAAATTATTACTATATACTCTGTACTAGGGCTGGGCGAGATGGACCAAAAGTAATATCTCGATATTTTTTAGCTGAATGGCGATATACAATATATATACAATATCTCGACATATTTTCATCCCAAAAGGTATAAACAAAAAGGCACTTCAGAGTCAAAGCTACATGTCCCAAAGGTCACACAGACATTTTTTATTAACATTCAGCTGTAGATATACATGAGAAATTACTCAAAAATCAACTATTGGCCTATTTAAATAATAATGCTCCTCAAATAAATTAATGCTTTCTTCCTCTATAAAAAGACTCACAGCTGTGCTATTAAAATGTAAATAGGAAAGATCCAGAACAAAAATATCAAAAGGCTGACTTATTTTTTACAAAGCTGTACATCCAGGTACAGGCTCCTGAACATGACAGACTGAACAAAATTCCTTCTACAGGATTTTAGCCATCTCAGTAAATCCACAGACAAATGCGCTGACAGCAACGGGCCCAGCCGCTCAGTGCAGCGTCTATAAGCACACTAAAAAGACCAACTTCCGCTATTAAGGTCACGTGACTTACGGTACAAACCAACTTCTGCTGTGTATGGTGGCGCTCTCTTATCTGCAGGCAGGGACTCTTGGGACTCCGGGCAATGTCAGAGCATTAGTGGTGTGTGATACTGCAAGACTTGGTATTGATCCAATACCAGATAAATACATGGCCAGTATCGCTGATACTGATACCCATACCGACACTTTTTAATAATTATGAAGAATTTTCATAAAGTTTGGATCATTAATTAGTTAAAAACCAGGATAGATTTGGGCAAAGTTTATAGGTAAATAGAAAATGCTTCATCAAAATAAAAGTTTTTGTTCATTAGAACAGTAACAAAACAATTTTCCCCAAACATAGTGATGTCTGGATTTTTTTAAAATTATATAATAAGTTCAATTATATAATAAGTATAACACAAAAATATAATAAAAACTATCCCTTCATTCAGTAATTTTCTGGATTTTTTCTTAAATAAACAAGCTGTACAAAATTATCACTCCACAACGTTTTAAACCATTAATGTTTCTGGCCCCACCCCCTACTTCCAGCCCGTGATTTGATGTAAAAAATATAAGACAATTTGGCCCTTTAAGTTACTTTTTTGACATTCTGCTAACTCCTCTTAATCGGAGGGAAATGCGAAATGTCAAAAAACTAACTTAAAGGGCCAAATTGTCTTATATTTTTTACATCAAATCACGGGACGGAATTTGTTTTATGACAAATTCATTTTTTTCCTCAAGTAAAATATGTTACATGTCATAACATCAAAACACTCCGGGGAGGGGAGGAGCAAAGTCTGCGTCCTCAGTGCTGTGATAGGAGTGGCACTTAGACAGTCAGCTCGCATCTTTGATGAAAACACAGCACTGCATTCAGGGGAGAAACCAAAGCCAAAGTATCGATCTCATTACACTGGTATTGATCAATATCAATACCAACACTGGTATCGATATTATCGATATTTGGATCGATCCAGCCACCACTACAGAGCGTACAAATGGACACAGTATGAAGGCTGTATGTGCACAAAACACGGTGACAGCGGAGGATTTCAGGTTTACAGAACTTTCCGACCTCACCGGAAAAAGTAGTTAAATTTGTCGCTAGTCGCTTTTGGGGGAAAAAAGTCGCCAGCGGGGTCTGAAAAGCCATTAAATCTAGCAACAAAGTCACTGAGTTGGAAACACTGCCATGTGGTCGCTTCCTGCATGATTAACAGGTGAAGCGGAGAGAGGCGGGGGCAGTGCGAAGCTGTGCAGAGGCAATAAGAGGAAGGTGAACCGGTAGAGCTACAAGTATAATTTTAACGTGACTATATCGATATAAACTATACTGTCTTCTATATTTGACTCAGGTGTGTTGAAGCAGAGACACATCTAAAACCAGCAGGACACCGGCCCTCGAGGCCTGGATTTGAGGATCCATGCACTAAATGGTTAAGTAAAATATTTTTGAATTTACACAATTATTTAATTATTTTCAGTGGAAAAACATAAACTCAAGGAACTTATGGAAAATGATCAGAGAATCTGCTGAGATTCCTCCGGTGATAAATACAGCTGTGAATTATAGTTGATGAGAGCTTGAGCTGAAAAAGAAGCTCTGAGAAAAATAAGAACCTGTTGGAATAATAAGGAGGGGAGGTCACTGACAAACTGTCACCTTACTCTTTATGACAGTTTCATGGATCCCTGCCTTTCATATTGTAATATATTTTGGGCGAGCACTTTATCGGCTTCTGCTCCTCCACAAAGGTTCAGTTAGGACTGTGACCTGTTCAGTCATTTTTTCATCTTACATATCCGATACAAGTCTTTATTTATAGGATACATTCTAGTGAAGAAAAAGCCTGATCAGCTCAGTGCTTTAATGGTGACTCACAGGCACATCCTTACTCACCTCGACAATCTTCACAGCTTCATTTTCTGGATTCCTTGGGGTGTGTGTGTGTGTGTGTGTGTGTGTGTGTGTGTCTTAGCTGCAAGAGGAGGAGCAGCTGAGAGCAGACAGAGATCAGAGAGGAGGAGGAGAGATTCAGGGAGGAGCTGAGCTGTTACTGAACTATGGAGAGAGAAAAAGCTCCACATTCAAAATTCATGTTCCTCAGCATGCTGTCATTACATCACTGTGTGTTTCCTCTGTTTCTCCTCATTCTCAACAGGTATGCTCAATCTACACAGGAATGTATAACACATTCAGTGAAAATGTTTCATGAATAAAAATTACAAATATTTATAACAGTCATCTCTTCCTTTAGGTGTCAGCTGTGAACAACTCAGTCCAGACAAGGATGAAGATTCAAGTTTAGAAGGCAGCACTGTTACTCTGTCCTGCAAATACACCAAAGGTTCTGCTGATTATTTCTTCTGGTATCGACAATATGCAGGAAAAGCTCCAGAGTCCCTCATCTCTCATTTGGAGTCGGGAGATTTAATAGGAGCTCCAAGCAGCTCCAGACTCTCTGTTGGAATCAGAAAGGGCAAAACTAAAATGGATCTTCAGATCTCCTCTGCTGCAGTGACAGACTCTGCTGTGTACTACTGTGCTGTGAAGCCCACAGTGACAGGAAACAGCAAAACTCTATACAAAAACCTTTGGAGCAACGACAACAGAATACTCCACAACATCCACTAGAGGGAGCCACACACTGTTAAACCTCTGATTCTTGTGTCCTTGGACTGATGACAAAGACAACAGAGAAATGAAGCAGTAAAGATCAGAGACAGAGACAGAGCTGCTGTGGAAGCACAAAACTATTTGATTGGCTGAGATGAACTGAAGCAATGATGTCAAGAGGTAACTGGCCCCGCTCACTGAAATTCAGCTCATCCATTGACATTATTTTTATCCTCATTGTGCTGCAGTGGAAGAACATTGTTCATGTGCTGTCTGTCTGGCTTTAATAACTCCAAAGACATGTTGCTGCACCTCTTTTTGCTTCTATCTCACATTGTAGGTGAGTTTAAGAACAGGGATTAAAGTTTAGTTGAAGCTGCTGCATTAAGCAGATATACAGACTACATTTCACTACTTTTCTTCTTTCTGTGTCCAGAACCAACAGCTGGAGACACAATCTCTCTTGAATGAGCTGAAGTCACTGAAACAGAAGGACAACCTGTCACACTCACATGTAGCTATAGGGGTTGGACAATGAAACTGAAACTCCTGGTTTTAGACCACAATAATTTATTAGTATGGTGTAGGGCCTCCTTTTGCGGCCAATACAGCATCAATTCGTCTTGGGAATAACATATACAAGTCCTGCACAGTGGTCAGAGGGATTTTAAGCCATTCTTCTTGCAGGATAGTGGCCAGGTCACGACGTGATGCTGGTGGAGGAAAACGTTTCCTGACTCGCTCCTCCAAAACACCCCAAAGTGGCTCAATAATATTTAGATCTGGTGACTGTGCAGGCCATGGGAGATGTTGAACTTCACTTTCATGTTCATCAAACCAATCTTTCACCAGTCTTGCTGTGTGTATTGGTGCATTGTCATCCTGATACACGGCACCGCCTTCAGGATACAATGTTTGAACCATTGGATGCACATGGTCCTCCAGAATGGTTCGGTAGTCCTTGGCAGTGATGCGACCATCTAGCACAAGTATTGGGCCAAGGAAATGCCATGATATGGCAGCCCAAACCATCACTGATCCACCCCCATGCTTCACTCTGGGCATGCAACAGTCTGGGTGGTACGCTTCTTTGGGGCTTCTCCACACCGTAACTCTCCCGGATGTGGGGAAAACAGTAAAGGTGGACTCATCAGAGAACAATACATGTTTCACATTGTTCACAGCCCAACATTTGCACTCCTTGCACCATTGAAACCAACATTTGGCATTGGCACGAGTGACCAAAGGTTTGGCTATAGCAGCCCGGCCGTGTATATTGACCCTGTGGAGCTCCCGACAGAAAGTTTTGGTGGAAACAGCAGAGTTGAGGTGCACATTTAATTCTGCTGTGATTTGGGCAGCCGTGGTTTTATGTTTTTTGGATACAATCCGGGTTAGCACCCGAACATCCCTTTCAGACAGCTTCCTCTTGCGTCCACAGTTAATCCTGTTGGATGTGGTTCATCCTTCTTGGTGGTATATTGACATTCCACTGGATACCGTGGCTCTTGATACATCACAAAGACTTGCTGTCTTGGTCACAGATGCGCCAGCAAGATGTGCACCAACAATTTGTCCTCTTTTGAACTCTGATATGTCACCCATAATGTTGTGTGCATTGCAATATTTTGAGCAAAACTGTGCTTTTACCCTGCTGATTGAACCTTCACACTCTGCTCTTACTGGTGCAATTAATTAATGAAGATTGGCCACCAGGCTGGTCCAATTTAGCCATGAAACCTCCCACACTAAAATGACAGGTGTTTCAGTTTCATTGTCCAACCCCTGTATGAGACAGTTGAGTCTTATATCTACCTGGTACAAACATCATTCTGACCTTAAGGCTCCTCAGTTTATACTCTGGAAACAAGCGAAATCATGGAGTGGTGAATATATTCCTGATTATCAATATGGATCAGAAACAACAGATAAATCAAGTAAACTGACCCTTAAAGCATTAACCCTGGCAGACACAGCTTTCTACTACTGTGGTCTAGAAACACGGTGATACAAATTGTAGAAGAGGTTGTACAAAAACCTGGACACAGATATCTGACTACTCTTTAAAGAGGAGGGAAGTGGTATTGAAAGCACAGCTTCATATCAGATGGATTCTGCTAATTCCTGTTTTATCAGAGTCACTGTGGTTACAGCTGCTAATGAAACACTGTGGGAGGATTCACATGAGCAGCAAATCCACATCAACCACAAACCAAACAGTAAAAACTGTTCAGTTAAAATATTCAAAATCATAATATAATAAAGTGGCTTACTCACTTAATGAGTCAGTCACCTGTTTCTGTCATGTGACATGCTGCAGCACACATTTGTTCTTGTGTTGGCTGAGCTGAATCAGTCTGATAGTGAAGGTGCTTCGCTGGCTGTTTATTAAGGTTAGGATTATCTATGATGGGGAAAAAAGTAAGGACTGGAGGACGATGGAAAGTTGCTTAGTCTGGCAGACTCATTCCCATCCTCCGGTAAATAGAGAACAGAACAAAAGATGAGCAAGAAAGGAAACAAACATGAGGAAAGGATGCCTTAGATCACCACTGTTGGTAATTTTTTTTTAAAGAAAACCAGAGAACAAACACTGCATTACGAACACGATAAGTTATCAATCACATTATCTTTGCCATTATGTTGCACATGGATGTTGAAGACCGACAGAAAACACTCCATCCCATTAACTGCTGATTTGTGTGAGTGAGCTTATACTGTAACAGGAACATTCAATGACCCCACATACACATATGTTGTTTATGCCTAAAGTCTTTTACCTGAACCACGAGACTCTGCCAAGAACCAGATCACATGACGAGATCATGCAGACAAGCTTCACACTCAGAAAAACCTGACATTATAGTGTTAACCAGCCTCTGAAATGTAGCCGGCGCATTGTGTGTTGCGGAAGCCATCATCATCAGGTGTCACAAATGTGTGTGATGCACTGCACTCCCTGCCACACCTACCTGCTGGTGTTACTGATTAGATGGTTCTCAATCCTCCTCCCACAGTCCCACAATCACCCTAGTCCCCCTCAGAGGTCAGTGTCACAGAGGACACAGGAGGAGTCAGACTTTCAGCACCGGACAGCTCCCCAGGGAGAATGATGGATTTGTCAATGACAGGACCTCATGCCACACTGACCTCTTCAACCCAGCGTTTAGAATACAGCTTCAGCACTTTAACATTGCACCACTTCTTCTGGCAGTTTGAACCAGGGGCAGCAGCCAGGTAATTATGGTTACACAATTCTTCAGGGTCGAATAAGGCCCACCGAAGATAGCTCGCCAGCTGGAATCAGGGATCAGCAATAACAGCAGGATGTTATGACCAGGTTATGTTTTTCAGTTATCTTTTGCCAATTCACAGCAGATTGAAACAAAGACCACACACATGTGATGGCTTAGCTTCTCTCAGCCACTTCTCTGTCAACAGAGACAAAAAATGAATATAAACAATAACAGGTGTTGAAAAAATATAATTACAAAATATAACAATGTATCATTAAGTGTGCCTAATTAGATGGGGCATATACATTATTATCTAGGGGATGGCAATTTTTTTTTAAATGGCATCTGAAGAAAAATAAACAAAACCAAAAGAGTAACAGATTTTTTTTCCTCCTTAACTTGAAAACTAACTTAAAGCTAAAAGTCCAACCAGGAAGACCATCTCAGGTTCATTCCATTCATTCTCTCTCTGTGAACTCGTCACTGTCGTGATCTTGGCTCTGCGACTCTGTTTTCAGTTATGGATTTTCAAATTCTGTTATTTAATGTCTTTGGTTCTCAGGCCTTCTTAGTTTAGTTATCTGAATTCTGTTCTGGGTTTTAATTTTTTGACATTTAATTATTTATTTTCCTGCATTTTCTGCATCTGTCTTTCTGTCATGCTTTGTCATGTCTTGTTTCCTGTTGTATTTTCCTAGTCTCTTGTCTCATTGGTTTGTTTCCTTTCCCCTGTGTCCTCAAGCTGTGTCCTATACCCCTTATTGCCTCAGGTGTATTTAAGCCCTCAGTTTCCCTTTAGGTCTTTGTCACATCCTCCTTCATGGTTGTGTTTTCCAGACCAACCTTATTTAGTGTATGTTTTGGTTTGTTTTCTGAAAATAATCAGCATTAAAACCGAGTTCTTAGTTACAGAGTTCTGCCTTTGGGTCCAAACTCTTGTCTGCCTCATCATTGTCCTGCTCTCATTTTAAAGCTCCTCCTCTGTGAGTTCTCCATTTCAGTGTCAGATCTATGCAGCCCTCCTCCACCCACCCACCTCCACCTTTCATCAGGACCAGAGTCTGTGGGTCCTTCTGCTGGGCTCATCAATAGTGCTGCTCCACATCACATCCATCCAGATGTTCAGCATGGTTCTTCAGCCCTGCTCCACCACAGCAGCAGTAGCAGCAGCAGCAGGGAGAGTTTCCAGTGAGTACCGTTCATGTCCTGACAGTCAGGCCGCTAAAATAAAGAAAGCAAAGCAAAAACAGGAACTTTCAAAAGTTTGGGAGCTTCACCATCGGCTCAGCCTGCAGCTGGCAGAACATTGGGTCTTTGTTTATGTTGCTGTTTAAAATTATACATGTTCATGCAGAAGTTCAGCCAAGATGTTTAATATTTGCCTTTGAAATCTAGTTTGAAAAAAGTTGTCATAAAATATAATATAAACATAAAAAATTCAATTACTCAAAGTAACACCTAAAAACAATTTATCTTTTAAATTTAAGTGAGTTTGGGAGGACAGTCATTTTGCATCTGGGATGTTTGTGTATATGTAAATATTTTGGTTCAGTTTAAACAGAATGGTACTACAAGCCTCACTCAGTCACCCACACAGCAAAGCACGTCTCTGTGCATATAACTTCCATTTTTCCATTTTCTTTTATTTCTATTTGATACATTTTGTTGAAAATGTAACAAATGAAAACTTAATTAATTGATCTAATAAAAATATGATTTAAAGGGACGATGCAGTTTAACATAGTACTAGATCATGAAACTGATGAGCTGCACAGAGAGCTCTTGTCCCTAGTTGGGCTTTACAACCACAATGCACAACCAGAACTTTACTGTGTTCAGTTACATAAAACCACAATAATTACCAAACTAAAAACTGTGTGTTCATTTAGGATGAATGTTAAAGACATGCTGAGGTCTGCAGGTGTGTGTTCCTCAGACTCTGGTCCTCTAGCAGATCCCTGGGAGTCTGAGCTCTCTCTGCACACACTGCTGATCATGAGTTAAAAACAGTTACATTTTCTTTGCACCTTTAAACTTCTCTCTTTGTTAACTCTTCCACACACTCTGTTCTTTTGTCATCATGTAGAGTCTTTGGAATAATCTCCAACTCCATCTATGTTTAGATGACTCTGTTGACTCCTTTAAAAAAGTAGTTTAAAGCACTTTTTTTGTTTTGCCAGACTTTTTGTTGAGACTTATTTATATAAATTTATTTATGTTTGATTTTATTAGAGTTTGCTTTGTTTTAACTTGGTTTTGTATTGCCGCTGGCATTATTTTAATTTTCTATTATATTCTATTGTGATTAGTCCTAGTTTTTTTATTATTATTTTTTTGTACTTTGTGACAACATGTCTCTGAAAAGTACTTACTTATGTATTTACTTACATTTGAGGTCATGTGAGTTAAATACATAAAAAACTTTGCAGCAATCATGAAAATGTGTAAACATTTTAAATCCAGTTACTGGTGTCAGCTGTGAGGAGCTCACTCCAAAAACCAAAGAAGAGTCCAGTTTAGAAGGCAGCACGGTTACTCTGTCCTACAGATATGACAAACAAGCTACTTCAGCTGACGAGTTCTACTAGTATCAATATTATCCTGGAAAACCACCACAGTTCCTGATCGCTCATTTGGGATCAGGAAGTGTAATGAAACAAGAAATCTCCAGTCTGTCTGTTCAAGTGGTGGACGAGCAAAAGCAAATGGACCTTCAGATCTCCTCTGCTGCAGTGACAGACTCTGCTGTGTACTACTGTGCTGTGAGGCCCACAGTGACAGGAAACAGCAAAACTACAAAAACCTTTGGAGCAAAGACTACAGTATACTCCACAACATCCACTAGAGGGAGCCACACACTGTTAAACCTCTGATTCTTGTGTCATTGGACTGATGACAAAGACAACAGAGAAATGAAGCATTAAGATCAGAGACAGAGACAGAGCTGCTGTGGGAGCACAGAAGAAACAAGAAAATACATGTCAAGGGAATTATCTCCACCAAACTACATCAGGTATAAAAATGGATCCAATCCAAGATGATTCCTGTCTGCAGAGCAAAAAGTTGGAGGAAATCAAAGCCCAGCCTGATTAATCTGCTGCAGTGGAAGAACATTGTTTATGTGCTGTTTTTCTGGCTCCAAAGACATGTTGTTGCACCTCTTTTTGTTTTCATCTCACTTCATAGGTGAACTTTCTCTTTCTCAGAACGCAACATTTCTTTCTCTGTTCTGAACCCTGAACAAGTTCACAAGCACTATAGAAAAGAAGAAAACTGAAAAAGGGCTAAAACTGTGGATAGGACAGTTTTCTCTAATGTCAAAGACTGGAAGAAAGAATACTAATCTTATCAATTCACAGAGAAACAACACAAAAATTTATTTAATTAGTGTCATATTTTAAAGCATTTTAATGTGCAGCTCATATTCATAAGTAACAAAGGTTAATAACTCTGGGGGATTGAGAATGTGGGTTCAAAGTATTTCCATTCAACTGACTGGTCATTTTTGACTGAATAAAGATGGGATACAATAAGTAGGAAAGCCAGAATAACGTTGGTCAGTGCCTGTGATTCAGGTGTGGTTTTGGTGTTTCTAACATACGGTGATATGACAGGAGGAACAGGCTGAAGGAGGAGCAACACTGTCACAGAGCAGAGCAGAAAAGGACTCCCACTGTCAGATCCATTCAATGTCTAAAGCATACAGAACAGATAGTGTGTGGAAGATGCTGTCACTGCATTACTGGCTCATGTTTCCTTTGTTTCTGATCACACTAACAGGTAGGTTAAAGCAGGAAGAAGAAATGTCTTTAAAGGATCTGTTTGCTAGAAATCACTGGAACAGGCGCTCACAGTTTAACATCGTCTTTAACAACATTTCTCTCTTCCTTTAGGTGTCAGCTGTGATCAACTCACTGCAGTCAAGGAGGAAGAGTCCAGTTTAGAAGGCACCACTGTTACTCTGTCCTACAGCTTACTCCAGAGAGGCTAATGTCAATGATTATTTCTTCTGGTATCGACAATATCCAGGAAAACCACCAGAGTCCCTGGTCTCTACATATCAGGGAAATGGGAACATTAGTCAAAACCAGCAGACTCTTCCAAGTCAGCTGCACGGTTCTCTACGAAGCTGGTTGGGGATAAACAGCCTGGATCTGCAGATCTCCTCTGCTGCAGTGACAGACTCTGCTGTGTACTACTGTGCTGTGAGGCCCACAGTGACAGGAAACAGCAAAACTCTGTACAAAAACCTTTGGAGCAAAGACAACAGAATACTCCACAACATCCACTAGAGGGAGCCACTCTCTGTTAAACTACTGTTAAAATGAGAAGAAAAAAAAATACAACCTTCAGAGCCTTCAGGAACTCTGGGTTAATCTCATCCACCCCAGGGGCCCTTGCACCAAGGAGTTGTTTAACCATCTCAGTGACCTCAACCCCCAGTGATGGGCGAGTAATCCCCTCATCCCCAGGCTCTGCTTCCACTATAGAAGGCGTGTCAGTGATATTAAGATGATCCTCAAAGTATCCCTTCCACTCCCTGACTGCAGCCACACTATAGACCGTGTGGATAGAGCACCATGTTTTTCTCCTGAGGTGCCTGATGGTTTGCCAGAATGGTTTTGAGGCCATCCAAAAGTCTTTTTTCCATGGCTTCACCAAACTCCTCCACCACCTGAGCTTTTGATCCAGCCACCACCTGATCTGCATTCCGCTTGGCCTGCTGGTATCTGTCAGCTGCCTCTGGAGTCCCACAGGGTAATAAAGCCCAATAGGACTGCTCTTCAGCTTGATGGCGCCTTTCACCTACAGTGACCACCATCTGGATTACCACCATGACAGGCACCGAACACCTGGCAGTCACAGCTGTGTGTAGCAGCCTCAATATTGGAAAAGCAGAACATGGTCTATTTGGACTCAGTATCCTCAGCTTCCCTCCAAATTCTGTAGAAGATCTGACGGAGGTGTGAGTTGAAGATCTTGTGGACTGGAGCTTCTGCCAGGCGTTCTCAGTAAACCCTCACAATATGTTCAGGTGGACCAGGTCTGTCCAGCATCCTCCCCCATCACCTGATCCAACTCACCACCAGGTGGTGATGAGTTGACAGCTCAGCTCCTCTCTTCACTTAAGTGCTCAGAACACACGGCTACAGATCAGTTTCAAGCTGCTCCCTGTCTGGTTCACTGTGGTCACTTTCCTCAGCAGCAGAAACCATAAATCTCTCAGTCTCCTCCTTCAGTACAAGCTGGAGCTCAAGCAGAAGAGAGCTGCTGGTAACCAAAGTGCTTTTACAGGTGTTCTTGTGGTCAGCAGCCTGACTGTGAACACAGAATCCTCCCACTGTGGTAAATGAAGTGTTAAGCTGTGACTGTCACCAGTGAATGTGGGGTTGTTTGCGACATTGAGCAGAAAACATGAAAACAAGGAACCCTCATGTAACAAAAGCTCTTAAATCACCTGGTTATCTCAACTGGGCTTTCATCAACTCTGCAAAGATGTATAAGAAAAAAGGTCAGACACCAACTAGGGAGAGAGAATGACAAGCAGAACAACACTATCATCCCTTATGTGGCAGGTTTGTCAGAGAGCATCCCTGTATACTTCAGACCCCATCACACTCTAAGGCAAAAACTGGTTCATCACAAAGACAAAAGTCCCAAACACAAGCTAAGCAACATAGTGTATGCTGTGCAGTGAAAAGTGCTCGGACCTCAGTCCCACTTCTTAGTTACTAGAAACATCCATCCATCCATCCATCCATCCTCTTCCGCTTATCCTTTTTCAGGGTTGCAGGGGTGGGGGTTTGGTTGGGGGTGGGGGGCAGTGTTGGAGCTCATCCCAGCAACAGGTTGCCAGCCTGTACATCTGAAAATTTAACATTTTAATATAAAACATGATCAGGACAAAGTTCACAGAGGAGAATAATTATTTGATGATCAACTGAATGAATGTGTAACTGAGTCAACAACAGCAGACAAACACACTCTTTATCAGAGCTGTGAGAGGAAGGAGGAGATTCAGATTGTCTTTATCTCTGAGATGCTGTCAGTGAAACTCAGTCTGTTTGACTTTGTTTCTGCTCACAGTGAGATGACATATTTAACATAAAGAGTTTCAGTTACAGAGTTATTCTCTCTTCTGCCTGCACAAAGATGTGCTGAGTGTAAAGCTGTCAGCAGGGGGAGTAACACAGGGCTGTGAATGAGTCCTTCACTGTGATCAGGCTCCTCCTTCTAATCCACCAACTTTAGTGTTGATGAAGACTAAACAGAGAGATCACAGCTTCTTCATACTTGCTGCAGCTCACAGTTACTCTACACTGCAGATATGACGCCTCTGTTCATCTCAGTGCTGCTGGCTGCTATGTGCCTTGGTATGAACACAACCCTGTTTCTTTGATATCAATCCAACACTGACATGATTCTTTAACAGCACACTGATGCTGTTTGTTGGTGTTTTACAGAATGCAGAGCACAAAAAGACAACGTGCTGCAACCAAAAGGAGACCAGACTGCTGCTGAAGGAGACACAGTAACACTTGACTGTCAGTATGAACACCAGTGGCCTAACCAGCTTCATACAATCTCTTCTGGTACAAACAGGATGGAAACAACAGCCCCAAATTCATCCTGAGCCGTGTTAGCCGGGAATGAAGGAAACACACCAGATGAGGTCAAGGAGAGATTTTCATCCACACTGGACTCCGTCGTCAGATCAGCTCCTCTGAAGATCCAGAAGCTTCAGCTGTCTGACTCTGCTGTGTACTACTGTGCTCTGCAGCCCACAGTGACAGGAAACAGCAAAACTCTGTACAAAAACCTTTGGAGCAATGACAACAGAATACTCCACAACATCCACTAGAGGGAGCCACACACTGTTAAACCTGTGTCATTGGACTGATGACAAAGAACAGAGAAAAGTGGAACGCTTTTTTTTCTTGTCTGGAGGATTTAGGGCAGCTTTGAGGTTGGAGAGGGGCAGTTGCAGGGAGTCAGAGCTGAGCAGAGGTTTATGGACAGATGGAAACGCTGGAGAAAGTTTGGATCTCCTTTGGAGTATTTCTTGTGATTATTCGGAGTTGTTCAGAGTTTTTGTGCTGGTCGCGCTCAGGATTACAGCCATGTCTGGTAGTGTTACAGACCTCTGGGGTCTGTTTCACAACAGGGTTATTATAGTTAACGAAAATGAACAAAATAACGAAAACTGAAATTGAAAAAATATTGTCGTTAACTGAAATAAGTAACTACCTAAAAGTGTATTGTGAGTTTAAAAAGCTAACTAAAACTAAAATTATAGATAAAATGACCTTCCTTTTCTTGTTTGTCATTTTATTTAAAAGCCTTGTGGATTTATCATTTTTCCGCTCTCCGAGTTTAAGCTGGGGGCGCCGTTGGGTAGCTGTGTGAGTGCGTGCACACGTGCGTGCTGCACTCACCGAGCTGGGCTGCAAAGTAATGGCAGCGGTCTGCAGAGAAAGCGGCAGAGTTCTATATGGAGTCTCTTTGACTCCGATAATACAGATAGAAGAGTGTCTTGTTGTGAATGATAAAACATGTATGGAACACGTCTCTGTGAGGAAAAAACACCAACATCAAAGTCCACCTGAGAAGGGCACACAAGGCAGCTACGGAAACCGCTCTGAACCAACGAAATGTGGTGTTCACCTCCGGAGAAATATGACTACTCCTCGCTGCGAGGCAGCCGCAACGTTGTGATTAACCTGTTCCGTCCTTGTGCATTTCCGTCCACTTTATCAGTGAGAGAATAACATCAGGAACAATCAATATAAGGACTCACAAATGTCAGCAAATTCCTTGAGGGGGACTGCTAAGAATGTCGGAATGGACACGAGGGAATGAAGAAAGTGACAAAAACAGGGACAAATATATTTGCAGCCAAAAAACTGAGCAAAAAGAGTGAGGACCAAAAAAGTCCCAGCCAGCACTGCATATAAAACACCAGCACATGACCCTAAGGTAATTAACACACACAATCCAGCTACACAAGCAGAAATGCGACATGAGTTTGGCCACTTATCGAGCATCTAACCAAGCTAGCTCCAAAACAGAAGCTGTTTTTAATCTACTGCACTGACACTGAACTTTATTGGGAGCTTATTGTAGAATTTATTGAGTTTGGGAGTTCATATTTTCCCTTGTTTCTCCCTGTTGATGTTCATGTGTGTCCTTAATATTACACACATTTAGCATGTAGTGCTGCTGTCTTGTGAACAGTTGGTTGTTGAATAAATTTCTTTAAAGGGTATCGTTTGTTGAGTTTTTATTACACAAGAGTTACTCTTGTACCTTGAATCTTGCACCTGACAAAGTATGAAAAACTAAAACTAATACTGAAACTAATGAATCTAAACTAAAACTAGGCAAAAAAAAACAAAAATAAAAACTAATAAAAACAAGCAAAACCACTCTGAAAACTAATTAAAACTAACTGAATTAAAGAAAAAAAAGTAAAAACTAACTAAAACTAAACGATATTGTAAAATCCCAAACTATTATAACCCTGTTTCACACAGAAAGAAATAGAGATGAGAGACGAGAGACATCAGTTGCACTCATCTCCTCCCTCGTCTGAAGCTTGGAAGCCCCACAGCGCCGAATACCACCCACACTACTTCCCTCTTGTGGCGAAACTCCTCAAATTCAGCATAATTCTGCCTTTACCATTACCCTTTCCACAAATAACTTCTAAAACAAATTACAATTGTGACCATACACTTGTAGGCGTCACACACTCCCCACCAAAATGAAAATGGCTCCTGACATTTGACCTCTTAAACTTTAACACACAACATTTACTCAAAATATTCAGATCACCTTGACTCTAAAATAGTATACCTGGAGGGTATATCTCTGTGTACCATGAGATGATGGAATGGACTGTGGTGTCCAAATGAAATAAGGTACTGAGTGATACAGTGGCATAATGGAGGCTGATGTGTTTGGCGATTCATGTACATCTGCGAAACTAACTGATGAATGCAACTGGAGAGAAGGCTGGCCAAGTGTTTCATAGGTGAACTGTGCAGATGGTCGCCTTTCTCTCATTGACCTTCTCAACCCAGGTACCTCAGCTGGAGGGGTCAGGTCAGATGCAGACTGCATTTGCTTTTCAGGTGACAGTTGAACCCCCCCCCCTTCTGTCTTCTGTGAGGCCCGCTTCCGTGCTGATTGAGTCCCCCTGTTCTTCTATTACCATGCATTCCTCCAGTGGCATTTCCTCTGCCTCCAGCGGCATCCCTTCGCTGACCTCTTGGTCCGACTCAGCCAGGACTACACACCTTGAGGGTACATTAGCAGAGTCAAAGGTACCCACAGCACTGTCTCCATGTCCACCTCTCAGATCGTATCCTAGTCCATAATAAATGGAACCCCATCCTCATCCGAACTTGACTCGTTATCTCGTTGTGCCTCCGTCTCTTGTTGAGTTGGTTTAGATTCTTTTCTTTTGGCTTACTTCCCTGGTTTGTGGCAGGTAAGTCCCTGGAGAGCTCATTAACAAGATGCAATACGTTGAGATGCAACACACAAGATGCAAGATGGTGTGATTGAAATGTTCAGCTAGGTTGCCCTGGGGGTGGTACGTGGTCGTGCAGGAGTGTCCTACTTTGTCCAGCTGCTGTAGAGCTCGGAACAGTTCATTTTCAAACTCCCATCCTTGGTCATGGTGTAGCCAAACCTCAGAACATAGTCATTAAAGATCCTTTTGGCTGCAGTTTTACCACTCTTGTTGTGGGTCAGATAGGCCTCAGCATACCTAGTGAAGTGGTCTACCACAACTAAGATGTACTGGTATCCACCCCTACTTGGTTTTAAATGCAGGTAGTCAATCGAGACCAATTCCATGAGTGAGCTCATAACGATGCTGGCCATGGGAGCTTGGATACGTGCCACCGGCTTCTTTCGCTTGATGCATGGGCAATGCCAGGTGACATAAGCTTCGATGTCTCACTTCATATACGGCCAATAGAACCAAGGTCTCACTCAACTGAGAACTCTCTCAACTCCGACATGCCCCACATCATCATGTAGATGTTTGAGGACGACCGATCTGAAACTTGTTGGCAAGACTAACTGATGCTTCTCTGTCATTCTATGATACAGGATGCCATTCTCTATGCTCAGTCTTGTCCACCCATGCATCGTTTTTCTAATGGGATCTCTCACCTTCTTCATTTCAGGGGTGAGTACTTTACTTGACTCTTTCATTCCCAAAATGACACTGATTACGGGATTTGATCTTTGAGTTTGCCTTAGTTCAGCTAACTCGATGGGCGGACCCACCTATTGGATACCTGGTTCACCCTGGATGTGCTGTGTTAGAGTCAGAGCAGTGATCCAGGCTACATTGCCCTGCTCACCTGTTCCACAGCCTTCCCAGGTAGCGGCAATCGCTTCCCTTGGGAGCCCGTTCGTACACTCCCCAATATATCTTTCGATATCAAGAGGGTTTCTCGACAGTGTATCTGCATCGACATTGACTCTACCAGGTTGATATTTTATGTCAAATCTAAAGTCGGACAGTTCTCCCTCCCACTGGAAACTAACCGCATTAAATTTGGCAGTACTCATAACATATGTTAAGGGATTATTGTCTGTTTAGATGGTAAAGAGTGGGGTGTAATATAGATAATCCCTGAATCTCGCAAACAGCCCACTTGAGAGCAAGAAATTCAAGTTTGCCCGAGTGGAGTCGGTAGTTTCTTTTCACGGGTGTTAGCGCTCTCGAACCATACCCTATCACCCTTAGCGTCCCACCCTGTCTCTGATAATGTCATGGTGTGCTGCTGTGCAGGCAGGAAAGAGGACCCCAAATGCAGAACGTGGAAAGGTGGAATTTACACACACGTTTATTTACACAAGCCTTTCAAAAAACAAGCATGAACTCTCCTTGGAATGACATCTGATGGGAAGAGACCTGAAACACTGACTTGACTTGACTTGACAAACATGCAGGAGAGACAGCAGGGTACAACCACCAATGACGCGACAACAGGCACAGAAAACACTGGACTTAAATACACAGTTCAATTCAATTCAATTCAATTCAATTTTATTTATATAGCGCCAAATCACAACAAACAGTCGCCTCAAGGCGCTTTGTATTGTGGGTAAAGACCCTACAATAACACAGAGAAAACCCAACAGTCAAAAGGACCCCCTATGAGCAAGCACTTGGCGACGGTGGGAAGGAAAAACTCCCTTTTAACAGGAAGAAACCTCCAGCAGAACCAGGCTCAGGGAGGGGCAGTCATCTGCTGCGACCGGTTGGAGGAGGATTGATGAGGGAAGAGAAAACAGGAGGGAACACAGGTGACGCAGATGATCCTAACGAGACCAGGGGAAACAAAACTGAACACAACAGACAGGGACCAGATAACTATCAAAATAAAACAGGAAAAGACCAGACCAGGAAGACGCAGACATGACATAGGGAAACACCAGGGACCAGAAATAAACAGAAATACAAAAAGGAACACAAAACACTGGGCCACCGGCCCAGGACCATGACAGATAAAGGATGACTCCAAGTCCATCATTGGAGGCATCCATGTGAAGCACAAAAGGGAGCTCAAAATCAGGATAAGCGAGGACAGGAGGGGCTGTCAATCTGTCAATCAGCTTACACAGAGCCTCCTGATGTTTCACGGTCCACTCAGCCGGAGTCTTTGAGGGTAATTGTGCACCCTTTCCCCTTTGTCCCTCCATTCTTTTCTGGGGTTGCAAGAGCTCATAGATAGGTTTCGCTATCCTTGAAAAATCTTGGATGTAAGAACGATAATAGCTCAAGAAGCCAGTAACCCTTCTTACGTTCCCAACTGGTGTCCTATCTTTCAAGACATACACAGCCTAAAGGTCTTTCGGATCAATTCGCACCCCCCTCAGCTGAGACCAAATGTCCCACGTACCTTACTTCTCTCTTGAAGAGGTCGCATTTTGCAGGTCTGAGTTTAACTCCATGTGCCTTCAAGGCTCTTAGGACTTTTCTCAGTCATTCCACATGGTTCTCGAAAGTCTTTACATAACACAGAATGTCATCCAGATATGGAATACAGCATTCATCCTGCAAGGGAGCCAACATTTCTTCCATACTCCGCTGAAATGCCGTGGATGCGTTGGTCAGTCCAAAGGGGATCCGCACCCACTCACAGAGACCCCAGGGGGTGATAAAGGCAGTCAGGTGGCATGACCCTTCAGCTATAAAGCCCTGGTGATACACCTTCCCCTGATCTAACACAGAGAACCAACTATAACACCCCAAAGTTTCAATGAGATCCTGAATTGGCGGTAAAGGGTGCCGGTTGGGCACAGTGTGTTGGTTCAAGAGACGGTAATCTATACTAAATCAAAGGGATCCATCCTTTTTCCGCACACACACAAAGGGTGCAGAATAAGGAGATCTGGACTTAACAATCCATCCCTTCGCCAGGAGGTCCTCAATATACTCCTTAACCTCCTTATAAAGGGGTTTCGGGATGGACGTATACGGCTTCTGAATTGGGGTCTTTTCCCTCAAGGTTATTGTCATTTCTAAGCTAGAAATGCACCCCATGTCATTCTCATCCCATGCAAATGCCCCGGACGCCTCCCTTAGCATTTGCTTTACAACTCTCTGTTCATCCTCTGTTAGATGACTAACAACAGGCAGATCCCATTCCTCTGCAACTTTATTCCCATTGTCCTTCTGAACGCCTGTGAGCTCAAGGCAACCAACTCCCAAGGGTGCCTTTGGCAAACTGGTGGTTGGCAAGTTGGTTTGCACAATTCTGGCAATCGATTCAACAGTCCCAAGAGCTACCCGACTGGTGAGTGTCACATCATGTTTGGTGTGATTCCCAATGGGGACTCTAATATATGGGACTTTTGCTTCATAAACTGTTAGGAGACTGATCGGTTCAAATCATTCAAAATTAACAAAGAACAAATACACCAACACCTTTCTTTTTACTTGTGCAAGGAGGAAAAACCTCGTCCTCTGAGCTCAGCTCCCGAACCAAGGGAAGTGACCTTTCACTGAACAAAGAGGAAGTGGTCTCCTGAGCGTCAGCTTCCTTGCAGCGATTTTATTCCAGACTTTCACAGTTAAATCACGTGGGTTACATAAAACTCAGTTTACAGCATGTAATAAACACCATTCTTGGCTCTTTCCTTACCATATATGGTAAAAGCATACTGTGGAATGTGTATACGTTACATGGTGTACGTGACATACGTGAAAGTCCGTGTCTTATATGCATCTTATATGTGTGAATGTGTATGTATGTTATATGTGTAAATGTATGAATGTGTTTCTTGCAGACTTCAAAATAAAACAACAATGTAATATAAAACTTATGAAGACAGAAGATATGGTAATTCAATATAAACAGAAGAAATTTTACACAATAATTCTAACAAGACTGTTGCCTACATCCAGCTGTTGCAACTGTGGGTTGCACTCAGTTGCTTCAAAGAGCAGAAGGGGATTTGAAATGTCAAGTGCAGAGTGGACTTTACATTTAACATACTTGACCTGGCCAGCTGGGATAACTACTTCATGCAGTCCCACTGTGAGTACACTTTGACTGCTTTTACTATCTCTGGTAAGCTTGGTCTGGATGAAATTAACCAATGCAGTGGCTTTGCCATCCTGGAGGTTCACTGCGCTCCGCAGGAGACTCACTAAGGTCAGCATGAGGTTCGCACTCACCAAGAAGGGCACGTGAATAGTCAGGTCTGGGTTGCTTTTCTCTGATAAACTCATCATCACACCCAGCCATCTGTCATAGGTCAATGTCTGGCCATTAACACACTGAGGGTCTTGTTACCGATGAGCTCAGTCAGTGGCTGTAGCTTGTGGTCAGGGAGGTAAGTCTTCACCCACTGGCTATCTAGAAGGCTTACTTGTGTACTAGTGTCTAGCACACAGTCTACTGCGTAGCTGTGGATGTAGCACTTAATTTTACACTTCCTGCCCACCAACTGTGCCACTCTCTCACTCCCCTCAGTCTCTTTGGTCTTGAGTTTGGGGGGTCACCTGACTGCTTCTCACATAAAGCAAACTCCTTTGGGCTCTGGTCTGGTGATGGGCTGCCCACTGCTGCTGGAGGACAGTGCACTAGCAGGGGACAAACCAGAGTGTTTTGGCTGGCCTCGCTGGAAACAACCAATTGCTCTGTGACCCGCCTCCCCACAGACAAAACAATGATTACATGTGCTTGCCCCCTTTTGAATACAACTGGGACAGCCATTCTGCTTAGAGCTTTGCCTGGGTTTTGGTTTTGAGTGTGCACACTGACACATTGGTTCACAGGTCTGCCTCAATGTGAGAGTTTCCACCACTTTGGTCAGCACACCTACCTTTGTGCTCAATTCCTCAACTACTTTATTCCTACTCTTCGTTTTACCTGCATCATCAGCTGGTTCCAGCTGAGCCGTGTGGGCATGCGTTACCTTTTGCCGAGCAACATGTCCCAGTTTCCGCTGCCTTTCACTCTCCTCACTTGACACTTTATTTACAGTGCCTTGCGAAAGTATTCGGCCCCCTTGAGCTTTTCAACCTTTTGCCACATTTCAGGCTTCAAACATAAAGATATTAATTTTTTAATTTTTTGTGAAGAATCAACAACAAGTGGGACACAATCGTGAAGTGGAATGAAATTTATTGGATGTGTCAAACTTTTTTAACAAATAAAAAACTGAAAAGTGGGGCGTGCAATATTATTCGGCCCCTTTACTTTCAGTGCAACAAACTGACTCCAGAAGTTCAGTGAGGATGATGATCAATAGGATCCACCTGTGTGTAATCAAGTCTCCGTATAAATGCACCTGCTCTGTGATAGTCTCAGGGTTCTGTTCCAAGTGCAGAGAGCATCATGAAGACCAAGGAACACACCAGGCAGGTCCGAGATACTGTTGTGGAGAAGTTTAAAGCCGGATTTGGATACAAAAAGATTTCCCAAGCTTTAAACATCTCAAGGAGCACTGTGCAATCAATCATATTGAAACGGAAGGAGTATCAGACCACTGCAAATCTACCAAGACCCGGCCGTCCCTCTAAACTTTCATCTCAAACAAGGAGAAGACTGATCAGAGATGCAGCCAAGAGGCCCATGATCACTCTGGATGAACTGCAGAGATCTACAGCTGAGGTGGGAGAGTCTGTCCATAGGACAACAATCAGTGGTACACTGTACAAATCTGGCCTTTATGGAAGAGTGGCAAGAAGAAAGCCATTTCTCAAAGATATCCATAAAAAGTCTCGTTTAAAGTTTGCCACAAGCCACCTGGGAGACACACCAAACATGTGGAAGAAGGTGCTCTGGTCAGATGAAACCAAAATCGAACTGTTTGGCCACAATGCAAAACGATATGTTTGGCGTAAAAGCAACACAACTCATCACCCTGAACACACCAACCCCACTGTCAAACATGGTGGTGGCAGCATCATAGTTTGGGCCTGCTTTTCATCAGCAGGGACAGGGAAGATGGTCAAAATTGATGGGAAGATGGATGGGGCCAAACACAGGACCATTCTGGAAGAAAACCTGTTGGAGTCTGCAAGAGACCTGAGACTGGGACGGAGATTTATCTTCCAACAAGACAATGATCCAAAACATAAAGCCAAATCTACAATGGAATGGTTCACAAATAAACGTATCCAGGTGTTGGAATGGCAAAGTCAAAGTCCAGACCTAAATCCAATCGAAAATCTGTGGAAAAAGCTGAAGACTGCTGTTCACAAACGCTCTCCATCCAACCTCACTGAGCTCGAGCTGTTTTGCAAGGAAGAATGGGCGAGAATTTCAGTCTCTCTATGTGCAAAACTGATAGAGAGATACCCCAAGAGACTTGCAGCTGTAATTGCAGCAAAAGGTGGCGCTACAAAGTATTAATGCAAGGGGGCCGAATAATATTGCACGCCCCACTTTTCAGTTTTTTATTTGTTAAAAAAGTTTGACACATCCAATAAATTTCATTCCACTTCACGACTGTGTCCCACTTGTTGTTGATTCTTCACAAAAAATTTAAATTTTATATCTTTATGTTTGAAGCCTGAAATGTGGCAAAAGGTTGAAAAGCTCAAGGGGGCCGAATACTTTCGCAAGGCACTGTACTTGTCTTATCAGTGTTTCATCTCACACACTATAATCTGAGAGTAGCAGCTTAAGTTTGTTATGCATAGCATAAATTCATCATCCTCTCTGCCCTAAAAATCCTTTTAGCTATTTTGTGGTACCATAATGATGTTTTATATCAATGGCTGGGACTGGCTCATAGCTGACCCCATCCTTGCTGAAGAAATGTGGTGAGTTAGCATCAGCTGGATGAGTGTTTCTGCATTTTTTTCTTAAAGATTTGTATTTGTTTCTATTGATAATTGTGCTCAACACTAAAATGAAAGAATAACTATGAATAAAATGAAAGCTGAAAAAAAAACAGAAAAATTATTTTAGACTTATCTTTACTCAAATCATGACATCATCTCCAACATTATACAGACCATCACCAAACAGTAACAACACCATAAATGGCTGATCAGTGATCTGTGTTTTTTGTTCCTACAGTTTTGTGTACAGTAAACGTTTCAGAGGAAGTGGCCAACAGGTGACGTCCACTGATCAGATGACAGGTTACAAAAGTCCATCCATCCACTTCCGCTTATCCTGTTCGGGTTCGGGGGGGGCTGGAGCCTATCCCAGCTAACATAGGGTGAGAGGCAGGGCACACCCTGTACAGGTTGCCAGGCCTACACAGAGAAACAGACAACATCCACACTTTCATTGACATCTATGGGCAACTTAGTGTTTCCAGTTGACCTAACCCCAGCATGTCTTTGGACTGTGGGAGGAAACCCACGCAGACAAGGGGAGAACATGCAAACTCCGCACAGAGAGAGAGAGAGAGAGAGAGAGAGAGAGGCCTGGGCCAAGGCAGAATCAAACCCAGGCCTTCCAGATGGTATTCTAACTGTGAGGCAGCAGTGCTAACCACTGAGCCACCGTGCTGCCCTAGATTACCAAAAAAAGAAAGAAAAAAATTTAGATTACAAAAGTGCTTAGGTTAAATATAATAAAGAATTCAGTGACTGTAAAGCAGTGCATTTATTCTGATTAATGTACTCTGACATTAAATGGAGTATCAGCTGGTCCAGGTGTAGCAGGAGGGGGAGGAGCCAGAGTTTATAACAGAGTCTGTTACTACAGAAATTAACCCAGAGTTTAAGTTAACCTTCGTATCAGATTTTATAAACTGAGAATTTTTCACTAAACTTGTTTTCTAGAACAGAGAGAGTAAGAACAAAGCAACTCATGGAGGCTGTTGATAATATCTGAATATTCTACGGCGCACACATGGAGATAATGTTCCTTCCAAGTGTCTCAGTAATCCCAGTGTAAATGCTGCACATCTAATGTTACAGAGCAAAAATTTAATATTCACCTCAGAGCCTTTTAAAGTGACAGGTTTAAAAAAAATGATTACTGCAACACATGTATGAGAAATTAATCATGTTTTCACTAAAAACATGAAAGCTTCAACATATACAGTCTGACAGAATGGAAAACAGAGCTGAATGCGTCTTACATTGTGACATGTAATACACTGAAATCCTTGGACCTGAATCAGTCTAAAGGTGACCTAAATCCAAAAGCTGTACTCTGAAGCTTCAGGTGTTCTTGGTTGGTTTCCTTTTTTGAGCTTGGAGTCACAGATAGTTTTTCTCTCTACTACGACTTCTCTCCTGCGTGGGTCCTCATATGGACCAACAAGTTTCCCCTCTGAGTAAAACTTTTCCCACATGTTTTACAATCATAGGGCTTCTCACCAGTGTGAACTCTCAGGTGAACCAACAAATGACAATGACTTTGGAACATTTTCCCGCAGGTTTTACAGTGATATGGCTTCTCAGCTGCATGGTTTTTCATGTGAACAGTCAACTGCTCTCTGCCCGGGAAACCTTTACCACATGTTTTACAATAATATTGTCATGGTCCTGGGCCTGTGGCCCTTGCCTCTGTCCGGTGTGTTCTGCACTGGGGTCCTTCCTTCATCCTGCCTGCCACACAGCTGTTCCATGACAAATATGGCTTCTGACCTGTGTGGACTCTCATGTGAATCATCAAATTACTTCTTTGGGTAAAACTTTTACCACATGTTTTACAAGAATACAGCTTCTCACCTGTGTGGACTCTTGTGATGTTCATTCATTTGGGCCTTTATCTTAAAGACGTTTCCACAAACATCACATTTTATGGAATTTTTTAACAGTGTCAGTGTTACAGTGACTCTCTGACATGGGATAGTCTTCTGCATCATTACTGTAGCCTCTGTTTCTATGATGTCTTTTTAACTGTGACTCTGTATTTCTGGTTGATCCTGGATCTTCACACCTGCTTCCTTCCTGATTTTGGCTCTCAGCTACAGCACAGATGTGAGAGAGGAGCTGCTCCCTGGTACTGGTTCACTGTCTCTTTTCACTGGTCTCTTTTCTCATAAGCAGCAGCAGCAGTCACCATAACGGTATCAGTCTCCTCCTTTGGAACAAGGGGGGGGGGTACTGTCATGGGCCTGGGCCCAGTGTTTTGTGTTCTCTTGGTTCTGTTTCAGTTATTTCTGTGATTATGTTCACTTGTTCTCTTTTGTATTCCTCTGTTTATTTCTAGTCCCTTGGGTTTCCCTGTGTCGGGTCTGCATCTCTGTCCAGGGTCTGTGTGCCAGTTCCCCATGTCAAGTCTGTGTGTACCTTGTCTGGTCACTTCCTGTTTTATTTTGACAGTCTTGTGTTCCCTGTGCTTTGTGTTTAGTTTTGCTTCCCCTGGTCTCATCAGTGTCATTTGCTCCCCTGCTGTGTCCCACCAGTGTTTTGTCTTAGTTCTGAGTTCAAGCTTAGTTATTCTGTTTTCCTGCATCAGCTTCTGGTTCTGTCCTGCACATGCCAAATAAACACTGAGTACTCATCTCACCTCATTTGTCGTATTCTGCGTTGGGGTCCACTTCCTGCCTGCCACACAGCCGTACATGACATTGTGAGTCTGTGCTGAAAGCTGTCAAATGCATTGAGGTGTGGTTTTGGTGTTTCTAACATACGGTGGTATGAGAGGAGGAGCAACACAAAAGGACTCCCACTGTCAGATCCATTCAGTGTCTAAAGCATACAGAACAGATAGTGTGTGGAAGATGCTGTCACTGCATTACTGGCTCATGTTTCCTTTGTTTCTGATCACACTAACAGGTAGGTTAAAGCAGGAAGAAGAAATGTCTTTAAAGGATCTGTTTGCTAGAAATCACTGGAACAGGCGCTCACAGTTTAACATCGTCTTTAACAACATTTCTCTCTTCCTTTAGGTGTCAGCTGTGATCAACTCACTGCAGTCAAGGAGGAAGAGTCCAGTTTAGAAGGCACCACTGTTACTCTGTCCTACAGACTATCCAGAGATGCTAAGAGCAACGATTATTTCTTCTGGTATCGACAATATCCAGGAAAACCACCAGAGTTCCTCCTGCAGATCTCAGGGATGAATATTTCAACAAAATCATCGTCTCTGAAATCAGCTGCAAGGTTCTCCACGAAGTTGTCAGGAAAATCCCGTCTGGATCTTCAGATCTCCTCTGCTGCAGTGACAGACTCTGCTGTGTACTACTGTGCTGTGGAGCCCACAGTGACAGGAAACAGCAAAACTCTGTACAAAAACCTTTGGAGCAAAGACAACAGAATACGCCACAATATCCACTAGAGGGAGCCACACACTTCAGATTTGTTCAGATTAGTTAAGAGACTCAGTACTGTTCATATCTTTGGCCAAATTCTCCAGGACAGGTCAAATGTTGGTCAGCTTTCATTGGCACGAGATTCTGAGTTGGCAGGTAATGGAGCCATCTCTGAGTCCTGGGAGTCTGCCGCCGCACAAATGGTGCCACACAAATAATGACTTTTCTCACTCATTCTGACCAGTCCTCTCCTAAGCAGCCATGGCAAGGTGGATGTGCAGGGCTGTGAGTGTAGATTATTATCACTCATGAGTTACAGTTATGAAAAAAACTACATATACTATTATTGATACTATTATATCAGCTGTCTATTAAAAAAATATTCAATTAGAAATTTTAAATATAGAACCAAATGGAGACAATGAAAGAATATGATTTTTTTTTTAAAAAAAAGATGTTTCCTGTATCATGTGGTGTTTTGAACAACTTTTCTTTGAGATATGATTTAAATACGTAGCTATTCAATTCAGTCTGTCTTCATGTATTTTAAACAGTATCCAAATCTCTTCTGTTAATTGAATAAATTAATTTATTTTCTTACCTTTGAAAAATGTTGTAAACCTGCAGAAATTATTTTCTGTGATTGCAAAGCTCATAAAATATGGAACAAGTATTTCAGGTATGAATTATCTGTGGACTGAAGCAGCACAGAGCTGAAATATGAGCTCCCACCTTAAAGTGAAAAATGCTGCTACTAGTGTGTAAAGCAGGAGGAAGACGAAGTGAAAGAAGATCAAATCCAGATCAGAGAGGAGGAGGAGAGATTCAGGGAGGAGCTGAGCTGTTCCTGAACTAGAAGCGAGAGAAACCTCCACATTCATCAGAGCTCAGCACACAAACCATCAACTTTACCTTCATTCAACATGTTGTCTTTGGACTGTTATGAACTTTCTTTACTGATTATCACGATTATAACAGGTACGTTACAATCTGTGTGTTTTTAAAAAATAATAATTGTGTGATATATTAAATGTTTCTGTTCCTTTAGGTGTCAGCTGTGATGAACTCACTCCAAACAACAAAGAAGTGTTCAGTGTAGAAGGCAGCACTGTTACTCTGTCCTACAAATACTCCAAAGCTGCTGATGGCAGAGATTCCTTGTTCTGGTATCGCCAATATCCAGGAAAACCACCAGAGTTCCTGATCTCTCACACAGGAACAGGAGCTGAACTGTCAGGTCCTGTCTCTGGACTCAGTTTTCATGTGAGTGACGATAAAAAGCAAATGGACCTTCAGATCTCCTCTGCTGCAGTGACAGACTCTGCTGTGTACTACTGTGCTCTGCAGGCCCACAGTGACAGGAAACAGCAAAACTCTGTACAAAAACCTTTGGAGCAAAGACAACAGAATACTCCACAACATCCACTAGAGGGAGCCACACACTGTTAAAACTCTGGGGTTTTGTTCTTTGAAGTCAAAATATCTGCAGCATTTAAAAGAGAATCTCTTAGGAGGGTTTTCTGGGATGTCAAATTCTAAAAGAAATATTTTTCATTCAAATGAAGCATCATATTTTGATTTGTTTTCTGCAGTAAAGATGACCCTGAAATATATCTGCCGAGTAAAAACACAGACACTCTTTAAGATAATTAGTTTGTGTGTGCGCACATGTGTGTGTGTGTGTGTGTGCGGTGTGTGTGTGTGTGTGTGTGTGTGTTATATATATATATATATATATATATATATATATATATATATATATATATATATATATATATGTATTCAATTCAATTCAATTCAATTTTATTTATATAGCGCCAAATCACAACAAACAGTCGCCTCAAGGCGCTTTGTATTGTGGGTAAAGACCCTACAATAACACAGAGAAAACCCAACAGTCAAAACGACCCCCTATGAGCAAGCACTTGGCGACGGTGGGAAGGAAAAACTCCCTTTTAACAGGAAGAAACCTCCAGCAGAACCAGGCTCAGGGAGGGGCAGTCATCTGCTGCGACCGGTTGGGGCTGAGTGGAGAGAGACAGGACAAAAGACATGCTGTGGAAGAGAGACAGAGATTAATAATAATGATTAAATACAGAGTGAAGTATAAACAAGTAAATAAAGGTGAATGAGAAGAAACAGTGCATTATGGGACCCCCCTCAGCAGCCTAGGCCTATAGCAGCATAACTAAGGGGTGGTTCAGGGTTGTCTGATCCAGCCCTAACTATAAGCTTGATCATAAAGGAAAGTTTTAAGCCTAATTTTGAAAATAGAGAGGGTGTCTGTCTCCCGAATCCAATCTGGGAGCTGGTTCCACAGATGAGGGGCCTGAAAGCTGAAGGCTCTGCCTCCCATTCTACTTTTAAGTATCCTAGGAACCACAAGTAAGCCAGCAGTCTGAGAACGAAGTGCTCTATTGGGGTGATATGGTACTATGAGGTCTTTGAGATAAGATGGGGCCTGATTATTCAAGACCTTGTATGTTAGGAGAAGGATTTTAAATTCTATTCTAGATTTAACAGGGAGCCAATGAAGAGAAGCCAATATGGGAGAAATATGCTCTCTCGTTCTAGTCCCTGTCAGTACTCTAGCTGCAGCATTTTGGATCAGCTGAAGGCTTTTCAGGGAGTTTTTAGGACAGCCTGATAATAATGAATTACAGTAGTCCAGCCTAGAAGTAATAAATGCATGGATTAACTTTTCAGCGTCAATCTGAGAAAGGATGTTTCTAATTTTATAAATATTGCGCAGATGTAAAAAAGCCGTCCTACATATCTGTTTAATATGTGCATTGAAGGACATATCCTGGTCAAAAATGACTCCAAGATTTCTCACAGTGTTACTGGAGGCCAAAGTAATGCCATCCAGAGTAAGTATCTGGTTTGACACTGTGCTTCTAAGATTTGTGGGGCCGAGTACAAGAACTTCAGTTTTATCTGAATTTAGTAGCAGGAAATTAGAGGTCATCCAGGCTTTATGTCTTTAAGACATTCCTGCTGTTTAACTAACTGATGTGTGTCATCTGGCTTCATGGATAGATAAAGCTGAGTATCATCTGCATAACAATGGAAATTGATGTAATGCTTTCTAATAATACTGCCTAAGGGAAGCATGTACAATGTAAATAAAATTGGACCTAGCACAGAACCCTGTGGGACTCCATAATTAACCTTAGTGTGTGAAGACGACTTCCCATTTACATGAACAAATTGGAGTCTATTAGATAAATATGATTCAAACCACTGCAGTGTAGTACCTTTAATACCTATGGCATGCTCTAGAATATATATATATATATATATATATATATATATATATATATATATATATATATATATATATATATATATATATATATATATATATGTATGTATGTATATATATAAATCCATGCCAACATAAATATATATATTTCTGTCTTCAGAGCAAAAAGTTCGAGGAAATCAAAGCCCAGCCTGATGAATCTGCTGCAGTGGAAGAACATTGTTCATGTGCTGTGTGTCTGGCTTCAGCAGCTCCAAAGACATGTTGCTGCACCACTTTTTGTTTTCATCTCACTTCATAGGTGAACTTTTTTCTCTTTCTCAGAACACAACATTTCTTTCTCTGTTCTGAACCCTGTGGTAGGAATGAATCATTGGTCTGGAGGATTGTAGATTTTCACTTCTTTCCTACTTTTCCTGATTTCCACTGTCTTCTCCTCTCAGCCTCATGGGCAATGTTAGTCTGATGGCTTCATTTTCTCCACTTTTTCCAGGACCAACAGCTGGAGACACAATCTCTCCTCAACAAGCTGAAGTCACTGAAACAGAAGGACAACCTGTCACACTCACATGTAGCTATGAGACAGGTGCAAGTGATGTTTGGCTTAACTGGTACAAACATCATTCTGACCTTCAGGCTCCTCAGTTTATACTCTGGAAGAAAGGAACAGGATCGCACAGTTGAGTATATTCCCAATGCACGATATGGATCAGAAACAACAACAAGCTCAACTACTCTGACCATTAAAGCCCTAACCCTGGCAGACACAGCTCTCTACTACTGTGCTCTAGAAACACAGTGATACAAAGTGTAGAAGAGGCTGTACAAAAACCTGAACACAGATATCTGACTACTCTTCAAAGAGGAGGGAAGTGGTATTGAAAGCACAGCTTCATATCAGATGGATTCTGCTAATTCCTGTTTTATCAGAGTCACTGTGGTTACAGCTGCTAATGAAACACTGTGGGAGGATTCACATGAGCAGCAAATCCACATCAACCACAAACCAGCTGTAGGATCGGTCAAATGCAGTTGTCTTTCTTTGTTTTGGCTTTAAAGAAGTTAAGCAATTACAGATAAAACAAGTCTGATTTCTAATGTGTATAACAAACCAAGCTGCTGGAAAATCTTTTCAAAAGGTTTTCTTTTCAGGTCTAAAAAAGTCTTCAGAGAAAAAAAACACATTTTTTCAGAAAGCGTAAACGAATTTAACTTATCTATAAACTGGTTCATACTGAAAACCGCAGTCTC
>JAMQGT020011755.1:0-218819 GCA_024447675.2 Pterophyllum scalare
TGATATGTGGCCTTTCGTTCAGTTACGTATTGCTTGCTAATCTACAGCTCGACTGCACAGAGCTAACAGACATTCAGATACTTACGATAGCCTGTGCCAGTGCTGCTCTCATAACTGTAGTTGGCTTTTAAAATAAAGGAAAGAAATCACTATTTAGTGGATTCCCTTATAGATGTGAACTCCTTGTATGTTTAAAGGTGTCTAATGATGATTAAACTGACTCATAGTTAATGTAAAATTCCTCACTCTTGTTATAGCTGGGTCCTGTGGGAAACTGTTTGCCTCGACCTCTGCCTCGACCCCCTCTGTGGGGACCCCAGGCCATGGGACCCCGAGTCTGAAGGAATGCCCCGGATGGTGCCGAATCCCGGGATGTGCTGTCAAAAAGGACATGGCAGAAATTTTAATGTCAAATTACTTGATGTGTGCATTTTAAGGATCACTAGCTGGATACATTACCATGTCTGTGTAGGTGACCTTCTTCTTTGCAGCATTTCTGCTGTTTGACACTTCGCTGTCATCGGGGAACAGCTTCTCTAAAGCAGCGAGGGCAGCGTAGGCCTTCGCTTCCTTCTTGTTGGAGCCTCGCCCTTTAAACTTCTGCCCATCAACTTCCACCTAAGTGAAAGGAAAGAGGAGATTTTTTTTCTAAGTATACATTTTATGGTTTTACATGAACCATGCCACACATAACATTACTAGCCTACAGTGCTCTCCATAATGTTTAAGAATTATAGCCATTTTTATGCACAGTCCCCAATTTTCGTGTGACAAAGTCTGCACTGACACGCCAGCAGCTTCATTCAGGATACCAGGTGAGGCCTGCTCCCTTGTTATTTCATGCTAAAACAGACAAAGTGTTTAATTTATATTTCATTGATTTGATTTTCATAGAACTTGTCCCAGAATGATGGGAAGAGAGAAAGTATGGAGGAGGAGAGCAACAGCTCATGGTCCAAAACGTACCACATAGGGGGCTATGTATAAAAATGACTAATTTTTAAACAGCTCATGCAACATTTTTGTTAAAACCCATTGAATTAAAGCTGAAAGTCTCCACTTCAATGACATATTGATTGATTTACAATCCACTGTGGTGGTGCGGCAAAATTACAGCTAGTCTGCAACGCCTGTAGTTGGACTTTGTAAAAAATAATGAAATGCTGTATAGCACAGCATAACTTTATTGTCATTATAAAGCATGTACAATAAGTATGTACTTGAGGTTAGATATGTTTCGGTGCTGCTCCCATTCAGCTGCATGTTACTTCATCTTCATGCTAGAAGTGGTAAATAAACACCTCAGTTTCACCCGATCTGTCTCCTCTGCTGAGCAGAAGTGCACAAAAGCAGCTACTGTGTTCTTCTCAACACTTCACACAACTAGTAATTAGTATTTTAGTGAGCAGAGAGATACCACCTACCCCCTGCCACAGCCACACAGCGTAACGACTCATTAAAGTAACTCTAATGTAGTCCTGCAGACTGTCCACATCCATCACAGACCATATGCTGTTTATTTTGGGAAGTTCAAAATCCCCCCAGAATAATGGATCACAGGATATGGTTTATCTCCCACTTTCTTCTGTAATATTCATCTTCCCAGATAGGACTTAAAATGCTATATGGCTTTAATAGATTACACAAATATGGAAATCTTTAGTGGACTCTACAGATGCCTTTCTGAAAGCATAAAGACATCAGTGTCGATACCATCCTAAAAGGTTCCTAATTTTAATTCTCATTTAACACGTGAAAACAGAAGTACATTAAAGTGCAGCAGTATTTTTGGTTCTGCCTCACCTCCATGACAAAACACTTTTCATGGGAGCCCCCCGTCTCTGCCGACAACTCGTACTTCAGGCTGCGGCGCTTCTCGTTCAGCTCCATCACAGGGTTCTTGCCATTTTTAGTCAAGATTGGACCCTGACCACCCTGTTCACAGCGAGAAGACAAAAGACAGAGTGTTTATCTCTGCGGGAAGTTTTAAAGGTTTTTAAAATGCAGAACACAGAGAACTCAAAGACATACATCTTCAGATGCGGAAGAGGTCAGTGCAGCAGCTTTGACTGACTCCTGGCTTCCTTCAGCTTCACTGCTGGTCTCGGATTTAGATTCTGAGCATGTGGGAAGACCAAGATCTTGCAGAACCTGTGAAAAATAAATCTCATAATATTACAATACACATTTAAAAGCAATTTCTTTGCCCATTTGGATTGTAAAGCTTCAGAGAATGTTATTTATAAAAGTTAATGGTAAACGGACTGGTTCTTAGGTAGCGTTTTTCTACTCTACTTGGAGCACTCATTCACCCATTCACACAAGCACTTCTTTCTACACTTAAGTTCTTTCTATCTAACATTCTCACACATTCATACTCCAACTGTTGCATTGGAGAGCAACTTTGGGTTCATTATCTTGCCCAAGGATAACTTTGACATGCAGACTGGAGCAGCCAGAGATTGAACCGCCAACCTTCTGATTAGTAGGTGACCTTCGCTACCTCCTGAGCTACAGCCACCCCATTAATTGCAATGGGGAAAACACAAAAAAACACCAAAGTGCCCTACTATTTCTCATTCTTTGCAAATCTCTGTTTTGACTTCAAAGGAAATAAATATAATTTGTTCTATATTATCTGAATTTTGAGTATGAAATAAAAATAAAATAACCATCCGTTTTTTTTATTTTTTAATATCCGTTTTTAAAATGAAAAAAGTACACGGACCCCTACTAATCACTTACAGGTGATGCTGCTGTTGAAAGAGGAAAAAATAAATAAATATCAATGCTGTAAATAGCAGCCGTTTTAAAGCTAGAAGCAAGTTTTCAAACAAGCATGTAGTGAGAATTATTTTAACAAAAAGCTCCTAAAAAATTTAATTATTGTAGGTCATGTGTCTGGGAGCCAATCAATAACCAGTAACTGCTCCATCAGGGCAGGCAAAAAGCACCCAGAAGAACACAGTACTGATGGTAATTAGGAAAATAGATTTTATACTCAAAGTCAGCTCATGTAGATTTATATTAAAAAAAAACAAAAAAACACACACACCATTACCTTGGTGGCTACATTAAGTTTAGCAGCCCGTTTGGAAGGCCCTGTTGCCTCGTACGTCTTTCCATTTAGATCGACAGCCATCGTAAAGACCGGCTCGTGAACTGGACCAGTCTGGGATGTAAGTCTGTACTCCAGGCCAGGTCTGTACTGGTTCAGACGCATTACGGCATTCATACTAAGATCATCTGTGACTACAGGAGAAAAAAAAAAAAAACAGATTTAAAAAAAACATGAGAAAATAGATTTGTTTTGAGGAGAATCCACAGAAAAACAAGTCTTCACGTTCTCATTTGAGAAACAGTATACAGAGTAAAAGTGTCACACAGGCCGCAAAGCTGACCTTTTCACTTCACTACTCAACCTATGTAGTTATAAGTATTCTTTCCAAGGACACAAAAAGAATTAAAAGGTAAATCTAACTTTTAATAGTGCAGTTATGCTTTTGTAGCAAAGTTTTGTCATGCAGTTAAAGACGAATGGAGTTTAACAGTAATTTTTGTACTGAAGTAAATAACTTGATTGTTAAACAGCTCAGCCAACACACATTCCTCTGACATTCATTACTGACAGGATTTCTTCTGAAAGCGCTTCTGGAACTTGAGAAACTTTCTCTGCTTGCTGTTGAGGTGAGGCTCTTCCTCTCCCGTGTCCATCTCTGTGTACGATCTCTTAGCTGGCAGGTTCAGTTGTCCAATAGGTGGTATCTGGGCTGCATTAAGCAAACAAAACAAGAAACCCAGAAACATAGCTTTGGATTAAAATGTTGACTTTTGAATACAGAAGAAAAAAAAAGAAAAAAGAATCCAAATCATAACCTACCTATGCTATCTTTGCCGATTGCTCCCAGAGATTTTCGTGACTTCAGAGGTTTAGAGTCCATCCCCAACACTTTGTGCATCTGACCAAATGCACACAGCCTCAAGGCAATCTAATAAAAAGATCAACGTTATGCACTGATTTGTTGATTCAATTATAAAGGCATCTGGATGCATTTGCAGGATCACTATACCTGAGCACTCTGAGTGATATCTTCACACTGCTGCTTAGTCAGATATCCAATGGCATCAACAGCTTCCTTTTCACAAGGATCTTTAATTCCAGGGCCATCTGTGCACAGATGGCATTAAATTGGTGCATTAATGTTGTGTGTAAGTGTGTAAATATTCAGGCAGCTTTCACAACTCATAATAAAATCTCACCTTCCAGAAGGATTCCTGAGGCTACGCACTCTAAAACCCTGCGAAGGGCTTCGCCACCTCCCAGTGGTCTCTCAGACGTACCAATGGCCTTCTCCACTAGCAGTTCAAGTGGCTATGTGGAGACAGGAAGACAAACCAAACACATTGCTTAGCAAGATGTTGGTCACAAAAAAATAACCCCCCACCCCTAAACACATACACACACACAGCTCAGCTGAAATGCGCTTAAACACAAATATCTGCTTTGCTGTCATCAGAATAGGCGGACCAAGAGTCTCCTCACCCATCCTGAGAGTGGAGTCCAGGTAGGAACGCGGTTACACAAGTCTCTCATGATTCGGATCACAATGACGGCAGAACTCAGGCTGTTAACTTTTGCCTGGAGACAGAAACAAAGCCCAGTCAGTTAGAGGAGCTTCTGTCTGTGATGGGACCCTTTCTGAAGTTTCATCAAATAATCCAAAGAAACGGAAGAGTCTGAAGTACTGAGCCTTCTCCAAATCAACAGTGATTAAAACCTATGTAAGGTATATCAGGCTTTTGTGACCTTTGTGGTTGAAATCGAGAAAGCTCAGCCTCAAATTATACGCTCATGTCGATACCAGTGATTTATCCACTTCTGTCACTGGTATAGATGAGCACCAAGTTTGGCATTTTATGAAGATTACCAACAATATGAGCAAGAACTCTTACGGTCTTCTAAATGGACAGAAAATTTAAAAAAAAAAGATCACTCAAGGAAAACAATTCAACCTCATGTACAAGTAAGGACGTGAATGCAAACCTGGAACCATTTGGCGTGGCGGAGAGACGCCAAGGCAGTTAGGCATTTCTGCCTGTCCAGAACGTCCGGCGGATCGTTGACTGTTCGCGTTTCTATTGACGAGGTGGGGTAAGAAGAAAAGGTACAGTTTGACCAAGGGGGTGGGCTCTGTCTTGCAGCTCAGGGAGTAGCAAACAAAAACCAGCAAATAACCAGGAGCAGGGAAAGGGGGTCTCCCATATGGGTAATGTTTTGTCCCAGCAAGCTTAAAGGTCTGCTACAACAGATCTCAATTATCTTTTCCACAGTGTATGTGGTAGTAAAATAAGATTGTGAGAAACAGTTGCAATATTTATTTATAACACTGCATATCATGTGGTTAAATATATGCACTGCACTACATTAAATACACCCTTCCCCCAAGCTCCTGGGATTGGGTTTGCTGCTTCTCCCCCTTCCTGAGACAGTGTGTCCAGTTGGTCAAAGGTCCAGCGTTCCTAAAAAACTTGACAAACTAAAAGGTAATCAGTTGTAAACCACAAGCATTTAAAGAAACTTTACGTCTGTCCTACACTGCAGCAAAACTGATGAATCCCTCAGCAAAAACTGCCCTAAAAAAGGCTTTGTGAAAGACTGGATATATTAAAAATAAATGAATAAATAAAAAGAAAAATAACCATAAGAAAACCATACCAGCTTTGGGCAAGTTTTAGCTCATTTGTCCTACATTATACAGCTCGGGATACACAGACTGAAAATTCTGAGCGAATGCCGATATGAAAGACAAGTAATTTGGACATTAGCCTGTGCTGATACATAACCAAGATACGTAGATGCTGGCCATCGACATCAGTAAATATGTTTCTGGAAATAAGTCTTAACAAGCCCACTTAGCAAGGCCGATCTTCATATTTGGACAATATACTGGTGCCTATACAACTCAGCTTGGACTCTCTGACTTGAGTGGAGTTGATTGACATTAAATTGATAATGTGCGTTTACAACAGGGCTGCATGATATTAATAGGTGATTTTAATCACTATACCGTTTAACAAAACCTGATTGAAGTTTTAAAAATATTTAATTACACAGTTAACACATCCAATCCTTCAACTAAAATGAGATCTTTGTCTAAAATTAGTGTTTTCTTAAAACAAACTGCAGAGGTGATTGGAACCAGTGGTGATTAAGTCTCCCACCCCAGGATGTAATTGCACTAAAAAAAAGAAGAAGAAAAAAAGAAACCCAGACTGTCAGTAATGTATCCAATCTGGTCTAATAATTTTATTCCTAATATTGCAGAATTTTAAAGCCCCAGTGTATAGTGTATTAAAATGGACTAAAACTGCACTGAGACTGATATGGTTCTCAGTGTGAGGCTCCCCTGAAATTCAAATCAACTTTAGACTACCGCATAAATGCAGCTAATGCTACTTAACGCAGAAGCTCCCAAACACTCCACCAGCCAAAATACTCCACTGAACAATGATTTAAATGATTTTAATCAATTTTTCCCTCATAATTTAAATCCTCCTAAGGCAAACAACAGTTGATCAGTTTTGCTGCAGCTAGTTCCAAATGTACATGTTCAGCATCAAGGATCATGCATGCGCGCTTTAACTTGTTATTCTTAAAAAAGCCTTCACTTGAAACATGAAAACAACAAGAATATACAAGTTTGGGTTTTTTTTGGTTTGTTTTAAATCACTTAGGCATTGTCACTAACAACATGAGCAGGATGCATCAGCGACTACAGAGTTAATGTCCTGCAGACGTCAGTTTGTCACAAAGACGACGAAGGGACTCTCGAGCGAGCGAAGAGTCAATGACTGGCATCAGTCTGAGACAGTCACTGTACAAGCTCCACTGAGGTTTAATGAGATGTAGTTGGGGAACTGATCTGATTTCAAACAGTCAGATTAATAAATAATGGAGCAGTACAGCACCTGCATACTGAGAACACACAGATCAGGGCTGGACCGACATACGCACCTTCTTCTGCTTCAGCAGTTTGACTCTCTTGCTCTGTCCTGACAAGAGGTGATGTCAGGTGGATAATAAGAGTCAGAACTGACTCCTTAGTGCTCGTAACAACAATGGCTGCATCTCCTGGACACTGGCTAACTGCATATGTCTCAGGTGAAATAGCCTATAAAAAAAGGAACATTAAGAGGGTTGCATGAGAGATCCAAGTCAGACTATGTGATATTTGTTTTGAAAGTATGCTGTAGGCACTCATCTCTACCTCTAAATGTGCAGAAAGCTGTTCAGCCACTTGTTTAAGCAGAGTCACCGTAGGCTTGTTGGAACAAAGCAGCACTAGTTCAAGGTTCTTGTCTCCTTTCAGCAGGAGTCCCTTAGCCACCAAACCAATTCGCATAACACCACGCAGGACGCGCTCTTGTGAGTCACTACTTTCATTTGACAGGGGCACAAGAAAAAAAAAAAGAAATGCATCAAATATATATATGAGGAGCTGCGTTCATTTTAAAAGCTTCCTGATTTCCTAAAGCCATCACAGGCTATTCTCGCTTACCTCTGTGCTTCTTCTGTAGTTGCTTTGCCATCTTCTGGAGCGTCCATCTGGTCAGATACAGTCTTGAGAGCACACTCCACATGGGAGACGACTGTCTGCACCGCCTCCAACTCCTCTGTTGAGGGGTACACTTCAGAGTGTTTGGCCAACACGTGAGCGATCATATGGCCCAGCCTGCGCTGGAGGAGCTGTGGCTTCCTTTATTACAACAAAAAGATAACATTTATATTTAAAGAAATAAACTGTAGATGACAGTAAATATAAAATTAGTTCATACTGTAATAATATTTTGTGGCAGATTAGTGTTAATATTCATTAGAGCAGTTTATCTGCTTCTTACTGCTGCCGATGTAACCCTAACCTTTCCAGTGAATACATTTGAAGAAGTATAATTTTAGTAGTAACATGAAAAGTGCGTGATAAGAAAAATGGAAAAAGAAACAAGGCACAGTTTTCATGCAAGAGGAAGAGCAATCTTTTTACAGTTCAAAAGGAAACAAAATGGGGATGGAAAATACTAAACGTTCAAGAAGAAGAAGTGGGCTCTAATTCAAAAGCCTAAGAATTCAGGGTTTCCATCAGGGTTGTTGGACTTGGCGACTACTGTGACTGGAAGGCTGCAGTGCTTGAAATACAATGGAGGACAAACCCTGTGATTATCAAGACTTATTGATCTAGCAGGCGAAATAGAGCCAACCTCACGATGACGTTTATCCTCGATATGCTCGATAGCGGCAATGTAGTCATGGTACTGTCTCAGCTCCTCTTCATAGCACAGACAATCATACCAGTAACGCAGCTCCTCATATCTGGAAGACAAATAAATGTGAGAAGATATGAAGAACAGTTTTAGTGTTAAAGTTAGAACAGATGTCTCAAGTAACATAATTTAGGTACATTTTATAGGACTGAAAAATGTATTCCTGAATTTAAATTTACATTGAAAAGGTATTTATACAGTGTTGTCCTGCAACGGACTCAGAGCACTTTTTCACCACAGGCCACATTTACCTACTCGTTCTCTTTCTCCTTTTAATCTTTCCTGTAAACACTGATGGATGCAAGCTGGGATTCAGTATCAGCCCCAGGGACACTTCCACATGAGAACCAGAGGAGACAGGGAACGAACCATTGACTTTCAGATCCACAGACACCACAGCCATCCAAGAAATCGAATTTTAAAAGTGTGCTTTGCCAAACCTTGATCTATAGTGTTTACGGTGACAATTCTTGCTGCTCTCCTGCCCTGGCCACGCTTGAAAACCAGATATTTTATTGTCAATGAGCCTTGAATCTGGTAAAATAAAGATTTGTATTAAAAAAAACAAAACAAAACAGGCTCTTTTAAGGTTGATCTACTCAATATGCTTTAATAACAAATCCCAATTTAATTCCACGGTGCAATAAAGGTTGCTTTCAGCACAACGATAAACACTTAGCTCAGTGGAAACCAAATCTATTACCCATTATCTGACACAGCTGTTCAAAGGCTGCAGGCAGACAAATCGAGCTGCATCAAAAACACATAATGTGGTTCACTCTCCTCACGTGATATTCCAAACAATCAATACCTACATGCACTGGAGGGCTGTTTATCTCTCACAATTTTATATGTAGCATATTTGGAGGGACTGATGAGCTCAGAGACGAGACTCCAAACTCTAAGGCTCTGTTTCTCAGATTAACCCAAGTCCGAGACTAAAAATTTTTTTTTTTTTAATAGCGATCTTCAAAGTTTTCTGTCCAGGCCCACTTAGGCCTGGGTACCTATGTAAGTGGTGTGAACTAAGCCCAAACCTGAAAATCTGACACTGACTCAACTGCAGCTGCCTTGATGAAAAATCTCTTTATGTGATTAACAACTCTTAAACCTGTGCAAGAGGACCCTGTGTCGCTGCTTAGAAAAACAAACAAACAGCAAAACACAGAAAATCATGAAGTTCATTGTGTTCCGCAAGTGTTCATGTGTGCGTTCATGAAAGACTGAAGAGAATGTGAGAGAGATGATGAGATGCACAGACCAATCCGGCCAGATGTTTAAGCGCAGGGCGAGGAGAGTGAAGACAAGGGTGGCAACATGTGAGTGCACTCTGCTTGTTTAATGAATCAAATATTTCAACATGAGCTGTTTGACCAAACTGGGCTTTTTTTGTGTGTGTGTGGTGTTATAAACTTAAAGAGATTTTTGTTTATATATATATATATTGCTTTGGTTATTTTTTTTCTTCGCATGAAACCTGTTGCTGTATTTGAATAAAAAGCGCAGAGTGTACTACGCAAACGGAACCGCTTTAAAGTATATTCTTTTATTTAGGCCTTTTATTTAGCGTACCTGTCGAAATCATGCGGGTGGAGGCGGTGTCCTTGTTGTATTAGGCTGTCCCAGTACAGCAGCTCCTCGTACGCCTGGTGCTCGTCCCACACTGGCGTTGCAGTGGCCGCCATGCTGTGACGATTGCAGGACCAAAGCTATCACCTGTTTCCCCCCGCAGTATACACCACTGTTACTATAGTTAGCAGATAACTGGCTGTATAAGAACAATCACAACACAGCAGCAGGTATGACGTTATCCACATGTGCAAAGGTTAGCTAACCAGTCCACTTGTGGAGACATGGTGTTTGGATACAAAACCTGAACATCAGTACCTACATTCACAACAATCTGAATACATGTAATTTAAAAACGTTTTCCATTACTCCCATAATTCTTCTCTCCACATAAATTAAAGCAGCTAATTAGCTCATGTTTACAGGACTGTCCATTCACTGGGTGCAAGCGTACTAGGTAGCGTTAGCCAGCATGCCAGTTACCATTAACCCTCGATTAAGTTTCATTCATGTATTTAGAGCTTACCTCTGTTAACGAGCCAATAAACAGGTGTAGGTCATTTAACACTGATAGCTTTAGTATATTAGGCTAGTTTGAGATGAGCTAGGCCTGCGCAGGATCGGTCAACCTGGTGAGGTTACTCTTCTTCGTCCTCGAGTTTAATGGCGCGTCGCAAATCATCCCGTTTAGTTGCATACTGCCACCTAGTGTACTGGAGCGTACCTGCCATTGATATTTCCGTTGTGGTAATGTGCTTTCACCAGCATGCGTTATGCACTCTTGTTAGATTTTGGTCCTGGCATCACGTAAACAAAAATCTCACTCAATCAAGGCAGCTGCTAATAATTTGGAAGACTTATTAGAATAGATATATTAATATGATACAGATTATATTTTAGTTCTAAATGATCTGAGAAAGCTGCAACCAGTCCATGTTGTTTTCTACCTCTCGAGTAAAGCATATTAAAAATTTTTTAATTAAGATGCCAAATTACAGCTATTTACTTGCATTCATGAACAGAAAAAAATAAGCTTTAGTGGTTGAAAGTCATCGTCAGAAATTTGTGCATTAAAATGTGAATTCCGTTGGTTATTTGACTAATAAACTACATAATTTGTAATTTTCCACGCATTTCTAAAATTTTAGTGTTTTCTTTCTTATGAAAGGTAATCTAAAAAAAATATCAAGCACTGTATGAGTAAGTAAAAAAAAAAATCTTGCAAAAAATATCACCATTGTATTATATTCACTTTTCTGTACCCCACATTATAACCAGTCCAGTTCTTTGATCAGCAAAAATAACAAATGAAAAAGGGATATTTACACTCACCACAATGCTATGGCAACAAAGGAGGGCAAGCTCATTTTAACTGAAAGGTCATGTATGTGTTAAATTTCATTTATGGGAGTTATACTTGGCATACAGTTTAATTCATTGAACATTTGGACGTAAGAAATTTACAGCAACATTACCATTTTCCCCCACAATGAAGGAAAAAATTGGAAACATCAAGAAATTTAGACATTTTAAGAAAGTAAAAATGGAAAATAACAATAAAAGTGATCAAATTAAGACTTTTTTGTGTCTGCAGGAGTACACTACCAGAAGAAATAATAATAATAAAAATAATAGTAATAATAATAATCACAGACATCTGTATAAAAGTAGAGCACATTTTTTACAACTGAAAGATTCTCTTTCCTTAGCTGGATTAGGAAAAGCATATTAAAAATTCATAAACCAAAGTTTTGGAGTAAAATCACATTGCATTGTTTTATTTACATTAAGTCTTTACACACACTCAGAATACTGAGTGTATTATTCAAGTATTACCTTATAAAATCTTACATTATTTCACACAAAGAAATATATAAGCGCAGATAAAGCATATAAACATATATAAACTCCACAGTATTTGTTTATTAACATTCCTTAATGAAATACATTCAGCAGAATTCTTAATACTTATGCTCTGAGTTTGGTATGGAGCGCCCTCTGGTGGCCAAACCAGTACAACTGATTTATTTTGCAACCACACAATACTGCATAAAGGCATGCCGACTGTGCAATTCATTCCTTTAAAAGCCGGTAGAAGTGAGAACAAATAAATCCAGGCAATATGCAGTCCTTGTATAAGTGGCACTCACACAAAGTGTGGTTAGGACTAAATTCCTATGTGGCCTACATCTTTGCCCTTTGTTGTTATGAGTTTCCTTATAAGAGTATAATAACAACTCAATGCAAGTAAACAACAGGAAAAGTTTATATTTTGTGCAAAATTATAGCATCAGCTAGCTTCCATTTGTAAGGTCAGACCTTGAACTCACGGTAAACTTTGATGGTGTAAGAAAGAGAAATGCTGATTAAATCGGAGAAACAGTTTTTTAGATAAGCTTTAAAAGCCACAAAGTTGGTTCTCTCCACCTGCTCTTCTGCTGGCCTTTCTTTCTAAAGGTCTTTGCACAGTTCCTCAATTGTTTGCTGACCTCGTAGCAAAGCACATCCTCAAATTACTATGCCAGCTTTTCTCTCAGCTCAGCCTCGGTCTACATCATTCTTCTCTGAGCTGTGAAATGAGGATGGCTCCCAACGGCCCAAAACAGCACCCCTCAGGCCTGCCTGGCACTTAACAATGAGGTAGATTTTGCGGAGCACAGTGCGACGCAACAGGATGTAGACCCAGGGGTCAAGGATCTGGTTCCACGTGGCCAGCCTCACTCCCATCACCATCAGAGTTTCATAGTTTGCCAAGTTGTGCCCAATGGTCCCCGTGTAGGAATGGATCACGGACATCAGGCCAAAGATCTGTAAACATGGAACACAAAACTGCAACTATTGTGTTTTATACTCAAACATTACATTAAAAGCAAAGCAAAACACATGTTTATAACACAGGAGAAATGTACAGAAATCTTAGTATGCTGGAAACATTTTTGTAGTAGATACTTGGCTGAATCTTTAGGTAAATTAGCCAAGTAAAATGGCAATGCCAGTGCTGTGCTATAGTCTATCCTGCACACCGAAATATCTGAGCCAGCTGAAATCAGTAAATTAAGAAAAATACTGTGGTAGCTTCTTAATATGATACAAAACAGAGACCAGCTGTGTATGTGTTGTTTTGTCCTTGAGGACTGAGTCACTAGAGTTCACTGGAGTGGCAGCATAAACGCTCGAGTGAGACTTCTTGGACTGCTGCTGTTCCCTGAGATGTAAACTAAGGCTTTGCTGGCGGGTCAAACAGAGAACTACTTTCCCATTTTCATTTTTTTGCTGTTATTATATAAAAACCCTTGTTTAGCTCTTCCTTTCAGACACTGCCTCCTCAGTCTCTGCTTTTACACATTTGTTGTTTGTTTTTTTTTTCAATGAATTTGATCTTTAAACAGTGCGATCCCCTTACATGCAGACAGAACGATCACTCTTTAATTTAGCAGTCCTTGCTCCCTGTCTGACATTTGATCTCATAATGATGCAGCTGTGCAATGTGGTCCAGTTTGCCTCAGAAATGTGTTTACTAAGAATTTCACGTTTTGGTTGTTCTAACAAACACAGAGGCCATTTGCACGCAAAGTTCTCAACTTTGTCTTTCAACCTTCCCATTACGCGTGCACGATTGATGACGTGATCATAGAATCAAGCAGCTTTAAGGGGGTTTGACTGTCAGTTTTCAACCTGCTAGCACACCTCGGCCTATCCTGCACTGATTTATTTTAATGGTTATTTTCACTGCATTTTATGTAATTTCCATGGCTTTATATTTAACCCAATGAGAGGCCAACTGATGAATTACAATTTTCAGTGCTTATCTGTACATTTTAGAATCAGTTTCCTAAATTGTGCTCAGTAAATACAGCTGCTCAATTAATTCGCTTTTTAAAAATATTTATTCTGTCTTTATCGGTACTGATTCTATTGTTTATTTCATATTAAGTGATCATTTCAGCTGGGAAGTGAGAATCCCTGACAAATAAAATAAAATCGAATGGCTTTCTGTGCCATTTACACATTATTATTATTTACACATTACTTTAGCGTCTACTGCAATCTTCACAGTTTTTCACCACTAGCCTCGATTTGCTCCTAATCTCACAGCTGCACTGAGTGTATAAAACTTCCACAAATCTGAGGAAAAATGCTGCATAACCGCCACGACTGCCAGTTTTGCTCCACTCGGTGCAACAAAATTGAAGAGAGTGATGGAAGTTAATCAGATACAGTCTGGGCATGCTCAAAGTATCACTAATCAGGCAGCCTATGTGTAAACATCTTTGTGAGATAACTTTTGACGTCTACCAACCCTGTACTTCTTAACACTTACCAGCAGAGGGCTCCAGCAGATACATGAGGTGACCATTATTCCAACAAGCTGCACCACCATCTCTATGTCGTGGGACTTGGCTGAGTGATGGGAGCCCGGTTGCCTCCTGATCCGGGCGAGGACCAGTGTCAGTCCACTGATGGTGTTACACACCAGGGCCACAGCTAAAGAGGCCAGACCAAGTCCAGAGAACAGCACTACGAACGCCACATCCACCTCCTTAGTGTCACTGAGCACTTTGATGAAACACCAGGTCCCTGGTTCCTGATAGGTGTAGGAACCCAGCTGAAAACAGGGCAGCAAGGCCACACTCAGGGCTGCCAACCAGATGACAGAAAGGCAAATTTTTGTACGTGTTTTTGTGACTAAAGATGAGTGCAGCAGCGGTTTAGTAACACCCAAGCATCGCTCAGCAGCCATGGCACAGCCCATGAAGAGAGGGCATAGTCCAAAGAACACCATGCTGCCACCGAGGAAATGGCACATCCCATCAGAGGAGTTGACATACTGAGGCCTCGCACCTCCAGAGAGGTAGAGTCGGAGAACCAGGGCGCCAGGAATCACATGGCCGATAGAGTCTGTAATCACCAGTGAAGTGGCAAACAGAAGGAATGTAGCTTTGGAGCGCCGGCGCTGGAGGGAGTAGGCATTAACCAGGATAAAGAGGGCCACAATATTGGAGATGATGCCCAGCGTCATGGACAATATGACAACAAAAGCCCCACCAGCGGTCGGCTCTTCAAAGGTGAGGTTTCCATGATGTGACAGCCCTTCAACATCACCCCTGACCTCCACCTTCCCTCTACTGTCATTAGCCACACGAGGGAGAAGCAGGGGGGCTGAGGAGTTGTAGTGGCTCAAAGCTAACATCTCTGAGCTCTGAAGGTCATGAGGTCCATAGTTAAGCGAGGCTGCAGGAGAAAGGAGAGGCAGAGCTGATTCGTAAAGTGCTCATAAGCTGCTGTGGATTCAAGTAAAATGCTGTTCATAGTTGATTTTTTTTTAATATATATTTCACATATATATATACACAAATTAAAATTCAGGGAATATCCTGGAAAAAAAAAAACAGTGCAGAAAATCTCAAACCAACCAAACATCTACAGCAGCATTTCCAGATGTGACGGCACAGGGGGCAACAAGAACGAGGGGAACATGAGAACAACAGTTTTAGTTTGTGGGCAGAACTCACGCCTCCATAAACATACACTGGGAGATGTGGCTGCGTAGTAACAAGGCACTGGCTGCACTGAAGCACAAGACTAAACCCTGGGGCACAACGTGCAGCGCAGTTACAACCGTAAACAAGTTTTATCTTATTGAGTGGGGGACAGTGGCAGGCCAGGTGCCACTTTAGCCACAGTCTTTATGAGGTAGGCCATAAGATTCTGGCAGATCGTTAAAACACCAAACAAGACGATGACTTTTAGAAGAAATGTGTTTATTTCTCTCTCTGCAAGGCTGGCCAAAAAAAATCACTGACAAGAGGCACTAACAGTGGAACGTTTATTGTAATCCTTTTAGATCTGTCTTTTAGTCGAAGGCTCCTAATAGTTAAAAGATTTAAGCACTCCAAAAGAAGGGAAAGAAGGAAATGATTGTTTTTACTTCTATTGTTTTTCTTATGAAATTTTACTCATAAATATTACTGGCATTACTGAAATAGAAGACCCCTTTTCTTTTATAACAACTGAGTATGAATCAAGTAAGTTTTATCATGGAGAGGAACTTCAAAGGAGAACACCCATGTTAGTATGAGACATAAATTAACTTGTAAATAATATTATAATATAATAAATATAATATGTATTTCCCCAATTTTTATATAACCATACTGCCATAAATTCTTCATAGAATTTATACAATTTTTTTTTAAAAATAGTCACCTTGAACCCGACTTGACAGCTGGTCACCTTGTGGGTGTCCAAGCAGATATGACAGATGAAAGCATTTCAGCAGCCACAGGATGACAGACAACAAGAAGAGGCTACTGAGGCAGCTGTCGGGACTGCGGTGCTTCAGGAATCGAGGTGGAGCCTGATTGTTAGGTTTAGTTTGGAGGTCAAACACAGATAAACAGAACAGAACCCCCAGCGGCGCAAACAAAACGCTAAATATTAGAACACATTAGAGGTGTGCAACCAGTGAGCTGATTTTCTGCACTATAACACACCCTATTACAAGTATGTTGCCCATCACAATTTCTTAATCACCACTATGTTAATTCTATAGGAACTGCCACTGCACACTGATTTGTATATTAACCATAATAATTATATATAGAGAGAAATTACATACTAAATTAACAAAGACTCGGTTAATTAAATTGAGACAATGCGGGTTCTTCCTACTGCTCTTCTTCATCATCATCATTATTATTATCATTATCATTATTATTAAAATGGAAGAAATCGCTTACCACTAGACAGTTGTTCAGATATCCTGTAAGTCCAGCTGACTTTTCCCTGTCATTTAGAGCTGCAGATGGTCCAAAGACGGGATCTAGCAGTCCAGAAACAGATGAAAAAATCTGTTTTTATTAGACGTCATGTTTCCTTTTAATAAACTCCACCGCAGCGATGTCCTTCTTGGATTTTTTTCCCCATTACTCAATCCGTCTGTCTGTTTCCGTATTCATGGTGGCTTATAAAGGATCCCCACTGACGCTGAAATACCGACTCACATTTTTATAGCGCGCTATCCTTTAGCGTGTGTGGGCGTCTCTGCTGCGGTTCGCCCCCTGAGTCAAGTCCGTCTCACCCGTCTGTAGCACTTTCTCTGCCGTCTGTTTGTTTACATGAACCTGCATCAGCAGCAAGCGCAACTTAACGTCACTTAACGTGTCACCGGCATTTCTCAAAAAAAAAAAGAAAGAAAAAGAAAAAAGAAAGAAGTCACTTAAAAAAAAAGAGTCTAAGCAGTGCACTTTTTAAACTCTCCTGTGAACTTCAAAGTGTTGGTCCTGAAACTTTATTAAAGCTTTATTTGCTGTGGGTGGAGTCACTGCTCAGCTCTTTGCTCTTCAGTAACTGGATCGATGTGACCAGATTCGGTTCCATAGGCTACACCATTAATTCATTTATCTTTGCAGTTTGATGCGTAACTCTGTGCTTAAAATAACCTCTGCTGAGGTATCAGTTGCCCAGTACATGGTGGATATCAGTCCTCCCTTAGAGGGGTCTTCTATTTCAGTAATGCCAATAAATGACCTCAGTGTTCACGGGCTAGGGCTGACCTTCATCTAGAACTAAATAAAATAAAATAAAAAAGATGAGGATACATTAAAGTATTTGTAGTTGTATTTTTGATAATTTCAAGTGTGGAAAAGTCATATTCATTCTCTAGAAAGAATCAGATGTTCCTCAAAGAGCCTGAGGTTGGAACTGAGGGTTTCTGCAGCTGTGTAAAGGAAAATATTTCAAGTTTTCTTCTGCTTGATTGACACTTTTCCTGTACTGCATACTGGAGCCAGGTGGCCATATTTGCTTTAATTTTACAAGGCCTGGCATGCGAGCTGGAGCAGACTAGCACACTTTTTGGTTTGGAAACTGACTAAAAGCAACATTTGAAATTGCCTGCTCGTTCACAGGAAGGAGCGGAGGTGGGCACTGACATAAATTTGTTTAAGTTTCTTTTTCTTTTTTGTTTAAAGCGAGACACCTGGAGGAAGCATTTACTGGCTGGCAAGAGTGTTATAGGTCTGTGTACTGGCTTTTGTAGATGTGCTGTGGGAGACAAATCTGCAGAAAACATCAAAAACATCTATTAGATGTGACTGCATCTTGAAAAAGAAGCCAAGTCTCAAAGCAGTTTGTGAAACAGTCACAAAATTGAACCTACTGAGTCACAATCCCAGACATAAATGTCACTTTTTTCCCCCTCACAGCTTTCTTTGTAAGGAATGGAGCAGTTGAATCTGAAAGAGCAGTTGATGATGAGATTTGGAAGAAAGCTCAGAGGACAAAGAGTGGAGTGAGGGTGATTTTGCTGTGGTCAAACTATCAAATTGTCTTACTGTGGATGATTACAAAGGAGTCCTCTTGAAGAGGATCACCAGGCGATCAAGAGTGCTGTCTTCATACCAGATTAAAAGATGCTGTTATTAAAAAAGCTCCCTCATCCGAGATCTATTGGGGACTCTACAAGAACAAATTCAGCATAAGTTAAACAGTTAATGCTGCTGAGAGCGCTCTTTTTTTCATATTTCACATTTCTTAATTTTGTGTGGCCTTCAATAGGCCTGATATAATTATAATTATATATATATATATATTTGTTACTATAATTTGCAGACCCCCAAGTTTACAGAACATTTATGATTATGATTTGCAATTTTAGTCGCTATCATATATAGAACTGTACTAGTCAAAGTTGTGCATGTAGTAAGATCTAAGTTGGCTGTTTAACTTAGAAAAATAAAATTTGGGGTAAGTTGATCCTCTTGAAACTGCATATTTGAAGGCCTTATCCAGACATGGGTTGACTTTCTGGCTCAGATGTGCTATAACTTATAAAAGCATACAATAAAGGACATGTCTTCACTGAAAGTGATAATGTTTGGCAGAAATATATGTTCATATATAGCAAAAAAAAAGCTCAGTTTGCTCCAGTCTCCCATAGAGAAACAGGCCTACTTATGAAATTGCTTTCCTGAACTCAAAGTGAAGTGTCTTTAAATTCAAAGAGAAACAAAAAGAAAATGGTGGGGATATGGGACTCTATTTTCATTGCACTAAAGAACAAGTGCACAATGCTAAAGTGCAAACTGCCTCCAGAACAGAAACAACTGCTGTTAACATAACATCGGTTCTTTGCAAGCATTTTCAAAGACAGCATGCTAACACAAAGCTAGCGAAGAGCCCGGAGTGATGTTAAAGCCGAGTATCCAGGCCTCTGCTCACTTTCAAATAAAGGTTTACAGCCATGCTAGGAAATCTATTAGCATACACGCTGTCTTAGATTAGCATGTTAGTTAATATTTACCAACTAGCAATGAATATAAAGTTCAGTTGAGGTTGATAGTATGATCCATAATGCACATGACAGAAGAAATGTAAGAAAATCACTGAAGTTATTACTGAGATGGACATCAAGGTGTGTATAAAGATCCAGGATGATACTGTATCATTAAGTATGGGTTCTAGCCAGAAAAAAATTCACAGCCTGGTAGTATCAAATTGGATGACCATCAACTGCTGAGTAGAACCGTGCATGTATAAGTACATGTTTATGGTGCGGAAGAACAAATGAAAGTGCATGGGCAAGATGTTTTTAAACTTAAGGTTTTGGGCCAAATTTTCCCATCTAAATATGGATTTTTGTAGGATTTCGTTGATGTCACACAGACTGCACTATCAGTACTGGATCGACGCCAGCAAAAGGTGGGTGAAACCTACAAAAATAAGCATTAATAAACAAAAATGGGGGCATCTGGGTATAATTATCTGTTGCTAAGTTCCTTCAGTAAAGTTCAGTTCCTTAGTGTTGTCAGGTCTATATTTTTTTGGGGGTATATGTACCAGTCACGGTGGCTCTACAACAATGCATCAATAACTGGTGAACAAAACTTTCCCGTTACAAACACACACTGCGTGCTTCCCTTGTTATTAACAACCTTTAACTGGAAGGGCGAGCTGTTAGGGCACTTTTGGAAATATTGTCTCCCTACAGATCATAAGGGATCTGCCACTTCTACGAAAGTAGAAGTGATTGGTTTAATTCAAGACACGGGGAAAATGGAATGTATTTTAATGGAACCAGGCAACTTGAGATGAACAAAGCAACAGAAAACTTCGACACTGACCCAGTTCAATTTTGGAGATAGGAGAATGAGGGGAATTTAGAATTCACTGAGTGAATAGTGCTCTTTAGTTGATCCAGCCTCTGATGTGCTGCCTGTTGCTGTCTGACAAAGGAAGTGAGAATCTGGGAGGCAGCTGCTCTAATAGCTGCTGAGTCTAGAGTGTCCAAAGGTTGGCCAGACTGTTCTGTCATGTTTAACCACAAACTGGCCCCAAAGAGCAGACTCGGGAGACCAAAAGAAGATTTATAGTTTTTACTGTAAAATTAGAATGAGTACACTGGAAACAGGTAAGTGGCACAGGGGGGAAAATTCCTCTACAGAAACTGAACTGGAGTGTCTGCTGGAAGGAGAGGTAGAATTAGACTAAAATTAGATTTTCCTTGTAGGAGCAGCAGCCGGCTGGATGGCTCAGGTAAGTGTAACTGGAAGTGTCTGTTAAACTCCTCAAACAAACACAAAACTGAGAAAATAGGGTAATCACTCTGAGTTTGGGCAGGCAACAGGAGAACAGATAAAAAAAAAAAAAAAAAGGCTTACAGGGTGAAATACACAAAAACTATTTAGAGACTTGGGAGGCCTAATCACAACTATAACAAGAACAACAACCTGGCAGAGAGTAGCAGTACCAGCCGGTGCTTAAATCCTATGGGTGAATGAGTTAATGCAGAACAGGTGAAGGGGAGAAAGCCTGGGAGAGAGAAACTCCACCGGTAGGCAGGCCAGCGAGGAAGACAGACAGAGAGAGAGACTACAATAGAGAGAGGAGACAGAAAGGAGGGAAGAAAAAGAAGAAAACTCCAAGCCTGCCAGGACTGTAACAAACAGTTGAAACTGAAGAGTTTGACTGTGAATGTATTCATATTCACTTCAGCTAAATTGAGTTGTTTCATTTTTTTTTAATTCAAAAAGAAAGAAATTCACCATTTGATAGCACATAAATGTGTTAAAACTAAACTATATTCTTTTATATTTTACTGAATTTATTTATCTTGTCAGCGCATTCCATTAGGCATGTCTATGTGTGTGTTGGTCTTGAACTAAATCATTTAGATCTGATCCTCTTCTTTCCCAGTGCCCATTTTGACAGCGCGACAATTGAGCATTTGGCTGCTGTACCTGTTTTTCTTCCATCTGTTAAAGGAGACCCTGTTGCACCCATTTTCTTCATACTTCACTCTTACAAAATGTGCCATTTGGCCTCTGCAGTCCACTGGCTTGTCCAATGCTAAGTCTGAGGTTTGTAGGTTCAAGGCTCCTTCTACATCCTTGCACTCACTGCAAAAACTCACTAACTGGATACCTGATGTTCTTGAAGCACTGTGAGATAGAAGTGCTCTTCAGAGGTTACAGAGACCTTTGTCCTTTAACATGCAATACTGAAGAAAAGCAATTCTAGTGTTGCACATGCACAAAAATATTCCATCTGCTTGGCATGAAGACTCATAAATCGACCATCACAACTACAGCAACACTTCATCTCATTTCCCAGTTTGCCAAACTTGTTGGCTAGACAGACTGAATATTTAAACTCACAGGAGTTTGATGGACTTGAAATATGATTTTCATTTTTTTTTACAGCAAGGACCTTAAGCTCTATTGTAGCAATTTGCACAATTATGCTGTGATAGTTTTAATCAAGCATTATGATATCATGTAAGCATATTCAGTGTGGCAAAGGTAACCATGATGTGGGTGCATTTCTCAATGTTATTATATTTATGGAAATTCCTTGCTATTATGAGTGGAAAGCCACACAGTGTCTGTCTGGCCAAAAATGAAACAGTGGAATGCTTGCATGAAGAGATTCAGCTGAGAGAAGAAAAGACAAACACACTGTCAAAGAGAGAAACAAGTTCCACTACTTTTCTCTGATGAAACGCACACTCCTTGTAGTACAAATTGTTTAAAAAACTGCTGTCAGGTTGTCAGGCTGGAACTCAGAAGTAATTTCTAAGATCTCGTTTCTGTTTTGCCTATTGCATGTCTCAAACTGTAAAGATGGGAGAGAGTGTTGATCCTGCCAAGAGAAATAGCAAAATCCTAATCTTGTAGGACCCACGGTTAATCACAGATGACATCCATTCTGGCCAGTGCAAAACTATCCTGATCACTGTGGCTGATTTTTGTGTTTCCAGGAGGGGTAAACATTAAGACGCATTCATGGTAGTCAGTGTTCTGAGAAAATACAGTCAGAAATCTAATGAAGATTTCAAGGTTTGGGGAAAACACACCAATTATGGGTTTGGGTCATTATTTCTGTATTGACACATGTGTAGCTGCAGTGACCGAAAAGACACACATATGGCAAAAAAACTCAAGTGGATTGCTTTGTGCGAGCCTTGATTTCCTCAGCAATACAGAATAACTTTATTGTGATCCAAAGTGAAAGGACAAAGGCATGAAAATTTCCGATCAATGCACAAAGCTCAAGAACTTGGAGTGCTTTGCATTTATTATGCTAGGTGTTTTGTTTAGACACTGTGGGCTCTGATTCAGGCCAAATATTTGTAGATCTAAAACAGATACCACTGTCCACATTTGGCCTTGAATTGTTATGCTTTTTCCAAACTGCATTTAGCAAGATAGTCCCAGTGCACAAAATAAAAAAAAAAGCAGTTAGTTGGTTGAGGCAGAGCAAACATTGACTGGTCAGCGTACTGTTTTGTGTTGTAATCAACAACAATGCATAACATTTTGGTAAAATATCCAGGATATTTTATGTGAAACCATTATGATTTACTGCAGGCCTATTCAAACACACATTTTACTGCAATTGAAATCATATTTAAAGTTCAACTTGTTTGAAATTCTTCCCTCTTACTTCAAAATCTACAGTGTTTATGCTTTCATTGTTGTAATGTCACAAAGGCTTGTGCAGATTCACACCTTTCTCTACCTGACATACACTCACTGGCTACTTTGTTAAGTACACCTGTTCAACTGCTCATTAATCCAAATATCTAATCAGTCACATGGCAGCAACTCAATGCATTTAGTGCTTGTAGACACAGTCAAGACAGCCCGCTGAGCTTCAAACCAAGGTTGGGGAAGAAAGATGAATTGACTTTGTTGGTGCCAGATGTTTTAGTCTGAGTGGGGTGATCTGAAATTTTCTGATCTGCTGGGATTTTCTCACATGACTATCTTTAATATTTACAGAGAACGGTCTGAAAAAGAGAAAACATCCAGTGAGCGGCAGCCCTCTGGGTGATAACGTCAGAGCAGAATGGCCAAACAACTTCAGGCTGATAGGAAGGCAGCAGTATTTCAAATAACTACTTATTAAAACTTAGGTATGGATCCATACAGTCTTGTAACAATGGTTCAGGCAATTCTGGCATAATGGTGTGCAGGAAATTTCCTGGGCTCCTTGGTACCAGCAGAGCATCATTTAAATGACACGGCCTGCCTGATGCTTGTTGAAAATGCCCATCTTTAAATGACTGCTTCCAGCTGGATAATGTGCCATGTCACAAAGCTCAAATCATCTCACACTGGTTCAGTGTACTCAAATGGCCTCCTCAGTCACCAGATCTCAATCCAACGGGGCACCTTTGGGATGTCATGGATGTGGAGCTGACAAATCTGTAGCAACTGTGTGATGGTATCATGTCAGTATGAACCAAAATGTCTGAGGAATGTTTCCAGCACCTTGTTGAATCTATGCCAGAAAGAATTAAGGCAGTTCTGAAGGCAACAGGTGATCCAAATCCCTAATACAGTGGCAGGTGAGTGCATATTACACTGTAAAGTGGCAAAGCCAACATAACGAGCCTGTAAAAGTTTAGTTGATTCACTGAGGATGAGGAGGCACTGAGGAGAGCAATGGTAAAGATTTGTGTAAAGTAAAAAGAAAAAAAACAACAACAATAGCAGCATTGCAGTCATTGGAACATTATCTTCAAAGTTATCCAACCTCACAGCATTATAACCTTTTATATCCTGGATTTTCTGACTGTCTTTACTGCTTGGCTTGCTTCAGATATCTATTCTTCAAACATCTGATTTTTTCCCCTGTTCACTTTTCTTGCTCCAACCTTCGTAAATGTTCATAATAGCGCTTATTTGCACAACTGCTACACATTTACCTAAAATTACCTAAAATTGACATACTAGTTTTAAATGCGATCACCTGCATGAGCTTTTGAGCTAAATTTCTTGTTTAGTGATGCACGGAGCACTCAGAGCTCTGTAAACTGTTGTGTGAATGTCCATGCAGTAAATCCTCAGAGAACACAAGAAGAATTCAGTGACCTTTTTTTTTTATTTAAAAAAAAGAAAAGATTTCTTAAGTACTTCTTCAGCTGAATCTCATTCCAAGAAGAGAAATTCTTAAAGCGTCCTTCCTGTTATCCTTGCAAAGACTGTGAAATTTTTGTGGGCTATTTCCTCTTAAATCTTTATGGTAATGAAAACAAATGACAGCTTTCCCAGTCAACGTTTAAGGGCCTACATCAGATCACTGTCCCTGCGAAATAAACCCATGCCGTGAAGATGGAGAAACCTCGCAGGGGGACTTGACATAGCTGAGTGATCTGATCCCAGACAGCAGCTCCCACCATGTGGTCTGAGAGCTAAGTGGCCTCGCTGATGTGTGTGGTAATAAAAACAAAGAGCTTGCTTTTGTGTAGTGATTAACGAGAGCTCTTGTCAGTGTGAATAAAAGCGAGAATGTGGTAATTAAAGTGTGTCTTCATTGGCAAATGACAGTTAGTGGGTCTTTGGTCACAGACCATAACCTTTTACTTGGAGAGCCAGCTAGTCTTAAATTGTCTTCATCCAGAAACAATGTGATTGTTAATTCTTCACAGATGATGGTATTATTCCCTATAGTTTGGAAATTTTTTAAAAATCTGATTAAAAATCTGTTTACTCAATTTGTTATTTTTCACTGGTTGACAGAGCTCAGAAGATACATATTAAAAACGTCAGGCTATCACTGACGTTTTATTACTGGCAGTTTATTAAGTGATGTTTGTGATTATTCACAGACAGGCTCGGATGTCAGTTGTCGGCTCAGTTCTCAGAAGCACTTCATGAACACAAAATATTTAGCAGGAGAAGCCGAGATCTAAAATCTAATCAAATCAAATGAAGTCTGGCTTTAACGTTTACCAAGTTAAATGACAGAAACAAAATGCCGTCTCTGTTTTGCCAGTTTTTTAATATTCCGACTTCTAAAACAGACTCAATAAAGACATATTTAGCTCCTATTTATCTTATGATAAATGCTGGATTTTTAGACAGCTCATGCATCATGACGTTCATCTGTCGCAAATTAACTGTGTAAAATATGTGACTAGATTGATGAAGCGAAATTGTGACCACCCTGATTTAATGTGGAAAACAACTGTGATCATTTTCACAAACTAATTTGTAATTTTTTTTTCATCCATCCATTCATTTTCTTAACTGCTTGTCCAATTCAGGGTCACATGATAGGTTTCTAAATATAAATGCACAGATTTCACTGCTTTGAATTTCATTGACTACATATCGCTCTTTATGCATATAGACAGAGACCTTAATTATACATTATTACTCATCTAGATGCTCGTCACACTACGGTGAAGAGTTACTGCTGTGGCTGGGGATGAACTGTTGAAACCATCCATCCTTCACTCCAGCCCCCCACCCCACCCCTATTTCATTTCCATTTTGCCATCAGTGTCACAGCTGTGAAGAAATGTCTGTGGGTGGCATTGCTCGACAGTCCGAGGCTTTAAATCAATGGGATTCATATCAACCCAAGTATTATTGCAGAGCTCTTGATCAAAACATGCTTTCTCACATCAAAGTATTGAACTCAAGGAGTAACAGTAATACTTATAAATGTGCCAATATTGCTCCAGAGGATTTTGGTGGATTGGGAAGATGTTTGTATAAGAAGCTCCTCCTTCGCTTTCCATTCATTTGTCTTCAGCCTGAGTGGATATCCAGGGATGAGTGTACTGAAGTGTATAACAGATTTAGTGCCGGCCGCCCACAGCTGTGACGCGGCAGGACACCGTGTTGGCCGCTTTCACGACACTAACCTTGCTCAGCATAGTTCGGTACAGGCTGTACCTGGTGACACAGCAAAAGTAACCCGCCAGCTCACACATACTGGTAATACTGCTGATGGTTATCACACTGTCTGCACCGCCAGTCTGATCTTCTTTGTTTTTTGTCAGGTAATTTGTCTAATGATTAATAAAGGTCAAAACTGCCCTTAACAGCAGGAAGCTTTTTTTTTTAACAGCCCATAAAACATTTATAGGAAAGCAGAAAATAATGAATATAGCATAATACAATTATGAGCAGTTGTTTAACCAAGTTTGTGAAGTTGGGATCTGTAACTCATCTAAAAGCAAGTTAATGAGGAATTTATAATATAATTGTAATCATTTAAATAGCTTTTGTTTATACATGTGTGGACATCACTCACAGGCAGGTTAAAACTGTTCATTATTGCTCATTTTTGGCTCTGGAAATGGTAAATCAAAAACAAGCAACTTATTAGATCACGTACTTTAGTTTGCTCAGCTGTCACAGAGTGATTGTGCTAAGTGCTTCAATAACTTTACATAACAAGTTATAGTTTTTGAGAGATGCATTAACAGATATTTAAATCCATAAAACTGAACTCTGTTGTTTTTTCTTTAGAATTATTAATATTTTAAAAACATTCATATGAACAATACAACAAAAAGAAAACAGGAAACAAGGCAAAAAATAATAATTTATCTATTCATGATGTATAACAAGCTAAACGCTGCATGGTTTACACATCAATTATTCAAACTGAGTAGTCTTTCAATACATATGCTCTTCTTTCAAGCACATGGTTTGAGTTTTTTTTTAAATAAAGCATGTTATCTAATTGGCAGCAACGTATTGAATGTAAATATAAGAAAATCCAACACTCAATTTAAATCCTGGGCATTTTACAAATAGATATTCAAAACAGATTTCCACTCAATCACATTACTTTAAGCCACTAGAATTAAAATGAAACCTGGACTTTCCAGGGCCTCTGATGTCCCATGGCTTGCTCGAGTCTCTTAATCTGTCCCCTTTCTAATCAGGAGATCTCAGCCGCAGTGAGGTTCATTAAAAAAAATTCTAATAGAACAACTGGTTCATAAAATCTTACCCATCCTGCCATTCATAAAGTAATTTAAAGGACATGGATTTGAAGTCATTCTAAACTTTTAGCCTTTTTGTAAATAGCAAAAACACATTTAGATTTGGTGGTGGAGTCTTAATCCTTTATCGGGCAACATAATGAACATTTAGAAAAAAAAAAACGGTCACAAAAGTAAAAAGCAAATTGTAAAAACAACAATCTTGTTGAGTCCTCCAATAACAATTTCCAGGTATTTCACTGAGTGTCCCATAAAGGGTCTGCTAATGCAGGGAGCTAAACAACCTAAATCAACACTTGATGGTTTGTACAGAAAGATAAATGCTTCCCACTACAGAGGCTGCCCCGAGGAGTCTGTTTATTTTCTCTCCACTAACAGCTAGGATGAGAACCAGGAGAGGTCAGTCGTTGTTCTGCCCCTTCATGAGCCTGTTGAGGTTTAGTGGAGGATCAGAAGGCTCATCACTGAGCCTTATTTCCACAGCATCTTTACAGCATGGGCTCAAACTGATATGATGGTGTCACACATTCCCTTCCAAGAGGTTCCTCTTAAACAAAAATAAACACAGCAGTGGCACATCTGCTTCCAGAAACTCCTGCAGGTGTCTGCAAGGAAATACACTGCACCTAAAATAAAATAAAATAAAATAAATGTCTGGCACCAAGTTTTTACATTTTTGGATTGTGCGTGTCCTTATCTCCATTTTAGATAATAAAAAAAAAGTACACAGCCTGGCTGAGGGGTAGCTGGGTTGAACATCTGAAATAAAAGAAGCAACCTGTTGTGCTTAATGTAATTTGGTGTTGCAATAAAAAAAAAAAAAGTAAATAATTAAAAACATATGTGAATGTTCTGTTCAGTGACTGCGGTGCCCACCACTGAGGCGTTTGTGGCAATAAAACCAAAGGCTCTATGTAGTTCTTGCCCTTACAGTGAACCCCTGAAGGGGGATCAAAATACATAAATAAATAAATGGACCAAAAGGATATTACTGCTTCACGTCTCACTGTTTGCATATATTCCCGGTTTACAGTCCTCTGTTCTTAATGAAACCCTGAGAGGCCAAATATCATGCAAGACCCTTAGTCGTAACGCTCTAAATATGATTATAAATATGTTTTTGGTAAACTGTCTTTGTACAAACATGTGCACACTGCACAAATAAGTACGCAAATATATTAATTGACATATACAGACAAAATGCATACAAATCCACATACTGATATTTGTCTCTGATCTGAACATCGTTTTTTAATGGGATCTGATGTGTTCGTACACAAATTTCCTGCTTGGTGAAGTGTAGCTTGTTCTGTAGGTTGACCGTAGCTTCTTCTGCCGTGGCTATAACACTGTAAATGTTTGAGGGTGACGCTTGATGGAAAAAATATAGAGGACAGTAATAACTCTACTTTTAGATACATAGGGATTATAAATAAGGAAATGACATCACTCCTTGCAACAAAATTTCACAAAACAGGGAGAACTGGGTAGAGACAGAGCTGCTGGCCATGAAATTAGTGACTTGACTTTTTGACCTATATTTTAATTTCCACCTACTGCACTGGACACACTCCGGCTTGAATTCTGTTAGTTTGTCTTACTTACACACAACAAACCTATAAACTCAGTGAAACTCAACAGCTCTCCACAACTCCTGCTTGTATGCATGTTGTGTTAACAGTGTGTGTGTGTGTGTGTGTGTGTGTGTGTGTGTGTGTGTGTCTGTGTGCGGAATGAGAGAGAGAGTCACAGAATGCCCTGATGTCCTCACACACTGAACCTAAACCACATGTTTGGCACAAACTGGCGCTTTGCACGACCGCACTCTGTCCCAGCTTTATCCATGTTAGGGCACTACGGCACACAATTTATGGGGTTAAGTTGTTTGAGCTTAATTTGTCCCTGTCAGTCATCTGAAGGAATTGCTCTAAGAAGCAATAAGTTTTTGTGTTTTTGAGAGTCAACACCACCTCAGGCTGGCCTCTGTTTGACCTTCCACAGTGTATGTGATCAAGTCAAGTGTGCTTCTAGACCTAAATTCAGAACTACAACAGTGCCGTACAACTCTGAGGAGAAAAGAAAAAACATGGATCATCTAAAACAATGAGCATATATAATGAGTAATAAGTAAGTTATTGTTTACTCATAGTAGGATAAAATAAAAAACAAGTCACAACTCAAGCTGGACCAAAGGTCTGTTGGAAACACTGGGTCTAAAGGATGCATTTAAAAGCGGCCAATGTTTTAGCTGATCTGATATAAAGCATTAAACTGCTCCAAAACTTTGCAGCAGCAGCTACCAAAGCAGGCTCCGTCTGTTTGGTAACCACCAGAAGCATCTGGTTGGAAGCTAAAACTGAAGTACAGTGGTCTCCTTTAAAAGGCAAGCTACGGCATTTTGGACCAGCTGCAGATGTCCAAGGCATGACATATTAAAAGCAACAGAGCGCATTACAGTAGTCAAGTCTATATGAAATGAAAGCACATATGAATGCCTGCAGGTCTTTAAAAGATTCAACCTTAGAAATCATTCTGAACTTTCTTCTAAAAAAAAAAAAAATAAATAACAAAAAAAAACCCTCAAAAAACTGGACTTGACAAGTGAACTGATCAGTTTGTCCAGTTTTACAGCATGTGTATTTTTAATGAGTCAACATTTATATCAGGAGCACTGGCGTGCTGTGAATAGACCAAATAATTTAACCTCATTTTCAGCTGGTCTTAACATTAAGGAAGTTTATAGATAGTTTGCGTTTATAAATACTTTGTATCATTTGGCAGCATTTCTAAGGAGGTTTCAGTTGTGCATTTTTAGACATATTTGTTAAGCTACAGTACAACCATGCACCCCCCCAAGCCTAGAATATGTTATTTGTTTGTTATTTCCTAAAATATAAACTGTGATAGGTCCTAATTTAAATTATATCAAATACATTATATATTCACACTGTACAGTAGACTGCAATGTTTTGTTGAAGTTTATGATTTATGTGTATGAATATAGCTATTGATGCCTAATATTAGTCTAAATTACTGGATGTATAAAGGAAGACAGTCCTCATATTGGAGTGCTCCTGGGAAGTAATTTGTTACAGAAGTACCTTCAATAAAGTAAGTGACGTTTCGGGCATCATGCTACCTGAAGAAGGGCATGTAACAAATTATTTCCCAGGAGCGCTTCCTCTACACATGTAACTATCTTTGTTCCTGCACCCCTTTAATTATTGGATGTGCGTGTGTTTGGCCTGCAGGATATTTACTGGATGTGTAATGGCTAATTGCTTTGTTTCTTCCAACAAATTTAAATACATCAGGTTAAATCTAGTGATGAAATGCAAATTTTGGCTAAAAAGAGACGCAAACCATGAGCCAACTAATGCTAAACTTAATGCAGAAAAAATAATAAATGCTAAAAGGAGAGAGGGAAATGAAAAAGAGAGGGGGGGAGCGGAACAGTTAGGCCATGAGTCTGAGAACAAAGGAAAATAGCTGCAATGCTTTCAGTCATTTGCTGATTTCTTTCTGTTATAATTTATCGTATGAAATCACCACACACAGTCAATCGAGCCATGCTTAACTGTATTCATGCTGTAGGCTGAGGAAAGGAAATAATTTGAAAAACGCAAATACCATGAAGAAGCAGCCTAAATCATGTGTTTTTAAATGCAGAGTTTTGAGTCAAATGTCAGGTATGAAAGAAAACAAACTTATTATTCACTCTATTAATTACTTTGTTTATTTAGGAATATTCAAACAAACTGCGTGGCTGTGATAACTTTGGGTTTCCCTGTGATGGACTAGTGACCTGTCCATGGTGTACCCTGGCTCTCACCCTATGACAGCTGGGACAGACCCTGAAATGAATAAGTGGATGGATAAGTGGATGGATGGAGGGAATGGATGGATGGATGGATGGATGGATGCTGAACACATGAACTGTCTCACAGTTACAGCTCTGTTTCAAACATAATTTAAAAAAGCCATTTTGTTCTCCATCAGTGTTATTACATTAAATAATAACATATTTGGCAATAACAAGAGATTAATGCATGTGTGACAATGTTCATAGTTCCTGTGAAGCAGCTGGCAGCAATTTCTTCTGTCATGTTCATGCCAGTTCAAAGTAGGTCAAGTGCTGATTTATACTGCTTTTGAAACAAGTGAACTAAACCAGGCGAATTCATGTCAAGTGAACTCGTTGCTTGCACTGACAGTAATAAATTCCTGCTGGACGGGAGGTGGCCACGAGTGGAGACTGGTGCAGCAGAGAGGGTTAGCAGACAGTGACTACATATTTATTTAAATTCTGCCAGTTAAGTTAAAAATAAAATGTGTTTTAATGTGTTGGTTATTGTCACCATCAGGGAAATGTTGCAGCAATATACCAAACAATTCTGAAAGAATAGCGCTTAAGAACTGGTGCTGGAAAACCTTGACTCAGATGTTCAGCAGACTGTTGAATAATCTGCATCTGTATACCATTAACAAATCTGGCTAGACTAAATCGCTTTTCCTTTGAACTCAGGCCTGTCTCAGAGCTCTGGCTTTCAACTTTTGAGTCTTTACGTTGTAAATATTCATTAACTAGAACTATAGGATGTTCCTCACCCTTAAAATGATCAGCTAGGAAGAGCAAATGACCTGTGCAGCTAATGTGAGCTGCTTTTGTTTGCACTTTCCCTGTTTGATTTTATTAAACCATCTGGAATATAAATGAAGTTTTTTTTTTTAAAACTGAGAGTTGAATAAATTGTTAGATTTTGCAGGTATAACTACAGAAAACTACAAAGGCTTTCAATTTCTTTCATGTTGGCACAGTGTACTTGAGGCTGTGGAAACTCTAGATTTAAACAGTTTTTTAAATTTTGTATATTTTTATATCATATAGGTTTATCTTCACTGGTGTAAACAGCAGTCATTAACTTCAGTTGCACATCCACAGTTAACGAGCGCATCAAACTGTCATAACTATGTGGGAGTCAGTTATGAAAGTATTTAGGCTCGTGATGATATGAGATGGATAAGTATGTAAGTAAGTAGCCATCCACATACCAGTGTTACCAATAGGGGATTGCTTTCCCCTATGCTAATGTGTTGCACATGTGTCTAATTGCCATCCCTCTGTGTGTTTATAGTCTGGCCCAATTCCAGTCCATACCATACACCCTCCTACTCTGTGACAAGTTTAAGTCAGTGTAGAGTCCGCACTGCAGCTGCTGAAGGGTGCCTTTGCCTTTCTCCAACAGAAACAGGAACTTAAGTTATTTATTTATTTATTTATTTATTTTTTATCAAGGACCCAGTTCTGAAATAATCACATGGGATCTCTCAGTGTGACTTTCCTTCGTATCGGACACAGAACAGGCACTTCACCTTTACAGGCTTGGTGTTGGAGCCCTTTATAACTTCCTTCCACTGGTCAGTTGGGAACAGCACCCAGTGTAGAGACTATCCATGCCAACTGCGCAAATGAAGTGAGTGTGAGTAGATGCTGTAATAGGATTAGCCTTTTTTCACCCCCTCTCATCTATATACCACATGTTAAGCAGTCCAGCAGTTTTTTTCCCTCCATCTAAATGTTCCAGTGTGCCTGATTCTGTCCTTTCTCTTGGATGTCGAACCTGCCTGCTCCCTTTGTTCTGTTTGCCGCGTTGAACTCATCACTGCACCGTTTTACGACACCTTGCTGACCTGTTACCTGTTTTTTGGAGTCTTCCATTTAAATCTTCTGATTTTTGATAATCAGTTCTTTTAGTTTTCAAAATGTTGTGACAAATGCTGTGTGCCATGGAGCCTGGGTTTTTGTTTTGGCCTGAGTTTTGAGTTTTTGCATTAATATTTTTGTCCTTTTTATGTATCAGATATTTTCTGGTTGGTGTCTTTATGGTTATATACTCAGTTTAGTCTTTTAAGTTCTTAGTTTAATTTTTGCTTTGGTTTACAATCTACTTTTTATTTTATGATTAGATATAGTTTATACTGATTTCCTTCAGTTTCAGTTTATCTCGTGTTCCCTTGCATCCTGTTAAGTCTCCATCTCTGTGTTAGGTATTCCCCTGTTATGTTATGTCCTGTTTTATTTTGGTAACTGTTATCTTCTGTGTCTTGTTCCTGATTTTACTTCCCTTGTCATGCCATCCTTGATTAATTTTAACTGTGTTTTGTTCCCACGTTAATTTCTCTTCTCTCATTTAAGCATTCAGTTTATTTCTGTTTGTCGTGTTGTACTGAGTAGTCTGCCTCTTTGTTTCCTGCTTTATCCTGTAGTGTTCCTAGTGCCTTATGTATTTTTTTTATTTCTCTTGGAATCAATGGCTCTATCTGTATTCTGGACTCTGTCTCCCCGTGTCTCTGCATTTGGGTCCACACTTCTTCTCAGCCTCATTAAACAGTAAATTAACATTTTGTTTGTTGTACTTTGTGGTAACACGTCAACTCCAGTTAAACTGTTTTGAAATATGCAGCAGGTGCAGAGGGAATGGAATGTACAGGTTTTCCTCTTTGCTCCTTCTTACAGAGAGCTTTCAGTCCTTAATTTACACCAACGGCAGCAGCATAGCTGTGTCTGAATGACTCTGGGGGCTTCACCCCTGACCTCAGCTCTCCACAACCTTTTGAAATGCTTCAACTTACGAACCACTAATCCCAGCAGAAAGGAGGAGACTGGGGAAAGAAGGAAAATTGTAAGAGGTGATGAAAATCAAGAAACTTCATGGAAGGTTGATACAATGGGTGTGATGCTGGAAATCCTGCAATTTCATGGATGTTAGTACAGTACATTCTTTTTGGCAGTTTGTCTAGCCGACTGGCTGAACTTTTTATTCAGTTTCTGCTCACATGAGATATGCAGTGTGCAGCTCTCATGTTTGTCTCGTTCTCTGCGGAGTCTGGGTGGGTTGTTTTTTGTAAGTCATTGCACAATAATATTTTTAGACTTTGCAGTTTAGTAGGTGCAGCATGTCCTGAAGTGGTCTTTGTCTAAATTTATGGGAAATTTCAAGGATAAATTTAGGATACACCAAATCATTGTCCACATGCAGCACCAAAATGAGGTGAATAAACTTTATGGCTCCAGGATATGATGTGTAAATCCCTTGGTGAAAAATTGTTGACTGACCTCTGTGTACAGTGGGAGGGTAGGACACTGGATTATGGGACTGCTATCATCTATCCACAGAAGGACCGGGTGGAGTCTGCTGGCCAGCTTCCATGACCATCTAAAAACAGCTCTTGAGAGACTTAAAGGGTAGCGGCTAAATATGCCGACAGAGGTGTTTGTGTGAAAGCAGCAACACTGAGAGACAGACACTGATAAACCTGTTACTTGTTTTGACTATCGTCACCTTCATTTCTAATGCTAAGTCCTGTTTGAATGCAGTCATATTGATCCATGTTTTACTTGTTGCCGTAGAAAAACACCATAAATTAAACTCCACCAACAGGTCTGCCGATACTGAATGAGCAAGATTCATCATGGAAAGGTCATTAGTGTTTGTTTGCAGCCTAGGTGGGTTTATCTTGTAGTTAGTGGCAGTGAGTTATTACCTTAATGATTTATTGTGCCTCTAAGTGTTGGTGCCTAGCAAGCAGGAGCCTCCATAAAAAATGAAGCTGACACAGAAGTGCCAAAAAAAAAAGAAAAAAAAAAGCAGTCCCTCAAATAGCTATTCGAAGCTGGCTCCAAAAGCAAGTTAATAGCTGCCTTTAGAACAGACATGAACATGTTTACAGCTGGTACAGTAAATAAATAAATAAATAAAAACATTATATTTATATAATGCCAAATCACAAACAGTCTCATCAAATTGCTTTATATTGTAGGGTAAACACCCTACAAATAAATATAAAAATAAATGGTCTCTATAGCCAGGGGTTCAAGTGGGTCAGAATAATTCATTAATTTCCCTTACCTGCCAGATCCCACTTTAGTCCCAGTCTGTAGCTAATGTCTCCTCTCATAACATCTCCCCAGTGGTTACTATCATAATTTTTTTTATTACTCTTTTTACTAACTCTGTCATTAAATTTATGCAGTATTAGGTGAGTGGTAAATTAACAGGTAAAAAACTAAAAGAAAACTAAAAAACTAAGCCAGAGGGGAAAAAAAAAGAAAGAAAGAAAAAAAAGAAAGCTGTATGTCAGACTTCAACTCAGCTCAGCCGATTTATGATCCACAGACTCGTTAACTTTAAGTGTGTATTTAATAATGATACGCAATGAGTGTGTTTGTCCTTTACAAGAAAGTGAGCTTTCAATGGAAAAACACTAGCACAACTGTGCTTTTTAAAATGTATCTAACATTGCTAAAGTGTAAACCAACACCTGAGAATGTTTTAAACTCCCCCCCCATTTAAATGTATTTTGGTGTTTGAAAGTAACTCCTGCTGAGTTGAGCCTCCACAGAGAGCAGGAGAGAAACTTGGTGAGTCCAAGAGGAGAATGCACAATTGGTTATGGAACTACATTATGAGTCAACCTCTGTTCATCTGCCAAATACCCCACCCCCCACCGCCAGTGGGATTAAGATGAGCTGGGTGGCTACATTAGCCTGTGCTTGCTGCTGAATGAGGAATCTTTATAAACACCCCCCTGAAATTAAATAAGACAGTGAGCATTCAAAGATTTTTGGTCACTTCCCAATAAATTTGGTTCCATATTTGGGGTTTGTGCTGCCCTGCTGAGCATCAGTGCACTGTGGAGGAGGCCTGTGTTTATGTGACTCAATGAAGAGTCACTGGATATTATGTACAAGCTCCAAATGTATACTTTCTTTGCTCTGCTCATCAAATGATGTAAGACCTGCAAAAATGTCACACAGAGATTTTATTCGTCCTGAAATCAGCGCTCACTTTTACTAATGACTAAGTATTACAAACAGTGCTGCACATATTTTTAGTACATGTTAGGTGCAGAGTAAATGAGATTACTGTGAGACAGTACTGACTGAAGGCAGTTATATTTGACCAAAACAGGTGTTGTACTTTAAATAATCACAAGAAATATATTAAGATGTTTACTTTCCAAGTTAAACTTTCCGACACCTGTTAAGTGTAGGGCAGGGTCCTTACCTCAGGATACCCTCCACTGTGCATGTTCCTTGTTTACTGTCTGGATCGAGTCTGGACCTTGTTTGACTATCTGAATGTGTCTGTCATCTGCTGACTCTCAAATGAACCATAGTAACTGATTATGAGTATAAACAGAAAGCAAACTGTCAGGGTTTTAACACTCACAACCCCCAAATGTACCGTATGAATTTCCCGGAATATATTTGCCTAACTTTGGTGAGTCAGTCTGCACAGTTCCCCTGCAGTAAAATAAGGAAAATAAAAGAACATCACAACATTTAGATATACATCAGTGAGATAAAGCTGTTGGACAACTTAAACATTAAGCAAACAATGTTTATTATTTTGTAATGACAGTGCATGTCAATGTCTGGAATGCATTTGATGGTAAGAGAACATCCAGTGGATACAGGAAAAATGAGTAAATGTCATAATATCCAGACAAATGAGTCTGAACAGCTTCAAAATATGTGGTTTACAGGGTGAGTAATAAGGAAGGACAAACACTGAACCAAGTGTTGGGTGTTTTGTTGGGTGTTTGATCCTCTTGGATCATGCAGGACTTAAAAGATCTTTCGCTAATGTCTTTGCATCTGATATCACAGGGCACCTTTAGGAGTCAGAGCTGTTTTTGGGGTTGTGCAAGGAACCAACAACATGTGGAGATGTATTTTGGATCAGTCATGCAATACAAATGTAACCTATATTTAAAAAAAATGTCTACCTGGTTGCAAGGTAAGGAGGAGAGGGAGAAGCAAGAATTAACAGCCTCCAAAGGAAAATGTTTGTGCATCCTGCCTTTTCCAATCAAATATGATCATATACTCATACAGAATAAAAGGTCCTTGCTTTTCTTTTCTTTTCAATTCAATTCAATTCAATTCAATTCAATTCAATTCAATTCAATTCAATTTTATTTATATAAATCACAACAAACAGTCGCCTCAAGGCACTTTGTATTGTCGGTAAAGATAATACAATAATACAGAGAAAATCCATCAGTCAAAATGACCCCCTATGAGCAAGCACTTGGTGACAGTGGGAAGGAAAAACTCCCTTTTAACAGGAAGAAACCTCGGGCAGAACCAGGCTCAGGGAGGGGCAGTCATCTGCCGGCAACCGGTTGAGGCTGAGGGGAGAGAGACAGGACAAGGCCTATAGCAGCATAACTAAGGGGTGGTTCAGGTTCACCTGATTCACCTGAACCAGCCCTAACTGTAAGCTGTAAGCTTTATCAAAAAGTAAGCTTTATCAAAAAGGAAAGTTTTAAGCCTAATCTTAAAAATAGAGAGGGTTTCTGTCTCTGGAATCCAAACTGGGAGTTGGTTCCACAGAAGAGGGGCTGAAAGCTGAAGGCTGTGCCTCCCATTCTACTCTTAGGTATGCTAGGAACCACAAGTAAGCAAGCAGTCAGAGAGCGAAGTGCTCTATTGGGGTGATATGGTACTATAAGGTCTCTGAGATAATATGGGGCCTGATTATTCAAGACCTTGAATGTGGGGAGAAGGATTTTAAATTCTATTCTGGATTTAACAGGGAGCCAATGAAGAGAAGCCACTATGGGAGGAATATGCTCTCTCTTTCTAGTCCCTGTTAGTACTCTAGCTGCAGCATTTTGAATCAGCTGTAGGCTTTTCGGGGAGCTATTAGGACAGCCTGATAATAATGAATTACAATAGTCCAGCCTAGAAGTAATAAATGCATGAATTGGCTTTTCAGCATCAATCTGTGAAAGGATGTGTCTAATTTTAGATATATTGCGCAAATGTAAAAAAGCAGTCCTACATATTTGTTTAATATGTGCATTGAAGGACATATCCTGGTCAAAAATGACCCCAAGATTTCTCACAGTGTTACTGGAGGCCAAAGTAATGCCATCCAGAGTAAGTATCTGGTTTGACACCATGTTTCTAACATTTGTGGGGCTGAGAACAAGAACTTCAGTTTTATCTGAATTTAGAAGCAGGAAATTAGAGGTCATCCAGGCCTTTATGTCTTTAAGACATTCCTGCAGTTTAACTAATTGATGTGTGTCATCTGGCTTCATGGATAGATAAAGCTGAGTATCATCTGCATAACAATGAAAATTGATGCAATGCTTTCTAATAATACTGCCTAAGGGAAGCATGTATAATGTAAATAAAATTGGTCCTAGCACAGAACCCTGTGGAACTCCATAATTAACCTTAGTGTGTAAAGACGACTCCCCATTTACATGTACAAATTGGAGTCTATTAGATAAATATGATTCAAACCACTGCAGTGAAGTACCTTTAATATCAATGGCATGCTCTAATCTCTGTAATAAAATGTTATGATCAAAAGTATCAAAAGGCGCACTGAGGTCCAACAGGACAAGCACAGAGATGAGTCCACTGTCAGAGGCTGTAAGAAGATCATTTGTAACCTTCACTAGTGCTGTTTCTGTACTGTGATGAATTCTGAAACCTGACTGAAACTCTTCAAATAAACTGTTCCTCTGCAGATGATCAGTTAGCTGTTTTACAACTACTCTTTCAAGGATTTTTGAGAGAAAAGGAAAGTTATAATTAACTAAGACAGCTGGGTCAAGTGGTGGCTTTTTAAGTAGCGTAAGTTCTTTTTGAGATTGGCCTCCTCTTGGAGTACCAACACAAGGTGACCTGCTCAAGAGATGCAAACTGATGACTTTCCAAATAACTTAATCATACACTGTAAGCAAAAGATAAAAATAGAAACTGTGGCATCACTATTATCAACACTGAGGTCCCATTATGAAGTCTTGAGTTGAGTGTTTTTGTGAGCATGGAGTTGATCTGACTGAGAAACACGACACACATTGCACTCTCATAAAATAGTTACTTGTAAATCGCAAGGTATGCCTGCTCTGAAGCATACCCTGTTTTGCTGTTATCTTTAAATGTAATGGGAACCATAATTTACTCAATTAACATCCGCTTGTATTGAGTAAGCTGGAAAACTAGCAAATGAGACCACCTTTTATACCATCAGACTTCTTTTAACAAAGGCGCAGTTACTTTTTCACACAGGGCCAGGTAGGTTTGGATCGCTTTTTAATTTCCCCTAAGAAATGAAATCATTTAAAAACTGCATTTTGTATTAACTCGGGTTATCTTTGTCTAATATTTTGCCTAAATTTGGTCGATTTGAAACCCATAACAAATACACCGGGGTTAAAATAAAGGAAGCAAAAAAGGCAAAAGAAAAAAAAGCTATGGCCATCTTTCTACATGTAAATGCTTAGGATATCGTCAGATGGGGAGCTGGTGCTTTCTAACAGATACCAAATTTGTAACAAAGGGGGAGAAGATCGCTTCAACAGTTTCAAAAATTTTAGGTTTTTAAGGTAGAAGAAAAGAAAAATATATATTTGAAAAACAACAGTGGCTGATTCTGCACTTGTAAGTATGGCATCTGTTGGATACCAGAGTAAATGGAAGAAAAACCAAGATCAATAAAACACAAGTGTTAATACTTGCAAATCCTCTTGCTAAATAGACACATAAGTTCCCATTTTTTGTGACTGGAAGTACATCCATTTTCCATGCTTTACACCTGATAACTCATTGCCTCCTACATACATTACAGGAACCACAGTGGTTTGGAACGGAGTCCGTTTGACTAGGAGATCCTCTATAATGAGCACAGCTAGAGTGTCTGCCTGTGTCCTGTCACACTATCCTACAAGTTAAAAATGGTTCAAGTAAGGTTATACAGTGTTTAGCAGGGGAGATGTGGAGTTTCAGTGAACTATTGATAGTGGTTGGAAATTCAGCTACTTTGATAATTTGCTTTGACCTTCAAAGATTTCTCAGCTCATTCATCTGAAATGAAGAATTCTCCCCAGGTGGATTTACACTAGTCGATGTGAAGGGGCGCTTTTAGGGAGGAAAACCATGAATAAATCAGAAGACCATTAGTTAGAGCTGCAGGGCCTGGAGAAAAAACAAGGATAATACTGTAGAAATTTAGTGTTTTTAATGGGGCATGTTGGCAGGACTGTAAATGTATGGGAACATATGTATGTATAACATTTTTGCAATAAGATACTTTTTATATTTCATTGAATTGTTTTTAAAACAGAGTAATATGGCACAGGAATAGTTAAACTGGCATACTGGTAGAATCCAGAAACCTCACAGTATAATGTGCCACAGATTTGCCTTTCTCACATTCCTGTGCAATTTTATTGCTTTTGACAACCTCCTATGCAGAAATAAACCATTTCATGTTCCACCACATAACACCACTTTAATGCTCTGGATCCCCTGTGTGTATGAATATGATTGAGAGTCATATTCTATGTTTCAGTCTGCATTAGCCATGCTGTCTTGGCCCGTTAGTTAAAATGTCAACATCAGCTATGGTCAAGGCTAACGGTGAAGAAATATTCAGCAGGGTAAATGCTTTTTTAACTGCCAAAATTAAATGTTGGTATAAAGTTAATCCGCAGGCTGTTTAGGCTGCAACAGCTCATTTAAGAAATATTATTTGGGTATCCTATAGCGACTCAGTATTATCTTCTTATGTGGGTGAAATAAGGCAACAAATGTTTAACTGTGCAAACATGTCCCTGATAAATAAAAAAAATTTAAAAAAAACAACCCACAACTGATTATCTGGATGCTTTTTTGTAGAATTGGCTGTATGATTGATTTTGGTCATTTAATTCTTGACTGCAGATAACATTATTGAACTACAGTAAATATAGAAAGAAAAAAGAAAGAAAGAATAAAAAGGTTGACCTGCAAACTCATCTGTGGATCCAAAACAACTGCCGAATGGAAATATGCACCCATTCAGTGATGAAAATAGCTGCTACAGCACTGCCATAGAGCTGCAGAAAACACATTGTTATAAAGTATTGTGTGAAAATAATGATAATATCCTCCGTGTCTTCTTACCTCAATATAATTAAACCTAACTAGCAATTAATATCCACTTAGTAAGCTCCACAAAGATCCTCTTTACAGAAAAATAGGACTCAGTCTCTCTCTCTCTCTCTCTCTCTGTGTAATTATCCAATTATCGAAGAAATGTTTATTAAATGCTGACTGAGGAGCTATGAAATAATATACTTTCTTCAAACTGGAAAAGATCAAGATTCCTGAATGGAAGTGGACATGTTAACCTGTAATTAAAGGGTGAGTTTAGAATTATTCTTATTTTTGTCAAAACGTGAGTACACAAGATATGCAGCGGAGGGTGTTTTTCTTATTTGTTCTGTGTATGCTCGTTTGGAATTTGTGTGAATAAATGGTTGACACAGCTGGAAGATCAGCATGTTTACCATGTAGGATTGATACTTTTGAAAAAGAACGGGGAGCTCAGGTCAGTTCCTGCTGTTTGGAATGAAAATGTTGTTCAATTTTTGCTTCACATAGGACTTCAGCTGCTTAACATTTCAGGGTCTCATCTATCATATTTTTCCTGCCATAGTGCAGTCAATACTTTCTCTTGCTGACATATTCACTGCATCAACTTAAAATATGATAATAAGTCAGCCATCTTGCAGTTTAGCAGTGATCCCCCTAATGTCAGAGACACAATGCTGCAGCAGAAATAGACACAGTATTCACTCCTCAGAGTTCTTGTGAAAACCCAGCACTTACCACCATGACCACTGACAGGTCAGCAGGAGATTCAGCAGTTGTTAATGTAAAATTGTCTTTTAATGCTTCACGGAGCTTTCCTGCCTTTGCATAGCCTGATTTGGCCTCACCTGGAACCTGACACTGGACAAAAAGGGTCTGTATCCGGAAAGATCTAGAATGCTCTGGAATGATCCATGGCAGATAATGTTTCTGGAGAGAATACAAGAAGATCTGATCTGTCACAGATGTTTAGATAGATGTTTAGATAGATGTTTAGATAGATAGATAGATAGATAGATAGATAGATAGATAGATAGATAGATAGATAGATAGATAGATAGATAGATAGATAGATAGATAGATAGATCAGAATTACAATTTTTGATGGATTGAATTTAACATCATGTAGTTCACTGTATACCGAACACACATTAAGCAGCTTCTGAAGACGAAGTTAAAATGGATATTGTCCGGATATGTAACGGATGTTCATTCAGAGTTTGGATTTTTCAGGGTCCAATCTTGTCCATTTACAGAGAAATCTCCAAAATGTATCCATCAAAGCTCCGGTGCGCATTCATCGGGATATTGTCTGTATCTGTGACGGATACAGAGGTATCATACCTCGGATAGTATCGCATTTTAGGGCTTTTATTCCAGTGTGATTTTTGCAGGTTTTTTTTTTTGATGGTGACACTGACAGAAATCTGGAGCACAACCAGAGACATTATGTTTATGCCTGGATTTTACTCTCTCCTATACAACATGCATGGGCCCCAAGAGAGTAAAAACCAGACTTATATTTGCAAACGTTCTCTTTATCTATAAAAAATACAATCAAAAGCACCAAGTGAGGTTTAAATACAGACATGCTTTTGTATCTATGGTATGCAATATCAGAGGCAATTTTGGTGTTAAAAGTTGCATAAACCTCTTTCCTTGAGTTTTCCAAGATGCTCAGAACAGCCTACATCCCAAGTACCTTGAAAAAAAAGAAGCACATTTGTGCTGTTTTAAAGACAAGTTGTAGTTACATGACATGTTATTTATGTTTATTTTTATCCTGTTAACCACACTTTGGATGATTGTAACTATGATTGTAACTAATAAATAAAACTTCCTACCTACTTACCTCAATGTGTGCACATGACTGTACATCCAACAAAGCCAAGGCTACTACTGCACACAAGCCACAGACACATCTGTACACACACAGACCAGATGTGAGGTTGACTCTGTATGCACCCAGGCAAGGATCAGGCTCAAAGGTTGTAGATTGTTGTAGTGATTGTAGAAACAATGCAGTGTTACCATTGCCTGTTCTGAATATTTACAGTGGTCAGGTCTGTCTGGGGGTGGAATAATTATCTAAAAGACTGAAGTAATCATTATCACACATCAGTCTTCAGAAAATAAAGAACAGGGATGAAAATAAAGAAGCTTTGTGCTCAATTTGTAACTTGGGGATACAAATTCCTGGACATTTTGGAAAAAACAAAATGTTTCTTCTAATTAGCATAATAGTGATGAAAACCTTTCACAGAGGGTGAAAATGTACAAAAGTTTGTTTTGTCCCTTTACTGAGGATCACGGGTAAAGTTGCATTTGTTCTGCCCTGCATCTGTTGCATCTGTTCACTTCATGAGCTGGCGTTTTGTTTTGCTCTGTGGTGCTGCACAGCTTTTGCTTGTTAATTTATTGTGCAGCTGAGTTGTGATACTCAAATATGAGTCTGGGCTGGATTTGCAAAAGGGATTTTGGCAGAATGTCATCCAGTTGTTCCACTGAAAATCACTGTAATGTAGCTGTTTATGGCAAATAGGTTTCAGATCATCTTTGTCAATCCGTGATCTGAAGTGACCTTAATGCAGGAGTTAGGTAACCTGAACAGAGCCAGAGGAGCACTGTTAAAGCACCAGCAGCAACACAACCCACTGGGAAAAAACCTGTGATCTCATCTCTGGTGTCCAGTGTCACCACAGCCAAGTACACCAATCACCATCTTATTATCTTACTGCATGAAAATGACTTTGCAGTAAATTGATAAATAAGACTGTGTGATTGCCTCTTTTTTTTTTTTTTTGCTTCATCACAAATGATCTATTCTAATCAAATACATTAATACACAAATATGTATGTGTACTGAAAACAGTCCTTCTGTGTGTGAGCTGTCCTTGAACACAGAGCAGTGTTGCAATGTATGTGCTACAAAACTGGAAACAACTAAATGGAAAAGTAGATACACTGCCAGGGTTGCAAAGTCTTGGGGAGTCTGTCCTCCTGGAAAGATGGCTGCAAAGCCACAAGTTGTGTGATAAAACTCTATCTTCTGCCAAGCCCCCAAAGCATACTATAAATCATGCTAGATATGCTTGGAAGAATTTACTTCCAGAAACATGACTCATAGACAAACTTGAGGAAGGAAAGAAAGCCTTCTTCCCTCTTGATCCACTCCCTTGCTTTCTAGTTTTAGGACAAAAAAATAAAAATAATTTAGCATGCAGCTGTTAGTACATTTGATCTCTGGATATTAGTCAGGTCAGCCTATTTGTAAAGTGTGCAAAACACTTTCTGCACAGCAAGTGATAAAAACCATTAAAAAGTAAAACTATTTTATAAAAGCAAGTTACAAGATGAAAATAGAAACTATGAACCACTTAAAAATATTAAAGAAGTTTTTTTTTCTCTAACACTTATCACTGTGTATCACCAGACTTGCTGCTGGTGTGACGACCACAAGCTCTCTACACTCTACAGCTATCTCAAATTTAAGGAGGTAAATTCTGATCAAAGAAAATGATGACAAGCTGTGGTCAATGTGCAGGACTGCATGTTGTCAGTGGTGGTTATAGAAGTTAATTACTCTAGTTTATGATAGCATGTACTTATGCATCTTATGGAATTAAGTGTCATTCATTTGTATTCAGCAGACCACACAGCAACACAGCAATAATGTTGTAGTTTTACTGCACTGACTGAGTCATTAACTCTCACAGCTTTATATACAGTCATCTAAGAGTATTAAGGTTAAATAAAAATTTGTGGACTTTAATACATTTAGAGTTGTAGTTAGAAGACTTGCTAACAACACAGATGGATTTCCGGGTGGGAATTTTAGGGTGTTGGTGTAGAGGAAGTCTGTAGAGGAAATTGCAGAGGGAGGCCGTTGGAGAGTGACAAGGCAGGTAAGACAAATTTGGAGATGGTGGAGCAGGTAAACCGGTCTAAGTGGCTGGTACAGGAAGGGATTAACTGGAGCACAAGGAAACATAACTTTGGAAATAACTGCAAACCTGAAACTCTAGAGAAGTGCCTGAACAGTTATACCACTGCAATGGACAGATCAGTCTGGAAGGGAGTGGGTCAGCAAGCCATTCTTTAACATAGGCTGTATATAAAATTTGGATGTAGCCACTGGGAAGTCACAGATTTCTTTTTTCTGGACTCTGCATCTTAAAGCCTCAGCATCAGCTTTGGCCACCACTATGTTGTTGGGTTTTTTGGGGAGGGGGGGTTTGGAGCCAAAACTCACTACAGGTTGCATACACAAACTGTACAGGTGCAACCACACAGACACTGATACCTATGAATTAGTGCTAACACAATTTTTTAAAAAATTTTGAAAGGCTCTACTGCTAAACAATATTATTTATCAAATGTTTCTATTTAAAATGCTTCAAAGGGCACCAGCATCAATGGAATGGTAGCAAGGTCAACTTCAGTTATACTAATTAGTGGAGATGAGGTCTAGCACCACTCTGATTATTATATCTGGTCCAGTTGTCTTAAACTGGCACTCAAGCTATCCAATCATTTTCATTTTATATATATTTTTTTCAATTTAAGTTATTTTGATTCTTGTGCTTTTCTGGATCTATTTAGATTTTCTTTGTATGGTTTCAGACAGTCTTTAAATCCCTGTCTTTGCTATGATGATAAATTCCCCTCATAAGACCTCAAGCTTTTTAGTTGTTATATTTTGGGGTTTTTTTCTTCTTGTCTCTGATGCACTGTGTGTGTCTTTTCCCCATGATCCTTTGGCATAATTAGTAATAACAGCGACTATGCCCCTAACTTCCAAATGCTTGAGTTACAGGGGGAAAAAATCATGCCCAGTTGCTATGCAGGGGAAATCTGGCTCTAGAGACTAAAACAATTGTTTTGGTAATAGGTTGCAAGTATCTTAATTTCATAGCTGAAGTCAGGCATTTTAACTAGTCTTTTGGGACTGACTTGCTTTTGGAGCCAGCCTCAAGTGGCCATTTGAGGAAAAGAAGCATTTGGCACTTCATTGTTGGCTTCATTTTTTAGCCCCAGAGGTTTTCATTTGGTCTTTAGTCATCTGCACCAGCCAGGGATTAACAGGAACTGGTGAGCAACCACACCTCCAAGGACACATGCAAACAGACAAAAGAAAAAGAGGGAGGAGAGAAAAGAAACAGAGCAGATTCTGCAGGTCTGCATTGAAGGCAGAGGGGTATGGGGGATATATGTAGATGTGCTGGCTATCTTCATATTGCAGACCAACATTTTTAGCATTAATATGGAGTCATGTTTTTGGCACACGTTTTATTCTCACAGTAGATTTATTTTTATTTAGTCCCTAAGGAATAAAAAAAGTATCTTCAGTGCACAATGAAGCTAAATTCTGCAGATTTAAAAATTTTTGTATGCAGCTGATAATCTAATTCAAACTCACTGCTAAATTTCAGCTGGCAAAAAAAGAGCTGAATGTTAGACACAAAGATCACAACAGCTGTCCTGAATATAGGAGGAATTTAATAGTTACTTGAAAGCCTGTTATCCTTAACTTAATAAAATCATTATTAATTAATTACTGCTCATATAAGAATACAAAAACAAGGAATTTAGTTTGATGATTGGTGACTCCTGTATTGCTAGTCCATATTCATGAGAACATTTATTAGGAAAGCCTCATAAGGATTGCGGTTGACAAAAAGAATTAAATGATTGCACCGTACTGAACCCCTTCCTTGTGAAAGGCAGCCATACATAAAAGCCATGAACCACAGTCAGGAAACCTAAAATCGTTGGCCAGATCCTCCATATCCCACAGTCCATGGAAGACAGATGTGCTCCTAATTTGGGTTCTCAATTCAATAAGCACTTTGAAACTGCTGCCCCCTGAAAGTGAGATGCTGGTGCCTGTCTTTGAACTGTCAGGTGTTGACAGCTGTGAGCAACAGCCTGGTTAGTTCCCGTCAGGTAGGATAACTTGTTCACTTTGTAAATGCCTTAAAGGCTGGCATACCAGCAGAGGAGCACAGATCAGATGAATCCATCTGTGGCTGGACGCAGATTTTTGGTGGTAGTAAATAGCACGGAATGACACTCCAGGGACCATCGCTGTGAAGCAAAAAATATATCAGAGACAGTAACAGACAGCAGAGAGTGATGATCATATCCTGTCTACTGTGGAGGCAGAAAACAGGAGTAATATTATGCTGCCTGGAAATTTCTAATAGATCAACTATTCAGTACTTTTTTTCCTTTTTTTAATCAAAAACTAATTTTTCTTATCTGAACACAAGCACAAAAGCAAGCAAGTGAGAAGACACATTAACTTATAGGGATCCTAAATAATTATATTTATTTAAAGTTATTTCTCAGCTTATGGCGATGGAAAATAATCCAGCACGGGTTAGATGAATTTGAGCAGATGCAGAGGGAGGATTATTACTGTTATTACTTTGGCTCAGTGCAGCGTTTACTCATTTAAACCAAGCAGAATTATCAACAGTTCATCAAGAAAGGATGAATTACTGGCTACAGCGGTTGCAACGGTAGTAAGATTAATAACCCCCGTCATCAAGACAATGATGGCCACAGGCCTGGAAAGTGGATGTCATTCTCCAGTTTTGTACTGTACAGTCTGTAATAAACACTCAAAATGCCTTAAAAATTCTTGTTTGAAAAGATGTGATTTATTGGCAGTTAAAAAGGCAGCTCAAGTGCAATCCCAAAATAATCTTCAATACCAGCAAGCTAACACAACAAAAAGAAAATAAAATGCAAAAGAAAAAGAGATGTGCTGAATCACAAATCATGAAAAGGCCCTTTATATGTTAATGTAAAGAAACCACAAAGTTATAGATGGAAATCCATTGATCCAGCCATCCCCTGCAAACAACCACTTGGTTCTAGTAGGAAGACACAAAAAAACAGCTCCCTTTTAACGGGAAGAAACCTCAGCCAGAACTAGACTCAGAGAGGGGCATCTTCTTATGCTAACAGGAAGAACAAAGAGACAACATCACAGAACAAAGTGCAAATTATGCATGAGGAAAGACAAAAGGTTAATGGCATGACGTAATGGCTTGTAAAAGTACAGGGAATTAAAAAGGGGGAAGTCAACCAGGTGCCTGAGCCTATAACAGCATAACGTAGACATGGTTCACGACCAACTGATTCAACTCGATCGGTTTTTATCAGAAAGAAAAGCCTGAAGCCTAATCTCAAAAGTAGAGAAAGCATCTGAACCCAAACTGGGAGCTAGTTCCAGAGGAAAGGGGCCTGAAAGCTCTGTCTCTCAGTTTGCTTTTGCAGCCACAAATAAGCCTGCAATCTGAGAGTGAAGTGCTCGTGGCAGAGTTTACATTAAATTATTTTTGTTTCAATCAAGTCTAGCTCCTGTTATAATCTGCTGTGTTTTGGATCAACTGAAGATTTTTCAGAAAGCTATTAGGACAGTCTGATGGATGGGAATTAAAATAGCCTGGTCTAGAAGTAACAAATACATGGAGTGGTTTTTCTGCACCATTCTTGGTCCTAATTTTGATTGTTTAAAGCAGGAAGCTCAAACCTGTGGCTTTGGAGCTGAATGTAGCTCTTTTGTCCATTTCCAGCATTTCCCTGTGGTTTTGACCAAGAACTAGACAAATGTGTTTTTTTTAATCATTTTTACATTCTACAGTAATAAAAATGTTTACCTACTAAGTTTTTTTTTTTTTTTAAAGTTTTAATATTTTGTCAATTATGGTGCCTTATCCTCTTAATTTTGCTTAGACTTGGAAGTATAAATAAACCAAAGTAGCAGAGAAAAACAGAAAATTTAACCGTGTGGAGATAGGTTTGCTTTTTACTATTTTAAAGCCATTAGGCTGCTACATGTTTTACTTATTAAAGTGGGCTACTTTTAATTGGATTTATCTGTACCCAAAAGTAAACCTCAAATTGCCTGTACACCTTTAGAGTTGTTTTGTGGGTAATAAAAATTAGTAAATGTTTACTTAAGTTCTATAAGTTCATAAATGCAGCATAAAAAGGCATATATATATATATATATATATATATATACACACACACACACACACACACTCACACGAAGATGGTACTATAGGAAGATGCTTACAAGAGATCATGTGCTTAGTGAATACCAGGGCAGCAGAAACCTGAGAAACAGCAGGAACCATCATGGAAGGACAGGCCCCTGCACAGCATGTACCACCTGCAGATAGAATAAGTGGCTGATATCGAAAAGTCGTACCAATGGCTGGACACAGCTGGACTGAAAAACAGCACAGAGGCACTAATCATAGCAGCACAGGAATAAGCTCTAAGCACAAGATCGAGAAGCTATCTCACATGGCAAGACCCCAGGACCCGAGCTTGGAGGACTAAGACTACGCACAGGGTGAATGGGGAATTTTATTTAGATTCTTATATATATTTATATACACACACACACACACACACACACACACACACACACACAGGTTTCTCATAGTAATACTGGAGACTGAGGTAATATTCTGGTTAGATGCCATATTTCTGGGAGTGTTAGGAATGAAAGAGATTCATCCCCTTTGATTTAGAAAATTGCAAAATAAGCTTCACACACAATATTAATTATATACAAGACATAATTTAATTTATACAGGTGTTAAAAAAAAAGAAATGTAAAACATCCAGAAAAACAGCAAATTTTGTTTTTGCATCGTGTAACTAAAAAGAATGGTAAGCCTGTCACTCTGCTCAGGAACACTTACAACAATGGTCTCCAGCTTTGCTGTAACTGTGCTGTGACGTACAGAAATCACTTCATGAAAAAATGTTAATTTTATATATATTTAAAGTAAAACACCAGAAACAGAAAGGTATCAAACAAAACTCAATTCAAAAGGTATATAAATGAGAGAAAGTATTTCAAAATGAAATGACAGCCATGGCAGTTTATGGCTATTGTATTTTTTTTTTAAAAAAGAGAAAAATTTATGTCAGTCTCTTTGGGTTCTTAATGGCAAAGCCTGAATACCACTCAAATACATGTAACATCTGTTCAAATGGAAGGAATGTAGGAGCCTGAATAAAAAAACAAAACAAATATCCAGAGATCATTACTTTGATCTTTGATATTTAATGGATTTAACCTGAGTGTATTACATTGTGCTGTTTCTCATATGGCTCATGTTTGCCCTCTTTAGGACAAGTAAGGAACATCTCATTTTCTGACAATTTGTTGATCTCAAGTAGACATTAGGATAATACACAACTTCTTGGACTTTGACAGCTGAAAGAAGACTGAGGAGAAAAACTGAATAAAGATTTACATGTCTAGACGGCTACTGGGTGGACTAGTGCTGGAGCTGTCATGGGAGTAGCGGGAGGAGAAGTTTTGTCTTTGTAGCCCAGCGACAGAATGTGCTTCTGCAGGTGTGAGATCCACTGCTCTTGAACAGACAGGGGTCCCTGGAATACTTCTTCACAGAATCTGAACAGCAGGACAGAGAAGAGTTTTATTTACTGCATCACGAGGTTGAAAAAAAAAAATAATATGGATATTAACTAGCTCTACGCTCACCAGCCACTTCATTGGATACATCTGTTACAATGGCTCGTAACACATATATCTAAATCAGCCAATCACATGGTCGCAAGCCAATGCCTTTAACTTTATAGACATGGTCAACACAACCTGCTGAAGTTCAAGTCGAGCATCATAATGAGGAAGAAAGGTGATTTAAAGGACTTTGAATGTGGCATGGCTATCCGGTGAGCTGCAGGTGGGAGAAAATGCTTTGTTGGTGGCAGATGTCACAGAAAAATGGCCATACTGCTTTGAGCTGAGAAGGCAGCACAGCAACTCAAATAACCACTCATTACAACCAAGGTATGCATTTAAACATCTCTAGACGCACAACATGTTGAGCTTTGAAGCAGATGGGCTACGGCAGCAGGAGACCACACCGGGTGCGACTCCTGTCGGCTAAGAACAAGAAACTGAGGATGCAATTCACACAGGCTCACCAAAAGTGGACAAGTGATGAGTGGAAAACTGTTCCCTGGGCTGATGAGTCCCGATTTCTGTTGCGACATTTGAATGGTAGGATCAGAATTTGATCAGTCAACAACATGAAAGCATGGATCCATCCTGCGTTGTATCAACAGTTCAGGCTGTTGGTTGCAGTGGCCCCTTGGTACTAACTTAGCATACTTTCAACGCCACAGCCTATTTGAGTATTGCTGCTGTGTTTCTTGTGATAGCTGGTTCCAGCTGGAAAACCAGCCATGTCACAAACGTAAAATCATCTAAAACTGGTTTCCTGAACAATTAAATGAGTTCACTGTACTCGGTCACCAGATCTCAGGCCAACAGAGCACCTTTGTAATGTGTGGGACGAGGAGATTCACATCACGTCATTATGGACCAAAATCTCTGAGGAATGTTTCCAGCTCCTTGTTGAATTTATAAAGAATTATGGAAGCTCTGAAGGCAAAAGGGGGGTACAACCCAGTACAAACAAGGCGTATCTATTGAAGTGGCCGGCAAATTTATAATAATGCATCCTCCATTTAGACACAAATATTTTGACAATATGTTTAAGTAAAATGTGTTTCAAATGTAACTTGCCTCTCCATCAAATTAGACAACCTAATGATTTTATGAAACATTTTTACAGCCACTCACCTGCACTTGAGGGAGTAGATTTTACCCACCAGTTTGACCAGTGGAGTTAGTGGGGGCTTTGGCAGCAGAGCAGGGATATTGCCAGACCGCGGTGGTTGCTGGGAGTTCCTGTTCTGATTTTCCCTACCTGTAGATGCCCCGTGTTTTTGTGAATGCACCCCTAAAATCACACAGAGAGGTATTATTATTGCTTTGCAATCTATTACACTACATCTGTAGCCGGCTATCTTCCACAGCCTTTCGTCTCTCACCCCTTGAGGAGCGCACACTGTAGTTGCCATGCTCCTTCCTGCTCGCTTTGTACTCATGATGCTGCATGGAAGACTTCAGACTGCTGCCGACCACAGAGTCAGAGTCTGTGGATGGGGATGGGGAAGGAGCAGCTCTCTGGGACTAAAAGAAAAATACAGTAAATTAGAATTTGCCTAATACACTGATCATGTTTAGCTGAATATTTCAGACCACAACCCACCTTCTTGATGTAAAGGTCTCCCATGCGATAACGTTTGGTTATTTCCGACACCTTGGCTGGGTCTCTCTTGATCAACTCGCTGAGGAGCTCAATTGGGGAAGTTGCTCCATCTGCCTTCCATTCAATGATGCCCAGCTGTCGGAGGTGGGCCCTCGCGTGACTGGCCAGGGCCTTACGGTTTTCAAAGTCAAACCCACAAAGCTCACAGGATGTATCTGACACAAACAAGACAGTACACAAATCTTCCAAATCTTTGTGATTACATAAACCTCACAAGAATTAGATGCGCAGTGATCAGGTAAACCCGAGTAATCCTCATCATCCATCCATCCATCCATTCACTTCTGCTTATCCTGTTCAGGGTTGTGGGGGGGCTGGAGCCTATCCCAGCTGACATAGGGCGAGAGGCAGGGTACACCCTGTACAGGTCGCCAGCCTGTCGCAGGGCCAACACAGAAAGACAGACAACCATCCACACTCACATTCACACCTATAGGCAATTTAGACTGGCCAACCTAACCCCAGTAAGTGCATGTCTTTGGACTGTGGGAGGAAACTGGAGTACCCGGAGGAAACCCACGCAGACACGGGGAGAACATGCAAACTCCACAGAGAGAGAGAGAGAGAGAGAGAGAGCGAGGGAGAGAGAGAGGCCTGGGCCGAGGTGGAATCAAACCCAGGCCTTCTAGATGTAATTCTAACTGTGAGGCAGCAGTGCTAACCACCATGCCACCGTGCTGCCCCTCATCAACCACTTAGGTGATTTAATCTAATTATGACTGCCCCTCCCTGAGCCTGGGTCTCCTGGAGTTTTCTTCTTGTTAAAAGGGAGTTTGTCCTTCCCACTGTTGCCAAATGCTTGCTTATAGGGGGTCATTTTGACTGTTGGGTTTTCTCTGTAATTATTGCAGGGTCTTTACCTTACCATATAAAGCGCCTTGAGGCGAGTGTTTGTTGTGATTTGGCGCTATATATTAAATTGAATTGAATTGAAGTTCGTGTAGAGAGAAGAGGCTTTCTACTGACAGCCCTCTTTTTCTAATTATCCTGTCATGAACTTTAACTCTTAGCATGTTAACTCAGACTCAGAGTCTTACATGTAGATTTTCTGCTATTTCTCTGACTATTATACAGTCTGATTTTTGGCTGAATTTGGTGGGACGTCCACTCCTATGAAGACTGGCATTTTGCTACTCTGGAGCATTTAGATCAGCAAACTGCCACAATCCCAAATCTCTGCTTTTATAGAGGTGGCCAAATGCATCTAATTAGCAGCATGTGGCTGCTACTTATCCTCTCGATTCTTGTGGAAGCAGTAAGGGTGTACCTTAGTTTTTCACAGGACTTCATATGCCGAGGCATGTTATTTTAATTCAGAAGAAAATCATTTAAAAAAATAAAATGTTCTAATTTTAGACTGCTTCCTGGAAGTTGAGACCACTTCAACTATATGCTTTCAATTTAAGAGTCTGCAGTTTCCAAATAAGTGTCCAGCCAGGACTTTTTTTTTTTTTTTTTTAAACATACTTCATATTTGACTGCAGTACTAAGTCAACTTAATATAATTAAAATGTTGAGTACACAAAAGTGACACAAAGCTCCAGGAACTAGTTCCACCAAAAATTTAAAATAATTCATTCGTTAATTAACTTAAGCATTTGCGAAGAATACTGCCATTAATCACAAATAAAAGGAGCTATGCCACAACCACACATTATTTGAACTGTGTTTAGAGTAGCGTTAATGTCAGGTGCAAGTTGACTTTACTTACCAAGGTGTATGACTCCACTCTTGCTAAATGAAGATTTTGCTTTCATGGAATAATCAAGAGGTGAGTTAGAACCAGACGTGAGGCTGTCTAGGGATCTTCTGGAGGTTTGAGAGCTCCATGAGCCTTTGCCCAATGCTGCAGAACCTCTGACGGCTACCTCTTTCCTGCCTTCTTCACCGTGCATCATCACTTCTTTTAGAAGATCAATTGGTGATGTTTTGATTGACCAAGAGAGACCAAGTTGCCGTAGATGGGCACGAACGTGGCAAGACAGGGCTTTGCGGGTATCAAACAGCTGGCCACAGAATTCACACAGGACTGTCGGTGGGGACGGCACATCTGTGGACGCTGGGGATGATTATATATAATAAAACATTATACATCCAACTTCAATATACAAACAAATAGAAAAATGCAACAAAAAACCAAAAAGAGTATGATTTTTTAAAAAAAGAAAAGAAATTAAGCATGTTGTATTATAGGGTACCAAACATAAAATATTTGCCAAACTTATTTTGATTAAAGATTTTCTGCTTTACCCGATCCAGAAGGTTTTGCAGAAATGACAGCACCAGCCAACTTCTGCACAGGGGAGCTGCTCTCACTGGTGGATGCCTTAAGCTGAACAGACACCTCAGTCTCTACAGGCTCAGGCTTAGGTTTTCTATGGAGGGGGTCCACCGCTAGCCGAAAACCTTTCTTAGCTTTTGGTGCCCTGTTAACAGGAGTCTGAGGAGATTGAGAGATCTTTTCAGGGCTTGTTGAAAGGGGTGTGGAGGAAAAAGGGGTCCAGGATTGGCTTGGACCTGAAGACTGAGCTGGGACTTCAGGAAAGGGTGGGGCTGGAGACGGTGCTGCAGATGAGCTGGTTGTATTGTTTGTTTTGGGGGGGTGTACGGCTTCTAACATACCACTGCTCACCAGATCCTGGACAGCATCAATTGCAGAATTTTTCCCCACTAATTCACTCATACCAATGTGACGCAGGTGAGAGCGTGCGTGGCTCGCCAGGCCTTTTCTATTCTCAAATTCCTCCCCACAGAGAATACATGTGCACTCCTCTGATATTTTAGGCCGTTTGCTTGAGGATGACTCAGATGGAGGTGACTGAGTAGAAGGGCGTTTGGACGAGGACCTAGGTGGACTATTGGATGTGAGCTCTTCCTTTTTCTCAAAGTCAACAGGCTTGAGGTCCTCCTCTTCCATGATCTGGTAAAGAAGATCAATAGGACTACCCTTGACATCACTGTCGGAGATTCCAATCTGACGCAAATGGGCCCGAGCATGACTAGCCAGGCCTTTGCGTGTCTCATACCAGCAGCCACAAAGTTCGCAAACATACACTTCATCACTGGGGTCAGAAGCTAAAAAAAAAGAAAAAAATTGATGGGAGAAAGGCACAAAGTTAGCAGGAGACTAATTTGACAACAATACACTACAAATTTGAATATGTTCTATTAAGCTCTGCCTTGCACATTCAGCTACTGCCTTTCAAATTTTAGATTTATTTCAAGATAATCATATTTTATTTACTTTGTTTACCCAATTAAATTTAGTACAATGTGAGAATGTCATTCATTTTCAGTGAGTGTGTGAGCAAGAGGGGGGAGGAGTAGCAGAAGAGGCTACCAAGTTGGTGACAGCTGCTATCGCATCTGTCTAAATCCATACATGGACAGATGTTGACTGACCCTGAAAGTCTGCAGGCCTATTATTCCTGCCACGAAGCCAGTCATGGCTGGAACACTAGAGCACAACACAGGATGCAAAGAAATTGTGAAATTGGGTGAGTGTCGTTTTGTTGAGTGGCTTTTGTTGTTTGTTTGTTTTTTGAGAACTCCCCTCACATCATTTGTGTCATTACTGGCTGTGGACTATCCACCCACCGCCAAAAAACAGTGAAAAAAGTAGGGAAAAAAATTACACATATACTGCCCAGTATGCAGATAAATACACTGACACACACTTCTTGTGGGTTATAAATGATGATTGAGGGAACTACTTTTGTATGAGTTTATATGTTTTGTAAGGAAATTCTTTATATTATGTTTAAGAAAACAACTCCGTTCGGCCATACCTAACGTGATAGGAGCATCAGTTTCCCGTGGTGCCCACAGTGGCTTTGCTGCGTCTGTGGGCTCTGAGGAAGATGAGCTGCTGCCTTCAGCTGGCTTCACAGGAGGAGGAGTTAATGGGAGGGCAGATGCTGATGACTCATTCAGGTTTGCTGGAGATCCCTGATGATCCACCATTTGTGGAGTTGTCACGAGTCTAACCCCCGTCTTATAAGTGGTATGAGTGTCCTCTTCTTCTGAAGGTGGCTTGGACTCCTGCTGTAACGTCATTTTTTGAGGCACTGACACGTGTAAAAACGAGTCAGATTTGAAATCTGGAAGGCTGCCATATCTCTCCCGGGTGATCTGGTAGAGTAGCTCTATGGGAGCCCCACTGCTTTCTGACACCGTTACACCGAGCTTGCGCAGATGGAGGCGAGCGTGGCTGGAAAGTCCTCGGCGTGTCTCGAAGTACGTTCCACAGACTTCACACATTACTGGCTGTGGAGACGCTGTGGGGGAGTTCAGATTGGAGATTACCATCACAAACAGAAAGAGCCTCATCAGCTGGATAGGCTGTCCACCCTAGTCCACTGTTTATCCCAGATTAGTTCCTGGCTCTCCAAAAATTGACTTATTTTAAATTCCAACAAGACTGAGACCATGATTATACCTTGAAATACATTCGACAATCAGTCATGTCCGTGCTTCTTTTTGCTCATTTGTGAAATCCAGTGTCCATAATCTGGGCATAATATCTGATTCTTCCCTGGGCTTTGATTCACAAATAAAATCTATCTCATGTTCTTTTTTCTTTCATTTAAGGAGCATTTCTAGATTGCAAGCTATAACTCCTCCGCTGAAATGGAGAAAATTGATACTTCATTTGTGTCATTGTGCCTACTGTAATGCCCTGTTGACTGACTTCAAACAAATCATCTCTTTCACAGCTCTATGCCATACAAAACTTGTAGACTGAAGAGCTCCTTCTTCCCCAACGCCATGAGACACCTTAACACCTGACAGGAGTTTATAACCTTGGTCTACCTCAGTTGCAACTGTATTCGACTGTCTACATTTCACAGTTTGCATACGTGTAATTGCACACTCAGCAGTTTACTGCACATACAGCTGATGTGACATAATAAATTGCATAAATATATACATAACCTATTGCAGCTCAGATTCTTTTATTTATGTGCTTGTGTGCACATACACACACACAAGTGAGGACCTCACTTGGACATTTAACATTTAAACATGTACGTACACCACACACACACACACACACACACACACAAGTTTGTACAAACATTGTAATTCTCAAATACTGTTTTTATAATAGTTTTTATATTGCTTAATCATTATTTATTATATTTATTTTAACTGTGGATTTTTTTGTTTGTTTGGCATCTGTTGTGGACAACAAAGAAAGAATTTCATCGTTTTGGGCTGAGCTTCAGACAGGGTGAGGAGTTCAGTCATTTAGACTTCTGTGGTGAACCTTTGTAGAGCCTACGACATAATCTACGCGAGTGGCCGACGTTACTGCCAGCATTCATGCTTACACGTGGTGTTTTACCTTGGGGTTGTAGCCTTGTTTCATATGCAGGGCCAGCCTTGACAGAAACAAATAAAATCCTAGGACCCTTTTCCCTACTGAGTCTGCAATCTTTGTTGTGGTCCCCCCCCCAAAGCAAACAGATTTGTGCCTCAGGCTTTTCCACTTCTTTGTACATTCCCTTACATCTATTCTGAACGCTTTGCGAGCTCCATCTAGGAATTTGTGAATCTGCGAGTCTTTCTATTGAGGCGATGATTATTATTCTCTCACTAATCAATTCAAAAACTGCAGTGAACAGGTAGCTGGATATGTATAGGAAGAATCAATCGTGCTGAACATGCCAATCACAATAGTTGCAGTTACGTGAACGTACGTGTAGTTGCATTTCCAGGGAGGTGCATGTCAGGTTACGGTGCAGCGTTTCAGAGATGTAGACTTAAAGGGGAAGCACAAATCCCCTGTTAAAGGAGCCAGTTGAGATGGTTTGGAGATGACTAGGATGCCTCCTGAATGCTTTATTCTGCTGTATTTTGGGTGTGTCCAACTTGGAGGAGGCCCTGAGGCAGACCCAGGATAAAGAGTAGAGACTGGATCTCATGGTTGGCTAGGTAATGTCTGAGTGTCCCCTCAGAAGAGCCATCAAAGGTCTGCTTGGACTGCTAGAACCCAGTTAAGTAGTAGGATATGAATGAAGAAATGAATGCATCAAAGAACGTCAAATGGCTGAATTATCAAAATGTGTAATTACCAAAAACCAATTTTCTACAATATGCAGAAGTAGAAACTGAGGAGCAGGCCAGTCATAACTGACTGAAGCGGCAATTGCACAGGCAGTCTCTCTAAACGATGTAATATAATTACCTAATGTAATGTAATTAATGGCAAATCCGTTAAAAGCGTATTTTGTTTTTACCTAGTGAATCCATCGCTGCTGAAAATGCTGCTGGTTTATTCTGAGAGATGAAAGCGTCGTTTTCTTCTGGATCCTGTTCCTAGTAAATAAAAAGGGATATATTTTAAGTCAGAGAGGCTGTATTATTGTTAACAACGACGTGAAGGTCATTAGTTGTTATAGATCTTTAAATAAACGTATAATGTGACTTCCTTGAACACAGTTAGTCACAAAAATATCCGAACCAGCTGCTTAAGCAATACGATCGACTGAAACCAGAGGGAGGAAAAAAACTGTCTAACCGTGGATTAAAACCGGATTGCACCTTTTAACATGGATCACTGTTAAAGAAACTCGCCTATTTTATATGTTACTCTACACACACTTTAACAAAACAAACTAAAAGCAGCTGAAACGCACTGTAACTTAAAGCTAACTCGGGCTAACCTTGTCACCTTGTCCTTTGTTTTGCTCTAAAATGCTAACGTTAGCTGTCGTGCTAGCCTTAAAATCATCTTATTTAAGCAAAGAGGTGACAATCTACATATGATAGGCCCTCGAATGGAAACAAACCTAGAAATCCTCTCTTTAAAAGAAAGCAAGTTTACCCCAAAGACTGAACAGACTGCCTGCTCGTATCTGTTTCCCCTGCAGTGGAAAGAGTAGCGGAAGTAATGCTCCACACGTACCTGGGGGTATTCTTTTTCAAAATAAAACTCCAAGGGTTATAACGCCGGAGCTTTGGCCATGGAACAATGAAAGTCATTGTCATGGACAGACATTTTGAGATTAATGCCTCTCCGTAATTTCCAGCTTGAATCGTAGAATAATTACTGGATCGTAGAATAATTACTTTTGCTTTGCGTGTCTAAATTATTAGTTGTGATAACAGAAGACGAAGACACATCACTTTTTTTCATTTTAAACAGCTAAAAAGTACAGACCAGACTGTTTTTATTTTTCCACCTCTCTGCATCAGCACATCTACTCTGGATACTACAGGGGATATACCAACTGAGAAATGTCACTGTTTAGAATAAGAGAGTAAATGTTATTAAACGATGATAAACAAACAGGATCTAAAACAGAAACTATTTGTGATCACTTTCAGACACTATACTACGTTATGAAGCACACTTCAGTTTGAGCTACACAGACAAGCTCGTTAACTATAGTGTAAACATCCTGTCTTCCCGATAAGCTATATTACAAACTCCTGGGGCCAGATTTACTAACGTGTTGCGCCAGCGCAAACGGAGCTTTGGGTAACAACAACAACAAAAAAGTACTGTCGGTTTTTACAAAGAGAGCGCAGTGACAAGATTGCGTGGAAGAGGTAAGACCTCGGAGATTTTTGTGGCTGATCCTGTAGTGATGTATTTCTAGGAGTTCCTCTCTCAAGGCGCAAAATATAGGGATGAGGAGAGCGCGCAAACTGATTTACTAACGTTCGCGATACACAATTTGCTGCTAATTTTATATATACATATTTTTACATTGATTTATATTGTTTACATTGTTATATGTTATACTTCTATTTGTTTTAATGTGAAACAATTGCGATTTCTATCTGGCAAAAGTGCTTTATAAATAAATTTTACTTAATTTTTTGAAGCATTCTTTATTTTTTTTGCGCTTGATATTAAAACGAACTGACTACGCCTGTGTTTACAAAACAGCACCACAACTATAAGCCTTAGTTGGGGATCGTGCTCACACTATACTACTTTGCCCCGTTTAATAAATGTGGCCCCAGATGCTCCAAGTGACAGCAGAGAAGAATCTGTCAACTGAGATTAAATTTTGTATTCCCTTAAAAGCCCCCTCCTGTCTGATCATTTCTTAGTAACATTTCACTCTAATTATTACAGTAGAAGTCTTTCTGAAAGTGCTGTAACTAAGTTTAAGGATCTAATTCCTTCATTATTATGCTCTTCAGTGCCATGTGCCAACACAGTGCAGAGCAACCACCTAAGCTCCCAGTGAGGTAGATTATCTCATCAATAGTTTTACATCTTCACTGCATACAACTTTGGATACTGTGGCTCCTCTGAAAAGGAAAGCCTCAATTCAGAAGTGCCTGACTCTGTGGTATAATTCATAAACGCGCAGCTTAAAGCAGATAACCCGTAAGCTGGAATGACATCTCACTAACTTAGAAGATGCTCATTTAGCCTGGAAAAAGAGTTTGTTGCTCTATAAAAAAAAAGCCCTCCATAAAGCTACGACATTTACTATTCATCATTAATTGAAGAAAATAAGAACAACCCCAGCTTTCTTTTCAGCACTGTAGCCAGGCTGGCAAAGAGTCAGAGCTCTGTAGAGCTGAGTATTCTTTTCATTTTAACTAGTAGTGACTTCCTGAAATTCTTAACAAATAAAATTTTAGACATTAGAGGAAAAACTATTCATAACCATCTCAAAGATTTAGCTTCATGTTCAGCTGCTTTCAGCACTGCTGGTATTTGTTTAGACTCTCTCACTCCAGTTGAGCTTTCAGCGTTAACTTCAATAGTTACTTCCTCCAAACCGTCAACATGTTTATTAGATCCCATTCCTACTAGACTGCTCAAAGAAGTCTTTCCAATTATTGATGCTTCAATTTTAAAAATGATCAATCTGTCTTTAATAGTTGGCTATGACCACAGGCCTTCAAGGTGGCTGTAATTAAACTGCTACTTAAAAAGCCATCACTTGACCCAGCTGTCTTAGTTAATTGTAGTCCAATCTCCAACCTTCCTTTTCTCTCCAAAATTCTTGAAAGAGTAGTTGTAAAACAGCTAACTTATCATCTGCAGAGGAACGGTTTATTTGAAGAGTTTCAGTCAGGTTTCAGAATTCATCACAGTACAGAAACAGCATTAGTGAAGGTTACAAATGATCTTCTTACAGCCTCTGACAGTGGGCTCATCTCTGTGCTGTCCTGCTGGACCTCAGTGCAGGTTTAGATACTGTTGACCATAACATTTGTCTAATAGACTCCAATTTGTTCATGTAAATGGGGAGTCTTTTTCAGACACTAAGGTTAATTATGGAGTTCCACAGGGTTCTGTGCTAAAACCAATTTTATTTACATTATACATGCTTCCCTTAGGCAATATTATTAGAAAGCATTGCATAAATTTTCATTGTTGTGTAGATGAGAAATCTTGGAGTCATTTTTGACCAGGATATGTCCTTCAATGCACATATTAAATAAATATGTAGGACTGCTTTTTTGCATTTGCGCAATATTTCTATAATTAGAAACATCCTTTCTCAGACTGATGCTGCAAAGGTAATAATGCATTTATTACTTCTAGATTGAACTACTGTAACTTGTTATTGTCAGGCTGTCCTAAAAGCTCCCTGAAAAGCCTTCAGCTTATTCAAAATGCTGCAGCTACAGTACTGACAGGGACTAGAAAGAGAGAGCATATCCCTCCCATATTGGCTTCTCTTCATTGGCTCCCTGTTAAATCCAGAATAGAATTTAAAATCCTCCTGTCGTTCCTGAATCCCACTGACACACCTTCTGTAGCGGAAGCAGAGTCTGGGGATGGGTGAGATGACTTGCCCATCACTGGGGGTGAGGTCACTGAGGCAGTTAAACAACTCCTTGGTAGCAGGGCCCCTGGGTTGGATAAGATTCGCCCTGAGTTCCTGAAGGCTCTGGATGTTTCAGTTCATTCTGTTCATAATTTTTATGGACAGAATTTCTAGGCGTAGCCAGGTGGCAGAACGCTTCTTCCTTGGTGGCCTCAGAGTCTCATCTATGCTCTTTGCAGATGATGCGGTCCTGTTGGCTTCATCAGGGGATGGCCTCCAGCTCACAGTGGAACGATTCGCAGCCGAGCGTGAAGCGGCTGGCTTGAGAATCAGTACCTCTAAGTCTGAGGCCATGGTCCTCAGCCGGAAAAGGGTGGAGTGCCCTCTCCGGCTCAAAGACGAGTTCTTGCCCCAAGTGGAGGAGTTCAAGTATCTCGGGGTCACGAGTGATGGGAGCGGGAGATCGACAGATGGATCGGGGCTGCATCGGCAGTGATGCGGACGCTGCACTGGTCTGTCATGGTGAAGAGGGAGCTTAGTGTAAAAGCAAAGCTCTCGATTTACTGGTCGATCTACGTTCCTGCCCTCACCTATGGTCACGAGCTTTGGGTAGTGACCGTAAGAATAAGACCACGAATACAAGCGGCAGAAATGAGTTTCCTTCAAAGGGTGGCTGGCCTCTCCCTTAAAAATAAGGTGAGGAGTGCAGCCATCCGGGAGGGGCTCAGAGTAGAGCCACTGCTCCTCCACATTGAGAGGAGCCAGTTGAGGTGGCTTGGGCATCTGATTAGGATGCCTCCTGGCCGCCTCTTGGGTGACATGTTCCGGGCATGTCCCACCGGTAGGAGGCCCCATGGTAGACCCAGGACACGCTGGGGACATTATATCTCTCGGCTGGCCTGGGAACACCTTGAGGTCCCTCCGGATGAGCTGGAGGAGATTGCTGGGGAGAGGGAAGCCAGGTCTTCTCTGCTTAGGCTCCTGCCCTATTAGTAATAGTAGTAGTACTACTTCTAGTTGTAGTAATAGTGGTAGTAGTAGTATGTTGTGATTTTCTTTTTTGAAGTATCAACTGTTATTTGTGTAAAAGTTATTTCCCACTGTGGGTAAATCTGGACGTGACTAAAGCTTTGTTCTGACATGTCATAAAGATATTTGCCTTTTCTGTGCTGTAGCTGAGCATTTATTGTATCTTTTTGTACCTTGTGTTCATTGAAAATTTAGCCTATGAAATCTTGCCTGTTTTGTTTTACATGAAAAATTTGGATTTAAATGTACTGTCATATTTATCAAAATGTCACATTGACTGCATTAAACAAAGTGAAGTGGAAATTTACTTTGTGTCTATCGTGGCCTCTAGCCCTCGTGCTGCTCAAAAACATGAATGGTTTGTATCAAATGAGACATCATTTACCACAAACCTTTGTAGTGAGTCCCCAGAGCCTCTGATTAAAGACACGGGTGGCATTTTGATCATTTTTAATATTAGTGAGTCCTCCAAGTCTAACTATGTTTTCTCACTTGATATATAAATAAATGACTTTGCTAAAAATGGAAAAAATAGTTAGCGTCCATTGGCCCATTATGCCCCCTATTGTCAGAATAAATTTTCAGTTGGTTAACAATCCGGTGGCTCAGACACTAGATATCATGTAAGGCAGTCTGAGTCCTGCCAGTGCGAGCACACATGTATACACAGTAAATAGCCTGAATTCCGTGGTGTTATTTTAAAGTTTTACGCATAAAAGACGTGCAGACAACTACATGAACCAACAACAGGGGGCAACAAAAACAACTGCGAGGTGTACACTACTTTACTGCAGATGAATTGGCAAGATCCCAGTAAGTAATAACCACAACAGCAGCTACAGACATACACATGTGCAACATAGACATATGCAACATGTGCATCATCTACATAAGCAGCAAACACATATGCAACATCTACATATTCAATATAAATATATGCAACGTCTACATATGCAGCAAACACATAAGCAACATACATATATCCATGAAGCATGAAGACCATAGACATCAACTAAAGACCCATAGCAACAACACAGACCAACACCATCTGCACATATTACTTGTACTTATTTTTGGCACAAATGGAACCCCATATTCCCTGGCTGCATGTCACTGGTCTTTTCTCAGTGTATTTAATTTTTTTTTAAACAGCTTTATCGTGCATTACTAAGCAATTAAAACACCCTCGCGCACGTTAACTGAGGGAGAAAATAAAAAGTATTGGCTGAAGCACACTGTTACCTGCTGTCAACAGTCTCTGGATTTTTCTTTCCTTGTTTGTACGGGGATTTCTCCAAAACACGTGTTGATCTTATAATTACTGATAGTCTGGTAAAATAATTAGCTTTATTTGGAATTGCGCGGGCTTTTTTTTTCTTTTCTGCCCATCGTTTCATTATCAGGATGTGGCGATCGCCAGATTCGCCTGTGAGCGTCACTGTGGATGGTTTCAGATTGTTTGCAAACCACAAAAGCTTTGAACATATCATTGTTTGACAAAGTCTTTCTCCCTGCTTTTGGGGCTTTTGCTCGCACAATGCATTGCAGTGGTTAAGAAATATGGGAAAACAGAAAATTCCTTCACATTTATACAGTCCATTATGCTGTACTTTGACAGACTCTTTAGCAGTGTACGCCATTTCCTGGAAAATAAGCGCAGTTTTTCTGACTTTCAGTCTCATTTGTTTGCGGAAGAACATGGACGGATGAATGAAAAGGTTTTTGTAGCGTTTTTCTCTTTTGTGCTTACATGTCATGTGATCTGTAAGAGTCGAGTGAAAGCGTGTGTGTGTGTGTGGCATCTTGAGTAATTTTTGACGTAACCGAAAGTTTGCGCCATTTTCTTTACATTTATTGTTGGGTGCTACAGTAGCGGGCTACTGACGAGGTGAGTGGTCTGCTTTCTAAAGTTCCTGTAAAGGAGAATTTAGATTCTTTGATTGTTTGATGAAGTCTGCCTGCTCTGACCAAAGGAAGCAGCAGGAGTTAGAAACGATGAGCCTGAAGGTGTCGGTGAACTTGATTCTCGGTGTGTCGTACAGCTGTGCGTGAAAGTTAGTTTTAGATGTTTTTAATTTTGTTTATGTGAATGTCAAAGGTGTTGATGCACAGATAGCTCAGAGGTAATCCCGTTAGTAAGTCCTCGGTGGATTTGATGTTTTCAGTTTTTTTTACTGCCTGTCCGTCTGTTTATTGTAAGATATCCGTAAGTAACGGTGACGTGATGTAAATAAAAAGCAGACATTTAGACCATGTGTGACTGATGTGTGTTCAGATCCAGATGTGGTTTATCGGCAGGTTTTATTTGTTTTTTTTAATCACTGATATTAATTCATTGATGTGGGGACGTTTAATTTGCTTCCTCATTGTCCGCAGTTCCACAAAACACACCGAACACTGCATCGAGTGTCACTACTGTAAAGGGAACTATTATCTTCTCTTCAGGAACTAGCAAATGGAAAGTTAGAGAAAGAGAGTCATCGAGCTTGCATTAAAATTGGGAGACTAAATTTCAGGCCCAGTTATTTGATTCTGACCACAGTGTTCTCGTTGAATACATCAAATGTATCTGAAAACGTGATTACATTGTTGAATACCCACTTGGTTCCTGGTAGACTCTTTGAGCACTTTCCAGAACAGCGCACTCAAAAGGAGACACTCTCATATGAACAAACTTAAAATCAATATTGCTGTGTGTAGATTGTTAAAAGTGAAGAGCACACACAATTCCTTTTGTGATTCTTTTCATGGCCAATTTTTGTTGTCTTTGTCCAAAAAGAAGATCAATGGATGGTTAATGCAGGCAGTTACTAGTTGTTAATTAAGTATTTTGTGTGACCTCATCTAAAGTGAGGACCATCCAAACCTTACAAAGTATTTACAAAAGAAACTGAAAAGTCAGCAGGATCTCGAGACTCAGACAAGTCTGAGCTAACTTCACAAGAGAAACAGGAAACGGACAAAGCACAAAGTGAAACACAATACTGAAAGATACACTTTATTAACAAAAGTATTCAATTGTATGCCTTCACACCAGGGTTTCATGGGGGGGGGGGCAGGGATATCACCCCCAGTTGATTGCCTGACAGTTGTCCCCTTCTTAGCGGGATGATCTCAATCGATACAAATGGGACCCCCCTACCCACAGTCTCTGCTCTAATTCATCCCAAAGGTCTTCTGTTGGGTTGAGGTCAGGACTCTGTGCAGGCCAGTCATTTCATAATCTGTATATGTATAAATGTGCATTTAAATATGTAGTTATTAATTTACTTTGATGCAATACTTCATTTAGAAATCATTAATCCATCCAAAGTATTAAATGCTGCCATTAAACATGTTCCATATGAGCTCATTAAGCAAGACTAAAATTTACATTCATGTTTATAAATCACATGCTAAAGGGGAATTAAGCATTAACTAATATCTTACTAATGCTTAATAGTATGTAGTTATTATAAGGTGTTACCAATAATTATACTTTATGTTTATTTTTATGTTTATTACTAAAGAGTTAAATGCATAACATTTTTAAGTATTCCTTAATATCCCACCACCAACAACAACCCTGCAATATTTAATGGGGTGGTCACACTCAAATGTCAACATACAGTTGCTGAACTATCAACTTTAAAGACTTATTCAAGACAGTATTCATTCCTGAAAACATGACAGAAAGTGTTCAACTTGAGCTATTTATTAATTATTTACTAACGTGACTGCAGACTTGATGCTTTTTAGAGAGTAAGGTACTCTGAGCTTTGCAACCCGTTCCCAGTATCTGGGGTTTAATAGACTTTAGTAAATATTACAGACATTAACATTGGATGATTTTCTCTTTAAAATGTTGGTCAGCAAAGCAAATAAAGGTATGGATGAAGTATGTATTTCAAATCAAAGAAACAGAGAACTTATTTTCCCTCTCTTGACTGTTCAGTGAGCAGACATGCTGGTCCCACTGCTGCTCTTTGAAAAACTGCAAGACCTATGTAATGAGGACTTTGAAACATTTAAGTGGTTCCTCACAATGAAGATCTTGGACAGCTGCAAACCAATTCCCACGTCCCACTTGGAGAACAAAGGTCGTCAAGAGATCGTGAGACGCATGATAGATAACTACTGTGAAGAGTTGGCCGTGAAAGTCACTGTTGAGATCCTGAGGAAAATGAACGTCAACAAGATTGCAGACGAGCTACAGAGAAGGTTTGAAGGTGCAGTGAATGTGGAGTTTCTTATCCTCACCTGTAACCAAATATCTGTTTCTGACCAGCCTTTATGTTTCGATTACAACTGATTCTCTGCTTCTTTGTCTTTTCGCCTGCAGAGGGAAGAACATCTGCTCCCTCTTCCTCCTCCTCCTCCTCCTCCTCCTCCTCTGCTTCAAACCTTGCCACTGGAAGCACAGTGTCGGCTCAGCAGGGATCATTCGTAATCGCCCCGATGATAAGCGGTAGCCACTCTGGAACAATGAATATAAACATCCACCATAAATAATCTCAGTGGAAACTAGAAGGGAGGGCACACTATATTTTCAAATGATTTCTTTCCCTTACATGAACAAAATAGGGCCGAGGTATGGATCTGTTCCACCCCGTAATGCATGGCAATCTTTTCAGTGTGTATGTTTCTATGTAGTTTATACAGTGCAGTTACATGTTCCTTGCAACACAGAAATACCCTACAAACACAAGGCTTTCTAATGATGCCCAAAATTATTTCAACTACATCTGATGTCATGTAAAAACAGACCCCGAACCTCAAATATATTTTGTTTAAAATTTGCTCTGTGATACTTTAAATTATGATAAGCAACAATAATACAATCAATCCAACTAATGATAATGGCTCTTTAATCTTTGTACCTGTGATTTCTCTGGTGTAACATGAACAAATGTACTGTAAAAAAAAAAAAATTAAAAAAAAGCATTTGCTGTTGGAACAAACTCTGATGAACCTTATATGTAAATGTGTCAGCAGGTGCTTGTGTTTTCACCTGGTGTCAGCGGATGGAGCTGGGTCACATGTTGGAAAAATAATCCAAACATTAAGTTCATGTGGATTGTTTTTCTTTTAATGTTGGAGTAACAGTCTACTCGTCAGCTTCAACAAATTTATCTTGAAGGGAAAAAAAATAATTTTATTTATGATTAAATGTAAAATGTCAGAAGAAAATTACATTTTCTGACATTGTGGTCAGGATGTGTGCTTTGTCATAATTTCACATGTGTATTTGTTCAGGAATTGTTAAAAAATACTAAATGTCACACTGACTGCTTCCATGGGAATTAAGAGGGTAAGATCATCAGCAAGTCTGACCACCTCTTTAAATTTTCTGATAGTTCCTGTCCCACCAGTAAGTGCTTTTCTTTCTCTTTGGCCTCCATCATGCTGTCTGACTGCAGACAGAGCCAAGTTCATGAGACATGAACTTTAATTTGTACCAGAAATAAACACGTTTATACTCACTTGACAGCAGCATGTTGTTGATTTTATGCTTGCAGTAAATAAAACAGTGGATCAAGAATCACTCATAAATAAAGCATGTAAAATGAAAACAAAAATCCATACAGTCCAGAAGATATCTGAAGGTAGTACAGATGTTTATTTTGTCATATGCAAGTATCCATCAACAATCCATTCAGTTTTATTTAAGGTTTTCTCAAGGTCTCCACTCATCTATTAGTCTGTTATTTAAAGTTGGTAAAATTATATTAAAAGATAATCAAATGAATTTTTACCCCAGTGGCGCAAACTCTACTGTACCTGCTCAGCAACCAAGCAGCAGAATGAGATGGGTAGTACACAACTGACCTCTAAAGACCCCAAGAGTTGGTGAAGACCAAAGCCTGTTAAACAGCAGCAAAAAGCATGACAATTAAATTAGTTAAATATTAAATAAGCAACTGTGTGAACTCAGATTTAAAGTGACGTAGAAAAGAAAATACACCCTCTTTCATTTTTAAGGTTTTATACGTTAGGATATAATTAAAAAAAATCCATCTGGTCCTCAGCAGCTTCTAAAGTAAATATAACCTCGGAACAATAACACATGACACCGTGTCACTATTTATTTAATGTAAATCGAGCCAAATTGCAGAAGCAATGTATTAAATACTTCTACACCCTTACTGCTTCCATAGGAATTAAGCAGGTAAGTAGAAGCCAGGTACTGATGATCAAATGCACTTGATTTAGTGATCGTCAGTAAGTGTGAGCACCTCTACAACAGCAGAAGTTTTAGCGGTTTGTTGGTGTGGAGCATTCAGGTCTGTCCATGTCCAAATAATTTGAAGTCCACCTTCTGCAGTGAGAAAGATTATTGATGAGTGCAAAACATTCATGACAGTTAACAATCTTCCCAGGAGAGGACCGCCCAACAAATTCACCCCAAGATCAGACTGTCCAACTCTCAGAGAAACTGCAAAACAACCAGGAGCGACATCTCAGACTCTCCAGGTCTCAGTTAGCATGTTAAATGTTAAAGTTCATGACACCACAGTTAGAAAAAGACTGAACAGGTATGGCTCGTTTGGAAGGGTTGTAGGACCTGGACACCTTGTGGTCATTGAGTTGACCATGAAATCCTCTGTATACCAAAGTATTCTGGAGTCAAATGTGAGGTCATCTGTCCGACAGACAAAGCTTGACCAAAATTGGGTCACGCAACAGGACAATGATTCCAGGCACACCAACAAATCTACAACAGACTGACTGAAAAAAAAAAAAAATCAAAGTGCTGCAATGGCCCAATCAAAGTCCAGACCTCAGCCTGGTTGAAATGCTGTGTGTACTTAATGCCCGCAAACCTCAATGAACTGAAGCAATGTTGTAAAGAGGAGTGGAGCAGAAATCCTCCACATTGATGTGAGAGACTGAAAAAGTCACACAGAAACTGATTACTTCAAGTTATTGCTGCCAAAGGTGGTTCTACAAACTACTGAATCGTGGGGTGTAGTTTTTATGACATAAATAAGTTTAATATGTTGTGTTGTTGTTCCTCTCAGGTTAGGTTGAATTTACCTAATCTTAAGATGTGGTGAGGACCAGATTTTTATTTTTTTTATTATGTCCTGATACATAAATCCTTAGAGGTGACAGAGTGTATACTTTATACAATGATGGCACACAGTGGCTTAGAGGCATTTCTAGAAATACATTAACTACAGTTTGATTTGGTGTAGTTATACAAACAAAATTACAGTGCAAATGTTACACTAATGTTGCTGTGCTTTAAGCCAGTGATGCCCAAAGTGAGGGCCATGAATATATTGCATACTGCATATTATGCATATTGCATAATTAAATTTTACAAATGGCCACTGAGAAAATATGATTAAATTTTTAAATTTGAAAAAAACAATCAGAACTAATCCAAATCAAGGGTCTGAATGTAGGTTACTTGTTACTCTTCATTTACCTCCCATGATCTGATCCGGACATTTGCCAGTGTGAAAACACAAAGAGTGAAATACTTCACCTTAGTCTTATCAGGTTTGGTTTAAGTTCTCAGCGGGCCCCAAAGAATTTTCAGAGTTCAACCTGACCACATTTTATGTGATCACTTTGGTCCAGTGCTATTACCGTGGCACAGGCACAGCCACCCTCCTTACCACCCGGGGGACTCCACGCTTTCCAAATCCTGGCTCTGGCCTGTACGGATATCAAATGATGCTCATAAGGAATTTAATTCTATGACAATATGAGATGAACATAAATCTATATTAGCCGGTGGCTGTGTGCACATGAAGGTGTTAAAGACGTGTTTAGGTATTTAATAAAAGATCCTGCGCGTACCATAATAGCGTTTTGCGGACAGGATAGTAACGCGTGCACAGAAGATATACAGCTGTTTGACTGGTGAGATAAAAAACAAAACGTATAATATGAAAAACAAATAGATCCACGTGTCAAGAGTTCAACATCATCTCCGCAACGCCACAGCCAGACGACTCTATCCAACGTGGAGGGTCATACCAGTCACGTGAACGCATTTTGCCGGAAGCTTACTGGCAAAGATGAACCACGTGACCAAATCTAGGACAACTCGTACAAGGTGTAGTCACAGCCGTGAAAGACAATTTATCGATTGTCTGGCACAAAATTAATATAAAAAAGTGTGGGTTGTACATGTGGGGAGTTTTTATAACACATATTTCTCCAGCTTTAGCTGCTTGCGCCGCTCGGTGCCGTCTGAGCCGCATCTGTGGCAGTGCAGCCGGTGTAAGCCCGCAGTAGCTGACGCTCTTGTCCACACCTTGATCAATGTTGTGTTCTTGACACAAGACCAGGAAGCGAGCTCTCGCCACCTACAAGCTAGCTGATACCTTAAGCGATGACAGCAGAAAAGAATCGGAAAACAAGATACATGGTTATAATTTGACAGGAAACGACGCTGTTTAAGAGTTGGCAAACCGAAAGGTTAAAAGTCCTTTAGCTGGCTTGGTTTACCGTTAAGACTCCTAGCTGCCTTGTTATTTAGCCGTCTGAAAGGATCGTCGGTCGCTAATATTAGCAGCTAGTTACCGCTAGCAAGTTTGTGATGGCGGTGGCGCACGGAGTCTGTTTTGCGGCTGTATTTTTATTCGCATTACTTCTGCCTGGGTGCGAAACAAGGATACACAAGCTCACGCTGAAGGTAAGGCGGCAGTCTGAACACGAGAATTATGACCGTGCTAGCCCCAGAGCTAACGGTGTGCAGCGTTTTATTAGCCAGTCTGTGTGCTGTAATTGGCTGTAATGGCAGAGGATGGTCCGCACATAATGCCGTTTTGGCTTTTATTGAGTGTGTGAGAAAAGCATAAGGAGCTTCTTAAAGCTGGGCCGTAGGAGAAGGGTTTACTGACCGCAGCGCAACAACTGAGCTCAGCTTGTTTTTGTTGTTCCTCCCAGAATGAAACTCGCCACACCATCGACCTCAACAACTTTGGCTTCTACGCCAACGCAACTCTGGATGTTCACCTGTCCTCACTGCGAATTCAGGAGTCCCTCGTGGACTTCATCAAGTACCCAGTAAGCCTTTTTTTCTCTCTCTTTTTTAGCCAATGGGTCACAGCGATAAGTAGTAAATGGATTTAAAAAAAAAAAAGGAACAAATTCAAATTGAGATGTATTTACTGTCCACTTTGATCGGTACACCCACTCTTGCAATTCCGCACAAACTTTCTCTGTCAAAAGTTTAAGTTTAGATTGATTAGAAACGCGTGAACCCTTTGCTGAAACATGTATATGAAATGATGCATGTTGCAAATAGGTCATTCATCTCAAATCATCAGCTTTTTAGAACATTTTAAAAACATTTTAGTTTCATCTGCCAGATACCTTTCTAGATATTATTCATTTATTTTCACAGTAGTCATTACACAAACTTCAGGACCATCAAATTTTTATGTGAATCAGAGATGGTCAAGCAGAAAGCTGATTTGAGATTGAATGACCCAAATGTCAAGAAACTGTAACATTATAGACATTACTATCACATCATTATTATTACTATCATACCAGCATCATTATTACCTGTGTTGATTTGCATTAGATTGTGTACCTTTACAGTGGCCACTCAGTGAATTTGTGCTTAAAAACCCAGACTGATGCAATTCTCTCAATTTCTTTGGCAGCAAAGGCGCTGAGTCAGTGTCACCTTACCTAACATAAGTCTGTTCATTTATTTCTGTTGTTTCTGGACATTTAATCAACAAAAATGCATTTTTGCTTATCTATAAGATCTCTCACTTAAATAAAAAAGTACAGCTACACTGATTCACTCTGTGATGATGATCATTGTTCTAATAAACAGGTGTACTGTAGTTTACACAGCGTGAATCTCTCAGACACTGGTCCACCTGGTGCAAATACTCACTAGTGAAATTATAGTGAGGCTTTGGGAAAAAGTGTAATTATATATTTGTCAACTGCTTTTTAAAAAAATTCACATCTTTATTGGATTAGGGTACAGACAGAGTTAAGATATGCTTTTAAAAAAATGCAGAAAAATCTTAGTGAAAAAGCATGCATCAACATTCAGCTCGGCCTTTATTTAGTTGGTTCTCGTTGAGCATTAAAGTGCACTGGCCACTGAGGAAATCTGTTGGAGTGATTCAAACTGTGAATCAGACTAACTGAACAGAAAAGTATTAAAATCATGAAGCAGCAGCAGCAGTGAGCTCAAATGCATTTTGTCTTATATATCAGATAGTTTCACCTGTCTTGTTTTGAGAGCTAATTTCACTTTGGTCATCAGTGGGAAACAGTGAAAAACTCCTAGATGGAGTGAGAGTCCTAATATGTATGAATGTATTGAATAAGAAATACAGATTCGAATCAGATCAGTGTTTTTCAGTACTAGAAGTCACCTGCTTTTAACCCAACTAATTTTATTACCACTTTTTTTTAGGTTGGGTTCAGCTTGTCCAGATCACGTGTTAATGGAGTCTTGTCCTACACAGTAAGTGCATCATCATAGATATTTCTGTGAGCATTGCACATCATTAATTTCAGGCTTTTTAAAGTTAGTTAGTAAAGCTATTTCAAGGACAGTCCTTTTTGATTATGCGTTTAATGCATTTATGAGACTCTTATTATGAATAATACAGTGTTGAATTTTTTTCCCCCCTCCAGGCAGAGGAGTCAGAGACATGCCCGCTCACTCTTAAAAAGTCAACCAATGACGAGCCTCTCATTCTTTTTCTTATTGATACCAAGAAACAAAGGTGTGTATGTTTCAGGACCAGTAATCAGAAATGTGTATCACAGTGCCCTGGCAGCCTAATATGAAGGCTAAACTGTATCGTGTGTGTGTGTGTGTAGTGTCAATGTGAGTGTTATGGGTGCCCAAGACAACATACTGATGGCGAAGGAAAAACATGAAGCAGACAAAGGTCAGTGTTGGTCGCACTTCATACCAAAATCAGGATTTTGCTTCCCTCTGTGCTCATATTTGTGTACCAGAACAGATGAAAGAATCACTTTGAACACACAACACTTTGAACTTTGTACCTGCACTTGTGCCCTGCAGGTCAGAAGAAAGTCAAACGTGCAGTGGCTGATTTATCACCCAGTGAGAAGAAAAAAACAGCCAAGCCCCAGGCACCAGCTGACCAGAGTGATGACAAGAAAACAGAGCAGTCTATACAAAACCCAAAAGCTGAAGCAGATAATGTGGCGGGGACATTCGATGTACGGGGTCCTTCTGTGCCCGTTTGTTTTTTTTGTGTGTGTGATTTATGTATTAAATTAATTTCTACTTCTATTTCCTTGTAGCTGAGCAAGCAGAACCAGCTGACTTTAGAGTTGGGCAAAATTGACAGCACCTACAACTTCAGCGTAAGAAAATCTTCCTTAGCCATTATTTGGAGCATGGTTCAGGGTTTGATTGGCCATGCTCTTGCATGACATGTTTTCTCTTCAATAGTTCCACATGGTGTTTGGCTCAAAGGCAGAGGGCCTGTACAGCCTGAAGTTCCACTACTGTCAGAACAGGGAGCCAGGGATCGACAGGCCCTACTCGTTCACGGTGAGTTGAGCATGTGAGTTTGTTAAATGCATGCTCGTGTGTGCATCCGTTAACCAGATTGCGTGCACCGCAGGTGGAAGTGACGGAGAAGAATCCTGGCGGCTACCTCTCTGCAGCGGAAATCCCTCTGTCTCGCCTTTACCTTTGTATGGCTGGAGTTTTCTTCGCTGCTGCTATTATCTGGGTGTACAATCTCATGAAGCACAGGTACGCATGCCTACAGGCACAAATGATGGTGAACTACATTGTTTTTGCCTTTTAAAAAAAAAAACTCATTCTCTTTCACAATTTGTCGCTGCATAATTTCTTGCATAATCTGTGAAGTTGTTACAACATCCACTTTTGTAGCGAGACTGCAGTTACGCAGTCATGTGCTGTGAGGTTATTTTTAGGTACGTTGTTGCATTGAGCCCATTGGTAACACTGGCATTATTATAATCACTATAACAGCAGCATGATAATATTTGGTAATTGGCACTAATAGATTGTTAAGCCTAGGATCCTTCTGGGCAGACCTCAGTGGAAGCCTGAGAGACAGTCACGTTTTCTTGGTTTTATTTGTTTTAAGTAGTTACTTTTATATAATAACTTCACACTCACCATGAGGAGGTTCTGATTTAGACTTTTGAAGTTTAAAAAAAGTAATAAATCAATCTTCGTAGAACTGGGGATCTTTGACTGATTCATTGAACTTTACAAAGCAGCCCAAATTAATTGTTCTAAGAAGATATCTAAGTATTAACTCCATTTATGGCAGTGAAAGACCACTAGCTACCACTGGCCTTCCTCTGAATGCCAGTAGCGTCCCACAGGAATCTACAGACAAGCCTCTAGATGTCACAGTCTTCCCACTACATGAACATAAAGAAGGTTTACCGTGAGTGATGTACTAAACTGTGCTGTCCTTTTCTCTTGAAATTAGATCTGACATCTTTGCCACTGCAGAGTGATAACTAACCATGGCAGCTATAGCTCAAGCACTGTTTTCAGCTATGGTTTACTGTTGCTTTGGAAGTGCCCAAGCACAGAAAGAAAAAAACTGCTAAACTAGCGCAACAGCTGCTGAGGTCACACAGGATCTTGGCCCAAAACATTTGCCAAATATTTTTTAGTTGCTTGACTAACATTTCCACCATAACTAATTATAGTATAATAATTATTTTATAATAAAAGCTAATTTCATGAATGTCCTGTTGGAAAATTACAAAAATAGGAACTCTAATGGAACTGTTCAGTAAATTTAAAGAAGACAATATTGACTGCTTTGTTACACATAATTGGATATCAAAAGCAGTGACTAATTGATGAACCTTGAGCAGTGGGAATAATTGCATTTTCCAGCAGTCGTCATTCATATGAAATGCTTCAACATCTCTCCTCTGTCTTTGTTTGCAGTTACAGTGTGTTTAAGATCCACTGGCTGATGGCAGCGCTAGCATTCACCAAGTCCACATCATTGTTTTTCCACAGCGTAAGAGCATCTCTGCCACAGTGCAGTTTGTTACTTTTCTATTATATAACGAGTTTGAATCATGTCATAAAGAGAGTCACTTAATGCTCCCTCTCTCCCTGTCTCTCTCAGATCAACTATCACTTCATCAACACTGAAGGGCATCCTATTGAAGGCTGGGCTGTCATGTATTATATAACACATCTGTAAGGAGCACATCAACACAAACTGCGTTTTAGCCTTGAGCTGTATTTTTAATTTTTATTACAACGGCATCTCTTTGTGTACTTCCCAGGCTCAAGGGGGCTCTCCTGTTCATCACACTGGCACTGATTGGTACCGGCTGGGCTTTCGTTAAATACATCCTGTCCGACAAGGAGAAGAAAATCTTCATGATTGTCATTCCTCTGCAGGTACTGTTTGCGTGTGCATCAAAAACACTAGTAGAGTGCGTGTGATTGATTTTTATTTTTATTTTTAATTATATGTATCTATGACCTGTCATCCTGCAGGTCCTGGCCAATGTCGCCTACATCATCATTGAGTCTACAGAGGAAGGCTCCAGTGAATACTATGTGTGGAAAGAGATCCTCTTTCTGGTTGACCTTATCTGCTGTGGAGCCATCCTTTTCCCTGTTGTCTGGTCAGTGTGTGCATGTGGCATCAGTTACAGTTTCCATTTTTAAAAATCCACTGAAATTGAATGAAGTTTTAAAGATTAATCCCGAATGAGTTTAGGGGGCTCGTGTTTAAAGTGTTTCGGCAGGGGCTATTTAAGATAAGAGGATCAGTATGGGGAAGTGGAGCACACTGGATATAGTAAAACACCTAAAATAATTTATCTGCCTGAAAGAAATGGCCCACAATCAAAGGCAGGGTCAGAATTTTAGGTTTGGTGAGGGGCTGGATGATTAACACAAAGTCCTGGCATAGATTCACTTCTACTCTATGAAATAGTTTTGAAAATTTTCAGTCTAAAATTATAAAAAAAGTAGAGTAATATTTTCTTGTAATTAAATATGAACCTTGTAAGAGCCATTGTGTATCACGTATCTGTCTTTAAAGGTCGATCCGTCACCTACAAGAGGCTTCTAGCACCGATGGCAAAGGTGAGAGTCCTGCAGCAGCTAAAAGGTTTAATGAGCTGGAGAGTTTGTGCTCTGTGTATTAAATCTGGTCTGTGTTTCTTTCAGCTGCCATGAATTTGGAGAAGCTCAAGCTCTTCCGGCATTATTACGTGATGGTAAGAGAGACTTGAGCTCAGCTGTATTCTGCTTTTGTTCTGTGACCCTCCATCCCTCTGAACTCTGACCATTACTAGAGTGCCGGTAAAATTGAAATCATCAGCAACAAAACTGGTGTAACACTGAGACCTTGTCTCTGATAATCTAATCCAACAGGTTTTTCTTACCTGACACTGAGCTTTTTCCTGAAGTTCTACTGAATCAGCAGACTACACACACACACCCACCCACCCACTGACCTGCAAGGTTTATATCCTGAGAAAGAGAGCAAGGGGGAGGATTTTAGTGTCAGTTAAAAACATAAGTTAAACATTTGTGTTTTTACTGAATTTTTTTTTTGTCATTTTAGATTGTGTGTTACATCTACTTTACAAGGATCATAGCCATTCTGCTCAAGATCACTATGCCTTTCCAGTGGCAGTGGTGCTATGAGGTAAGACGATGACGGTGCAGCTACAGCACTTGTTTGTAAAAGCTTAAAGGCAGTCTGTGCTGCTCTCTGAATCAACACTAGCTGGCAGTACTCGCCTCATGTTAACTAGTATAACATCTGCGAACACGTTATTTATTTAAAGCCCTTTATTACTTCAGTACAGTTGATAAAGAGCACTGTATTTCCCATGAGGCCTAATAGGATATTAGCATTACTTGAAGAATATGGATTTATGTTTAAAAGGTCCTGTGCTAGTAATTTGTTTGCAAACAAATGTGAGTATTTTTCGGTTAGAGGCTACTGAGGCAGTGAACATTGTTGGTCTCTATATTTTTGTGCTCATCTTAATAAACTTTTTCCTCTGTTATTAAAATGCTCTGTTTCTTCAGTTTCTGGTGGAGGTGTCGACTCTGATCTTTTTTGTGTTGACGGGCTACAAGTTTCGCCCAGCATCCAATAACCCCTACCTCCAGCTTCCCCAGGACGAGGACGATGTAGAGAACGATGAAGTGTAAGCAGTACCTGTCCATATGAGCTCACACCTTCCATTTATCCATGAAAATCCCATATTCTGTTGCTCAGTTCACACAACCCACATAGAGAAAGTAGCATGCCTTCAAAGTATGGTTGAAGTATCCAGATTTCCATTTGAATCTTTTCTTCAGAATGTCATTTTTTTTATTGCTTCTCGTTGATGCAGGTAAAAAAAAAAAAGTGATTATTGTGCAGCACCTGATGAGTTATTATTAAGTTACATCAGTTATTGTTAAACTGAAGTGTTATTGCTGTTATTTTATAACACTACCTTGGCTACTTTTGTGCTTACATTTGACTCATGCTGTCATCACAATGCTGCTGCTGCTCCCGACACCTTGTTTTAGTAGATTCACACTTCAAATTAGGTTGTCTTTTTATTTTTCTGTGTCATCAGAAAAATCATTATTGCAAATATTCTTGGAATATGATGTCATTTTTAGGCTATATCACCCACCCTGAGTGTGATGATTTGCATATACATGGGGAGTCATCTTATCTAAAGCCTTGGGGACTTTATCTAATGAAACCTTATCTAATTTTCCAGGAAATGAGTAAAAGAAAATGCCACTTTATGAGTGACAGTAGTTGGTTTGTTGAGATCAAACAAACTAGTGGCACCAACTGTTCAATTACATCACAAAGAAGCTTCGTGTGGCTAATGTGACTTCAGCTGCTACTCACACGTGAAATGACATTTGGGTGGAGAAGCATGTGTTTTTCTGTGATTTCTAAGATGTTTTATGACTACGACTGAACTAAGATGAAGGTTAAAGTATTTCTCTGCTGCTCCTCTGTTTGTGTTCAGCGTGACTGAGTCGGGCGCACTTGAGGGCATTTCCAAAGTGAAGAAGACCTCCAACGGACGCGAGCGCCAGAAAGAGTCCACCTTGTGAGCGGGAAGCTGCATCTTTGGGAGAAGCCAAGTAAACATCCCTGGGTCAGCTGATATGAAGGGTTACACACACGGACCAAGGCTCTCCACTTCCAGTGACAGCTCTCCTATTGAAACTCTTTAAGTGGTTGTGCCCACTGTCTGGCTATGCAACAAAAAAAAAAACAAAAGAAGGAAAAAAATAACTTATTGGACGCTCTCCATTTCCTGTCAACGCTCCACCCAAAAACCGAGAGGTTTCAGGGGGCTACGGCCACATGGATGGGTGGAAACAAGGAAAGGAGCTCTGATGTTCTATATGGTTTCATTTCTCTCACTCTCGCTCCCTCCAAAGATAAATTTCATTTTAGAAAAAGACTTGCTTTTGGGTGTGTTTATATCTATTTAAAATGGTACTTCTGTAAGCCTCCAAGCTGTACTTTTTCCTGTGTGATGTGAGACCGTGTGTGTGTGTGTGTGTTTGTGTGAGAGACAACACAGGATTTGACCACAACAGGAACACCCCCCCCTTGGTGACAATAGCCCGTACTCAGGTAAAAGGCTAATCAGTATATTTCCAATTTAGGCAACTCTCTCACGTTGTGTTTCTTTCCCACTGTTCACGGGTCAGTAACATCCCATCTGTCATTATACAACTGCATCACCACACAGTACCGTAGGTTGCTTTTTTCCTTACATGTATGATTTGTATATTGAAATATGGTTAACAAGATGTTGTATATTTCAATATATTGACTTATTACATATTGAAATGTTATATTTCAGTATTATTGTTAATGTTGGAGATGTAAGCGTTCCTCCCGGTCCGTCACTTGGACTGCTGCTGTAATTTAGTGCTTTAGTGGTTTGACGATAACTCACATACATCTCTGTGAATACAGCCAATATGGCGACATGTGAAGCTCTTTGCAAATGAACAGGTTTTCAGATCAGTCTCATAGGCAGAGCAGTGGCCCCTCCTTATTTTCAACGATGGCCTTGTTCTTTTACCTGACGCCCCCCCCCCCCGTGTTTGGCATTGCTGTGCCAAACTGGGAAGAGAAGTGACCTAACTGATCATTTTTGAATTTGCCTGCTTTTGGTTTTACCTTTTTTGCTGTTGATGTGAAGCTTATTTTATTAATTACTGGTTGATATTAGGTTGTGAAAGATCAGCAATGTGTGCAGTCAAACAAGCTGGATGGCCATTTGTAAATAAGACTGTTGATACAAAAAGGAGGCACATAACACTTGGAGCAGTGCATAGAGGCTTTATGGAGGGCTTCAAATAGGATCAACAGGTTCAGATTCGATGAGTTTTTTTTTTTTATTTCTCCTATAGACTAACAGATATGGTGATGAAGAAGGACTACTGAGATTTAACCGCAGTCACTCCAGTTCAGGAATAACCCCGAACCTTGGAGGGAAAGATTTAACAGTGGCTGAACTTCACCTAAGTTGAAGTTTTTCTTTTTTAATCGTTACAGAGGGCTGTTTGGTGTCTGTATCAACTGTCACAATAAAGTTCTGCAAAGTTCTTGATTTATGTATATGGAATTCTTTGAGTTTTTATTAAACTGGGCAGCTTGTACTGAAAGATGGGGAAAAAAATAGCGCTACGGGCACAAAGAAAGCCTACAGAAGAAGAGGACAGTTTGTACCACAGGCTCATAGCCAGCTTGACAAAGCTCCTTCAGAGACCCACACATTCAGCTGTCTGCACACACAGTAGTACTCTGCATGAGTCAGCTGATTGCGATGCTTAAAACATGAGTGACTGACCCGCTGAGCAGCTTGTGCATCACAGCTGCCAAACCTCCCATTTACATTACATCTGCAACAACTGTAAATGTGATTTATGATGATGTTTTGGTTCACGTCCTGCAACTCCTTCAAATAACAAAGATTTTAGTAGCACTTGTGTATGGGGTCACTTTAGATCCGGTGATACGCTCCCCCAGGCAGCGATTGTACCACGATGCATTTCATGTGGCAAAGCTTCAAATCTAGCTTCAAAATCTAGCAGTCTTGATTTGTATAATCAAGCACTGATTATACCTGCATTACTTACCAGCCACTTCGTTAGGTACACCTTCCAGTACTGGGTTGGACCCTATTTCAGAACTGTCCTAATTCTTAGTGGCACTGACTCAATAAGGTGCTGGAAACATTCTTCAAGGATTTTGGTCCATGCTGACATGACAGTGTCACACAGTTGCTGCAAATTTGGTGGCTGCACATCCCTGAAGTGAACCTCCCGTTCCAGCACATCATAAAGGTGCTGTATTGGATTGAGATCCTGTGACTCTGGAGGCCATTTGAGTACAGCATGCTTGAACCTGACAGTGAGTCCTGTCAGGTTCAAGAAACCATGTTGAGATGATTTGAGCATTGGGACATGGTGTGTTATCCTGCTGGAAGCAGCCATCAGAAAATGGGTACACTGGTGTGGTGTGGACTTCTGCCGCTGCTTCATGGTTCATCATGTTGTGAATTCAGAGATGCTCTTCTGCATATTTTGATTGAAACGAGTGGTTTAGTTGCCTTCCTAGTAGCTTAAAGCGGTCTGGCCATTCCCCTCTGGCTTCTGGCATTAACAAGGTGTTTTCGCCCAGAAAGCTGCAGCTCACTTGATATTTTCTCTCTTTCAGACCGTTCTCTAAATTCTAGAGATGGTTGTGTGGGAAAATCCCAGCAGATCAGCAGTTTTTGGAAAAACTCAGACCAGCCCATCTGACACCAACCACCATGCCACATACAAAATTACTTAAATCACCTTTCGTCCTCATTCTGATGCTCACTTTGAACTTGACTTAGTCTACATGCCTAAATGTATTGGGTTTCTGTCATGCGATTGGCTGATTAGATATTGGCGTTAACATGCAGTTGAGCAGGTGTACCTAATGAAATGACCGGTGAATGGATCTCGCTATGAAACCGCGGTTCATGTCCTGTTGGGACTTTTTTGATTTGCAGTGTATTTTGCTTATTTTCACTTTCTGATTTGGTTTAGGCACTAAACTAAACGGCCTTTCCTTAACTCAGCTCAAATTTTTGGCCCTTCAGGTGTAGTTAATATTGCTCTTAATGCTTAAGGTTAACAATGTAACAAGGGTAAGAATTATTTCACCCATGCTCATTGTGCTAAATTACACAATAGGCGCAATTCTACCCAAATGATCACTTCGGTTTAGCATGTACAAATAAAAAAAAAAAACTTTTAAATTGTGATGCAAAACTGATTTTTAGAGATAGCTTAAAATGCGTCTGGGACCTCCATCCCCATTTTAACCCTTAATTGCACAGCAGCCAGTTAGTCATCATTAATGGATTTATTAGGGCCCGAGCACGAATTGTGCGAAGGCCCTATTGTATCTGTTTGTATCTGTGTTGTTTATTATTTTTTTTATTTTTTTTTATTTAGGCAAAACGATTGCTTTTTTGACGACTTTAACATACCCCAAAACTCATCAAATTTTGCACGTGCATCATACCCGGTGAAAATTTAAGTATTTTAATGGTGCCGGGCAGCAGAAATGGCTCTCTAGCGCCCCCTAAACTACAGCCCCACCGCTGTGTTTCGCATACATTTCTGAAACTTTATATACACATTTATCATATCCGGACGCACAAAAAATCCTCTTGGAGCCATCCTCTAAACCCAACAGGAAGTCCGCCATTTTTAATTAAACATGCAAATTTGGCGATTTGCACCCCTCAGACTTTTACCATTAACTCAGAGGTTTTAGATGTTACCAACATCATATTTGGTTTGTTTAATGTACACCCCAAGGGGAATCTACGGTTGTAAAATGGTGAGTTTTTGCCAAAGGGGAGTGGCCCAAAAGCCCCCCTTAAAATTCGATGATTCGCCATGAAAATTTGATTGACTCTCATTCATCCATACATAGTCAAATCTGGATCAAACTTCTTCAGTAGGATGAACATCCGTCCCTGAACACATAGATATTGGAATTTTTTATGACAATTGCAGCGCCACCTAGTGGGAGCAGGAAATGTCATTTTTTACTCTTTGAGGTCCAGTTCAAAAGTGGTTGAGCAAAACCATCTCAAATATCCCCTGCCAAGCCTTAAGGAGTTGGCCTTACACCAATTTCAAAACTGTGAGTTTTCTCCAAAGGGCGTGACTGTGGCGGGACGCCAAAGTCGGATGTTTCGCCGTGAAGACAAAAATGGCCGTAACTCAAAGCCAACTTGGGCTGACTCTAAACATCAGCCCCAGTGCTATGCTTGCTCTGTCTACCTGAAATTCTTTATGCTGGTGGAACATGCTAAGATGTACAAAAAAGTCTCTTAGACCCATACCCGAAACCCAACAGGAGGTCCGGTATATTCAAATTAATGTGTCAACCTTGTAGCAGTTGCCTCCATTTTCAGGGCTGTAACTCAAAGCCACCTTGTCCAATCTGCCTCAAACTTCAGTGGTTTGATAAGCCTCCTGCCCTGAACACATTGATATGCATAAAGTCCATAATTGTTAGAGCGCCACCTAGTGGCATCTGGAAAGGTCATAAAATAGCATGTTTTTTGCGTAGCCCCGGAGCTACATTTTATCTACATATCTGAAATTGTTGAGGCTGATGTAGCATCCTAAGACGTACAAAAAAGTCTCTTGGACCCATACCCAAAAACCTACAGGAAGTCGGCCATCTTCAATTGAAAGTGTCATTTTTCCCCATTTCCAGGCCTCCTATTTGAATTAACTTGTCCTAGGGCATTTTACCCAGTGAGACCAAAATGGCTCCAGATCATCTAGACAAGTAGCCCATCAAAACTTCTGTGTGGTTTAACAAAATGTTCAACGGCCTTGTCACACCAGGTCGTTGAATTTAACCTTGGATTTTCTCTCGCCACAGACATTTGTGGTGCACTCATTCAGACATGCTTTGCACAATCAAGCTAAAAATTTAATCACTCATGTGCACACCCAGGCTGAACCCATAACTACAGATTCAAGGCTATGGGTGCAAGAGCACCCCTACAGAAGCACATACATTTTGTATGGCGTCCACAAAATTAGTTTCTCTGAAATGCTTTAAAATTGGTGTCAACATTGCTGACATCATCCTGATCAAAAAACTCAATCAGACCCATGCCCTATTTTGCACGCCACAGCTGTGAGCACCTCCCAAATACTGGATTGGTTGTATATTGAAAGCGGAAGATGCAGGTCCCCCTAAATGCAGGGCGTTGGGTAGAGATATTCTGGCCATCATTCTGATCGAGCGAAGGCGCGGAAGGTCACCGAGCGCGCCTCGGCTCGGAGAGAGCCAGGGGTCGACGCTCGCCGGGTGGCGAGGGCCCGATGCATCACCGCTTGCGGTTTTAATTATTATTATTATTATTTCTGCTTTTTTTCCTGTTGCACTGCTGGAGGTAAACGCAGCTTTTGTTGTGTAAAACTAATAAATAACTTAAAGCCGCAAGCGGCGATGTAAGGCCCTCGCTGCCTGTGAGCCCCCGCCAGACGCTGCTCCTGCCGAGTGTAATCCCAGCTGGCCAAACATGTAAATCTTGGCAATGGTGGAAATGATGTTGTAGGCGACGCTGTGGAGTCATTTAGCCATATCAGATGCACCATTTTGGTGTGTGTAGGTGTAACGCCCTAGGAGGAGATAGCTCAAGGTGTGCATAATCGCTGACTTGGCAAAGGGCAAAGTTCAGGCCAAGATGGCTGACTTCCTATTTGTTGTGTGGGGGTGCTATAAGAGGATTTTTGGTTTGTCTTGACATGATCTCTGTGTGACCCAATTTTCGTGGTTCTAGGACTGAGTTGAGCTTGGCCTCTTCCAGGGGAGTCTGAAAATAGATTTTTCCCGGGGGCGCTGTGGAGCCCCCTCTTAGAGTTTGTTCTTGGCAACACTAAAACAACAAATTTTTCACCAGGCCTGAGCACTGTAGCGAAAATGGTGAGTTTTCAAGAGTGTTCAAGGGGTCAAATTTTTGATCAAACTGGCAGAAAGAAAAATAAGAAGAAGAATAAAGAAAAAAAAAAAGACTAACGCTTACGATTCCAATTATGCGCCTTTCCATCACCCGCATATATACATTTTCGGAAACGTCTTGACGTGACGCACGTCCCCATGAGGTCCGGGGCCACTTGCGACCGCATCCCATGAGACTCCGCCCATTTTTGCGCCTACGCCCCTTACGATTACAATAGGCTCCTCGCCGACCCTTCGGTTGGCTCGGGCCTAATAATAATAAAAGTTAAGCATCGTCTGTCCGGTATTGGATGAATGTCTGGAGGCTGCTCCGCCCCTCCGTCCTGTGAGCTGCAGGCAGACGCCGGTGCTCACAGCAGTCAGTCCGCAGTACATCAGCAGCGGCCGGCTCAGTGCAGCAGACTGCAGTCTCCGTCACGCTGCTCCTCCCTGCACTCTCCTGGCAGGTGGAAAGGACACACGCATACACGCGGGTTCGCGATGATGTAAGTATCGCCTCGAGTATATTATAGTTGAAGTAAACGGCCAGTGTTAGGTGATTTAATTTAATGATTGTAGCGGACTTTTATTTTTTAGGGAGTTTTTGCGGCGTTGTGCACAGGTAAAGTTGATTTTTTTTTTTTTGCGTCATTGTGTATCTGCTGCAGGAAAATGCATTTTTCAGGCTGCATTTTGTGCATGAGCACAAAAATAAAAACCAAACAAACAAAAAAACAGTGAAGGCAGATTTGAGAGTGAGCTCATTTGGACGCAGTCCACCCGTTGATCACCTGTATTTGTGAAACGGTCTTCCTCTTTAATTTGGCCTTTAGTAAAGTAAAAGGACCTAAAAAAAAAGATTGAGATCACGGAGCGGGGAGGATGAGTTGAGCTCCTGAACGATGCTCCTCCTTGACCTCGAAATGCCTTTGAATTGCTTTCCTAAAGACAGCCTGATGATGCAGCAGATTTCCTCTCTCTCCGTCTTTGCGTCGCACTGAAGGCAGGAAAGCGTGTCCCATTTCATCTCTGCAGCACCGGAATGCAGCACCGAGACGCACCGCAGGCGCGTTTCACGCTGTCTATGCTATTTTTTAAGATTTGTCTCTATTATTTTCTTTCATATATTTATTTATTTAGAAAAAAAACTAAGAGTCATTTTCCCAGACACTAACAACATTGTTACAAACACTGCTGTTTGTCCTCCTTCGGAGGTTTTTCCTCATCACTCTTTTTTACGTGTACATAGACAGTTATATTTGTTGTTTCTTATTAATATGATACTTTTTCTTTTCTTGAATAATTGATAAAGATAATTGCATTGTGCGTTCTTCCACAGGGCTTTCATCTCAATCTTCACCATTCTGGCCCTTGTGGTCTCAGCTGAAGGTAGCGTTGGGTAAGTTGAATGTTTCATATAGATGGTATTACGAAGATATGCTGACACCCAGATATGAGAGAAAAATCTACCAGTTATAGTTACAAGGTGTGGCTTTCAACCATGGCATTACAGTGGAGGTGTGTGTCGTCTGGAGGAGTCTCTGTTCTGGTTGTTCCAAGGTCAAAGCCAAAAGCAAAGGTGGTTCCAGCTTTGCTGCATCTTAAAATTACTATTTTGAAGCCCTGTTGTTGTTTTATTTGTTTCTTTGTTTTTTTTATCCCTCAGTTCATGCAGCTGTATTGATAGTACTGATATTCTGGCAGTCAGGTTGTCCATCTGATGCTTTGGTTCAGACTGAAATACATGATATGGGCCAAAGTACTGGACCGTACCTCTTAATCTTTGAACTCAGGTGTTTTCAGTCACAAACACTTCTGAAAGAACGGGTTGCTCTAAAGTGCTCACTGAATTCATGTGGGTGCTGTAACAGGACGAATGAAATTTCTTTGCTCTAAATAGTTCATGATACACTGTAAGGGGTGTTATTGTAAAGCGGAAACTTTAGGAACCACAGCAACTCAGCCATGAAGTGACAGACCACATGAGGCTACAGAGTGGAATTGCTGAGTGCTGAGCTGTATAGTGCGTAAATGTCACAGACACTGCTGACTCAGACCTCCTCTGGCATTAGCGCAAAAACAGTGCACCAGGAGCTTCATGGCATTGGTTTCCATGGCTGAGCAGCTCCTGTAGGTGTAATGTGTATGTGTATATATGTATGTATGTATATATGCATAAATGTATATATGTGAGTAAAAAGTTTGAATAATTTGAATAATGCTGATAAAACTTAGTTTATTTTAAAGATGATGTAAGGAGATGATGGAACGTAACAGCACAGGCGAGTTGAGTTCTTCTACACCAGTCTGGGAAAAAGTTTTTTATGAATCCGGCTTTATGCACATGGGACTGTGTAGTGAAACTAAACATTTCAAACCAGCCGTGTCCACATATTTCTTGACCATCTAGAGTTGCTGGATAATTCAAGTAATTTATTAGTCATTCTCTTACAGACCGAGTAGCAACGGCAGCTTCTGCACGGAGTCAAAGGAGTGTCTGGAATATGAGCTGGTCTGCAAAACGGATGAGTATGAAGTGAGTGAAAACTCCTGGCAGCCGGCAAATACAGCACACATTACCCACTCGTCAAGCTTTTATTTCTCACACGCTGAGTGCTTGTGTGCGTTCAGGTGCGACACTACAGCCCCACTCGGTGGGTGTCGACAGATGCAGAAGCTTACTTCATGGGTGTGGGTGCAGCCATGGCTTTCAGGAGACTTTTCCAGTATATCACCGGAAGCAACGAAGGAGGTAAGAAATGGATATACAGGAGTGCAAATTGTGAGTGTGCTTGTGTTTTTTTTTTTGCTTTGTTTTTTTTTGTTTTTTTTAAAATTATGGATGCATTGTTCAGGTGTCCAGATGGAGATGACTGCTCCTGTCCTCGTTAAGATCCCAGAGGAGATCAGGATGTGGGAGCCTGCTATCTACACACTCAGCTTCCCACTGCCTTCAGCCTATCAAGACAACCCACCTGCACCCATTAATGACAAGGTGAGCTGGCTGATGAGGGTTGTAGTAGTTGAGGGAGTTTTTCCTCAAGCTGCCCTCGCCGCCACTGAGGTCAATTACTGTTTATCCTGCCAGTAACTCTACGTAATTCAATCAGCGATTTTAGCTTTGAGATCAATAGAGATCATTGACTGGTGTACTGTACTTAGTGCAGCTGACCCCGGTGCTGCTCTAACTCAGCTGAATAGAAACAGATAGTGCTGAATCAGGAAGGCGCCGGCGCTTCGTCCTCTGTGTTTTTTCTGATTCTTGTTGTTTTTTTTTTAACTACTGGCTCTGTGTGGTGATGGTGAGGACAGATGGCCATCTCAGTTACACATCTCTCTGGCTGTGAGCACTGAAGTTCCACTCACCAAACCTTCTGCTGTCAAGGGACAGCCAATCATAAGAAAGCTGGCTTACGGGGAGGTGGAGCTAAATCAGCTTCTTGAAGGGAGAGGTCTCCCAAGTCCTAGTATAAGAATTATTTTGAACTGTGAATCATGCAAAGCTACTCTAGTTGAGTCCAAGAATAAAAATATGGAATTACACACAAGGACAAGAGGTCCCTTTTTACTATATTTAAGAAAATTACTGTAAAGTTTTTGATCCTCTCATAACTTTATGAAATTACTGCCCCCTAAGTGTTCCTACACTTCACATTTCGCACGTGTATTTACTGTCATGTAGCTTCCTGTTTTCTTACTTTACATCTATGTGCACTGCACAGCTGTATTTCACTGAGATGCCAGAGATGGACGTCTATGTGAGGAGTTACGGAGGCTGGATGCTGTCGGTCACCTCCCGGCTTCATGCCCACTTGCTGTCCAAAGAGCTAACAAGGGTTCGAGCTTCCTACAACCGCAGCTATCACTACAGCGCTGGCTATGACAGGTGTGATGCACGTCTCATTTTTTCTCCACTAATTTTCTGGCTCTCTTCTAGGGAATCAATCATGGTGATTTCATGACGTAGTTCTTTTATGTTCTGGTCCGTGCTTTGCACTCATGAAACAGTCTAATCTGTACTTAACTAAGTAGTGAATTTTTCACACTTTCTTTTCATTTTGCACACCAATTTTGTGTTCATCTCTCTTGTTTGTTTCTTGTGTGTAGCCCCTTGAGGCTGTTGAACAGGCACAATGAGGTGTGGTACATCTCCGAGGACGAGCCCGTGTGCTCAGATCCTCGGGAGCCAACTCCTGCACACACAGCCCGCCCGACTCCCACCGACTCGCCCACACACTTTCCCTTTGAGCCTTTCCCGCACACCCTCTCTGATTCACCCTCACTCACTCCCTCTAACCCATCCTCCAACACCACATCCAACTCCTCCTCAGAGCTGCCCTCTGACACGCCCGCTCTGTCTCCATCAAACACTCCACCCAGTTCTTCGTCTGATCTGCCGGCTCAAGCCGCATTCAGAAATCTCCAAACATCCACCCAGATCCTGCTGGACCTGACAACCAACTCCTCCGGTCCCACCTCTGTGAGCCCTTCGCTGGAGCTGCAGTCTTTCACCACTCTCTCGAACAGCAAGACTACCAGCTCTGAGGACACACCAGCTGTCAGTGACCCTGTGGTCGACCCAAACGACACCCATTAGCAGCAGTCAGATCCAATTCAAACAGCTTTTCCAGATATATTTACATGGAATCTAAATAGAAAGCAAACAGTGTAGGTGTGATAGAAAGATGAATGTGTGTGATAGATGGACCTGTTGTTCTCTTCCTCTTTTTCTTACTATATCCCTACTTACGGCACTAAGCGTTTAACCATATGTTCTATCGCAGCTTTGCACCTGCAGCTTCCTGTATCACTAAACACGTGCATTTCCACTTTGTCCTTCTGATGTTATCCAACAGCTCCACTGTAGATTGAAATGAAATCTATGTATTAGTTAAAAAGTCAGTATTTAAAGTTACTGTGTTGGTTCACTGAAGTAGCGCTGAATGCAGAAACAGATATCATTTAACTACAATTTAAAGGATTTCACTGAAAATCTGTGTCCAGTTGATAGATGAAATGCTGTTATGAAAGACATCAGGTCAGACTTAACTAGTTTAACGTGTAGTTTCTTGCTGAAGTCCTTCAAATTTACTGCCCAGCATAACTGTCTAAAAGTTCATCTGTTTAGCATCATCAGTCACTTTCATGATGTGTGTGGCAACATATAAATGAGTTGTTACAAATTCACTGCATATTTCTTGCAATCTTAGACTTTAACTACTAATCCAAACAATTTCCAGGTTGTGACTTCCACAGGAGTGCTCACAAAACATTAGCCTTATGTTTTGTCAGTTCCAAACCAAAATATATAAAATTAAATATTTACCAAAAATAAATTTCCTTTACAATAACCTTGACTAGTATGTTCTAGGAACTGATTAGATGGCCATATTTCAATGTTCATAACGGAACAGTACAGCCAGATTGAGACACCTGAGTACGAACAGACCCACCCTGCCTGCTCTGGTCTTCTTAACTACCCATTAGTTTTTTCATTAATGTTTCAAAATGTTCAAAATTACTTTCCCTGCCAAAATTCACAAAAAAGTTATTATGCATTTTCTGTTATTTTAAAGGTGTTGGAAAGGTGTTTTTCACCACTAGGGGTGCTGTAGAGCATGTGGTTTTAAACTCTTTGGCCACTTCATTAAATCCACCTGTTTACAGCAACTCAGCTCAGCAGCAAGTCATGACATGTAGGCATGATCAAAGCAATCTGCTGAAGTTCAAACTGAGAATCAGAATGAGGACAAAAGGTGATTTAAGTGACTTTGGATGTGACAGGGATGTTGGTGCCAGACGGGCTGATCTGAGTATTTCTGAAACTCCTGATCTATTAAGATTTGCCCGCAGACCTATTGCTAGGGTTTACAGAGAATGGTTTGAAAAAGAGAAAGGTGTAACTAATTAAGTGGCCAGTTTGTGTATATCTGGTGTTTTCTAGACAGGGGTGACACAGCATTAGTGATAACAGCTAGTAACAATGATGTGCCACATCTGGATAAATGTACCAGTTAAGAAGAAAGTCACTATCATTACATCCATGGCAATAGGTATTTAGCTCTCTGGGTGTTTTAGGGAGTAGGAAATCATTGTTCTCAGGCATCTAAGACATTTTGGTAAGAAATGTTGAAAATTAACAAAACTGTTAATCTGTAATGGAAATTGCCTAAGCTATATTTAATGTAGTTTAGCACTGTGTAGAAACTAAAAACTCCATTCTCCCCTCGTGTGAAATCTTGGTTTATTTGCCCTTGAAAATCACTCTGCAGCACTGTTGTCTTAGCTTTTAGACCCACGGTGGCATCGCTTTGCAAACTGTCTTCTTAAAAGTGACCCACAGTTTCAACTACTTATAGTAAGACTGCTCCAAAGATCTCAAAAGAATCACACTTGATCAAATCAATGCAATAAGACTTACATACGTTAATGAATTACATCCTCTATCAATGCATCTCTGAGCTACATACTGTATATATACTATATATACATTTTGTTCTGATGAAGATGCAATAAAAACATTAACCCATGTTGGACTCATTTTGTTATTGATGACTTTGAAGTTCACTGACCAAAAGGTTAATTTCCTTATTCTTGCTTGCAGGGGTCTGTAAAGGAATTTATGTAATTTTGTTCACATACAGTGCATCTTAACCTTTACAGTAAACCCCAAAACTCTTAAACAGCCCCCACATCCCCCAGCTAATACAATTGATAGAAAAAAACTACAAGTGGGAGAAACTAACCTAACTGCATAGCTGGGCTCTAAAGGAGCCATTCAGACACTTACTGAAGTGATGTTGTCCTCTCAATAAGATCCGGTCACATGCTGTAAGTGTAAGAAACAACAAGGACAAAAGCTTCATCAGTGGAGTTTAATCTAGTTTATTTCATACATGTATGCTGGTTTGAAAAACACCAGTTTCACTGTGTGCACTCAACCAGGAGCAGAGGAGGCTTTCAGTAGCTTTCAGTTCAAGCTGACTTCCCCTTATCAAATCCTTTTGAGTCCCTAATGAATCTTTTTAGGTGGTTTGGTGCTTAATCATTTGGTTTTCCTCAGAAAAATGCAGTTACTTCTGCACTGCCCTGTAACATTCATTAACTCTGTAGGGATTTTCCATTTTTGCTGCAAGAGGGAGTTTCAACAGCTGCAGAAGGCATGCCAATATGTTCATTATATGCATTAGATACATATAGCGAAATCACTGCTGGCCATCGCTGTATATGACAGGTCACTAGCAATAGGTAATTCACTCATCCTTCTCAGGTCATAAAGTTTTCGCTCTAACATGATGAACAGAGCGGAAATGGTCTGCCACATTCACACTTGCAGTTTTCAATCATTTCCCTGAGTCAGCACTTGTGTATCTGTGACTGAGATTCTGCCAACTGTAAGAGCGTGGCACGAAGTGTTTTCACCTTGTGGTACTGTTTGTATACGTGTGTTTCAACAAAATGTGCATAACTGATGTCATCCATGTCATGGTGTTAAAACTACACAAGATCCAGTCATGAAACTTTACAAGTGCATAGCTGAGGGGAAGTGAAGGGTGGTGTGGTCTGAGTCATGAGTAAAGGGTGCTAGAATTAAAGGCCAAGGGACCACTGGCCTTACACTCCCATTCCACATTGTTTCTAATTAATGATTTATTTTCTGATGTACAAACATATTCCAAAAAAAGTTGGAACACAGGTTTAATTCATTTAAACCTTATAATTAATTGAACAGTATATCAAATGTTTAATCTGGGATTTAAAATTTTTTTTAATTGATACTAGCAACACATTTCAAAAAAGATGGGATGTATCTGTGAAGGCCTCATTGATGCTGAACGATATATACAGATATTTTTCTGTTTCCTGTTCCAAAGAAGACCTTGCATATTTCAGCAAGACAAAGCCAAAGAGCACTCTGTGTGCATTACAAGAGCACAGCTCCATAGTAAAAGTTCAGGTGGCTTACCTGGTCTGCCTGCAGTCCAGGCCTGTCACATTATGAAACAAACAGAAAAATGACATGGTGGCCCTGAAAGAAGCTGAAGTTCTACATTAAGCAAGAAAAAAATTTGCTTTCCAAACAGTTTAAAGAGCATTATTTAAAGACGAGGTGATGCAACACAGTGGCAAACGTATCCGTGTCACAGCTTTGTTTGAAAGTATTACTGACATCAAAATCAACATGGGGGTATATATGTATTTTTTTTTATTCAGTTTTAAACATTATTCATATGGTACTGTACTCAGTAAAAATTGTTTAAATTATTTACAAGCCACTGCATGGTTTTGTTATTTAGACTTTATGCAAAGTCCCACCTTTTTTGGAAGCGGTGCTGTAATAATTTTTGAAGGTACAGCGGTCGATGTGATCCAATTGCAAAACACTCTCCAGTTTATCGGTAGTTTCAAAAATATGAAAGATTCATTAGGGAGTACAAAGATGGCAACGCCTGTAACTAAACTAAACCTGCTATCTGTACCAATCTCTACCCAAGAGCACAACAATCCAGATACTTCTAGATGTAAGCTTGTTTATGACACGTCATTCTCAATATGCTATAAGCCCAGTATAGAAAAGTTGTTTTCATTGGCATCTAATAATCACATATTATCAACATAGTTTCATCAAACCATCAAGCTTCCACTGTGATCTTATTTTGAAATAAGCTCATACCACATACAGTAAATAACCATTCATGCTGCAGTAATCATCTCTGAAAACCACCAACACATTTACAGATGTTCAAAAGAAAAGTTCACCTCTGCTGTCTGCATCACATGGTTATGGCTATCTTTCATTTTGCAAAACAAATGTGCTTTTATCCACCCACTAAGAGTTCCTGGTAGAATTAAAATCTTACAAAATAAAAGTCAGACTCTCTGACACGAAGGCATTTTCTCTGTTGTTTGTCTTTATGTACAAAACCGGTGTTTTACTTAAGGGAAGGACTGGATAGCAATCATTTATTTCGTGAATGTTTTTCAAGAAACGACAATTTTCTTTCAAAAGAGAAAAAAAAGTTCATGTTTGTACTTCAAACAATGAAAATCTATGCAATGAAACTTTTTAAAAGTAACTAATCCTTGAGCATTTACAGAACCTACCTCTGTGTCAGTGTGTTTCTCTTGTCTGAAAGTTGTGCTGCTGACATTTTCACGCGCATCAAGGGGAGTACAAATAACTGATATTTGTTTTTATTTTTAGTAAAATCTGGGCAAAGAGGTCAGTGTTTGCACACGCATGTCTATAGGCCTGTTTGTGCGCATGTATGTTTTTCATGTTGTACTACAGCTTTGACTGTAATTATACTGTGTTTAGAGTGTTATCTTTATTGATGTGCCCCTGTGTTATGTACTGGATCTCACTTGGAAGTGACAGCCTTCTTAGTAACACTTGCTCTCCTGCTTCCTCCTCCTCCTGCTCCTCCTCCACCTTGCCAGAGATGGCTGGGGATGGTGAAGGCGTCCACAGTCATGCCCATGGTTTTAGAGGGGATGGCGCTAAACTGTTTCCTGTCTGAGCTGTATTTGTAGATGGATTCCACCTGAGTGGAGCCAACTGTCCGTGGGCCCACCCCAGCCAATCGCACAAGCTCCTGGGTGTCAGGGCTCATGGTGTAAACGCCTCTAAACTGGCAGCTGGAATCACGGAAGAGGATGAGGAAGTGGTTGGCAGGACTCTTCTCCATCTCCTGAAGTTGGAACAAAATGAACAAAAGGTAAAGAAAAGTGCAATAAGCACATGTTGCATCTGTGAGTATGGTCTTCACACACAAAAGTAATCCAGTGTGGCACCTATAGTTACAAAAATAACAGAATTCAGAACAAGACTGATTAAAAGTAAAGTAAAATGAGTGCTCTACCTCAATGATCTTGGTTTTTTGAGATTCATTGACCTTCCCAGCAAGGCAGCAGCGAGAGAGAGCATTGTGAATGATAAATTTATTGGACCTGAAGCTTGGTTCCTTGAAGAGTTTTGGACCTGTAAAGTACAAACACACCGGTTTTGCAGAGCAACCACAGCGGAAAAACACTTGGGCATTGCCTACAAGTACTCAAGAACTGAATGATAGTGTAAACTCTTCTTAAGGTTGTACCCGTGTATTCTGGGGCGGGTGAATTTCCATTTGAGCCACTCTCTGAGTCCTTTTCTCCATTTGCCAGTCTGCTTGGTGTCAGACATCCTGAAGGTGAATCAGGGCGGGTCCTGCAGAGAGACCAGTAGTGCCCTGATCACATTATGTTGTCATAGTACTTGACAGACGTTTGCACTCCACTGACAGAAACAGGTACCCTTTATTGAAACATTTTGACAGCGGAGGGTCATGCTGGGAGATATATCAGATGTACTTCCTGAGCTTGGCAAACTTGTTGACGTTAACTACGAAACAATGTTTTTTTGGTGAGTGGCATTTTAAATTATGTTTAGCGAACTAAAGCAAAAAAAAAAAAAAGTGGTGCTCAAAAGAGGAAGCGAGAGCAGGGTGAGTAAACCACCAGGACTTTGGATTTGAGCAGTGCTGTCCCAAAAAATTAAGTTCTGATGGATGAGTAACTTGTATTTTTGTAAAGGATTGAAACATTTTTACCACTTATATGCTGGAAATATGGACTTACACTGTAATATATGTGTGATATTTATAGAAGCTGGTCCACTAGAAATAATTGTTAAATTCTATTAAAAGAGTCTGGTTGGGCACCAGGGTGGCTCAGCGGTTGAGCAGGCAACTGCATATGCTGTGTGGTGGTGCAGACGGTGCAGGTTCAAGTCCCAACCTAGTCACCATTTACGCCCTCACTTTTCTGTCGCTCTCCACTACAAACACTATCAAATAAAGCCAAAAAAAAAGAGTCTGGTCATTTTTTGACATGACCAATCCAGTCAGTCTGTGAGGACCTCTGGTTAATGGACTTCTTTTTTTGTTCCATGCTTACAGACATTACAGTTGTCTTTATACTCCTAAACCTGCTTTGGGCTTGTGGTAGCCCAGTTAAAGAAGACGGTGTGAGTTCATACCATGAGCTAAGATAAATGTGTCCTGACTGTGGTTGCTGTCTGTGGTGCTGATCAAAAGCTGGAATGATGCTACTGACATTATTGATTATTGCTATATGCTATTATTTTTGCACTTACAGTGTGTGTGTGTGTGTGTGTGTGTGTGTGTGTGTGTGTGAGAGAGAGAGAGAGAGAGAGAGAGAGAGAGAGAGAATGTGAGATGCTGTGATTGCTTCAACACCTTGGGGCCTACCGCAGAGCTGTTGGGTGTGCCGGTCGTAATTTTGGAACTTATTGCCTCAGCAATAGTTTTTGAAAACTGAATACTGTCCTGATAACCCTGTGTCCATGGAATCACAGATGTTCTTTCACTTGTCTCAGATTGCAAGATGCAGTCATGAATATTTCATTAAGTTTAGTGTTTGTTATTGATTCTACTATGTGTCCTATTAACAAAACTCTGATAAGGTAGCTTAGCCCAAGTGGAGACAGCTTTGTGTTTTCCATAAGCTCCTGTTTCTACCAAAGTAGTGGTTGAAGCTCCAAATTTGGGCTTCAAATTGCAAACCGATGCGTGTAGCCATAATATGTTACTGCTATCTTTTTGTCCTATTTTATATCGTAGCACATCCAAAACTATCCAAAAATTCTAGTAAACTAGCATAGTGAGGTACAAGTTTACAACTTTTGGATGTTGGCATTCATACTAACTATTTTTCACATTAACATGAGCATTATTTACCTCTAAGCTCAGGTAACATTAGCATGCTAATAGCATTGCTGAAATACACTATGTTGCCAAAAGTATTCACTTGTCTGCTTGAGTGACATCACATTCTTATCCATAGTTTTAATATGATGTCGGCCCACCCTTTGCAGCTACAACAGTTTCAACTCTTCTGGGATGGTTTTCCACAAGGTTTAGGAAAGTTAGAACAGGAAGGGGCCATCCCCAAACTGTTCCCACAAAGTTGGGAGCATGAAATTGTCCAAAATGTCTTGGTATGCTGAAGCATTAAGAGTGTTTTTCACTGGAACTAAGGGGCCAATCCCAACTCCTGAAAAACAACCCCACACCATAATCCTTCCTCTACCAAACTTTACATTTGGCACAATGCAGTCAGACAAGTACCGTTCTCCTGGCAACCGCCAAACCCAGACTCATCCACCAGATTGCCAGGTGGAGAAGGATGATTCGTCACTCCAAAGAACACATCTCCACTGCTCTAGAGTCCAGTGTCGGTGTGCTTTACACCACTGCATCCGACACTTTGCAGTGTGCTTGATGATGTAAGGCTTGGATGCTGCTGCTTGACCATGGAAACCTATTTCATGAAGCTCTCTACACACTATGTTCTCTATGTTCTTGAGTTAATCTGAAGGCCATGTGACATTTGGAGGTCTGTAGCAATTGACTACAGAAAGCTGGTGATCTCTGCACACTATGCACCTCAGCATCCACTGACCCCACTCTGTGACTTTACGTGGCCTACCGCTTCGATGGCTGAGTTGCTGTTGTTCCCAATCACTTCCACTTTTTATAATACCACTAACAGCTGACTTTGGAATATTTAGTAGTGAGGAAATTTCACAACTGGACTTGTTGCACAGGTGACATCCTATCACTGTACCATTCTTTCACAAATGTTTGTAGAAGCAGTCTGCATGTCTAGGTGCTTGGTTTGATACACCTGTGGCCATGAAAGTGATTGGAACACCTGAATTCAATGATTTGGATGGGTGAGTGAATACTTCTGGGAATATAGGGTATGATAACCTTAGCATTTTAGCATTAATCAGTGAGTAATTTGGTCATTAATTTTACATGTCATGAAGTAACCTGTTGGACACAGATGTGATATGCATAGCACAGACAAAGTGAAATAAAGAAGGACATATATGCTGCATCTTTGACTATATCTGGACTAAATTTCAGATATGTCACTCAGACCACCCAAACACCTGGCCAACTGACCAGTGCTGTCATTTCTTAAACTATTCTGTAACTGTGGCCTAACAATGCAGCAGTGTACCTGTGGGGTTTCTTAGTGGGGTCACCACCATTGTTTCCTGGTTCATCTGTGGCTAGGTTGAGTGAGGAGTGAGAGTGAGACTCTGGTCAACTTAGTACCTGGGGAAACAAAAGGTTTATTCATTAAAATAATTAATTAAAACATCGCAAAGTTGTTGACCACTTTTATCTACTTTTGGCTTTACCAGTTGTTCCCTTGGCGGGACTCAGAGATAGTTGTGTTTCCTCTCTGGTCATGCTGCGAGGCCGGGAGCGGGTTTTCTTAGCGGAAGTTCGTCCTTGATTAGTTGATTTTTGTTTGAGAACTTTGTCCAGGTCCTCCATGAGTCTGAGCTGCTGCCGCCGTGCGTACTCCCCCCGTGTAAAATCTCCACGGCGTGCTGGAGTAGCCGGAGGTGTGGAGAAGGTGAGGTTGTGGCTGCAGGAGATGTACTGGAAGGTGATGCTGCTCTTTTTTCTGAAGATGCCAGTCTGAACCCAACCAAGAAGAATTAGGTTACTTTTACAGCTGTGCAACTCAAAGTATGGATAAAAGTAACTCTGTAGGCATTTGATTTATATCGTTGCTTTTGTAAATTTATAGAGTTATTACCTGATTTCCCTTTCTTGCTCATTCCATTGTCTCCTCTTCTTTAGCTCGTCAGTTCTCTTCTGCTGTTTTTCTAACAGCACCGCTCTACGCTGGGCCATCTCTCCTTCACTGTGCACCTCCTCCTAAAAACACAGAAGTACACAATGCCTCACCAAACTTATGTGCATGCAAAACACACTCTGCCCTTCTATAGTCTCTTTTGCAAGCACTCACCTTGAAGAAAAATCCAATGCCTCCTTTGGCTTCCACTTCATTCTGATCTCCAGCTTGTTCCAACATCTCTGCATGTCTTACATGATCATCTTTTAATTCAGTTTCTTTTTCTGGCAAATCCCTGCCTTCTGTTGCCAGATTTAGTTGCTCTATAGGATCTAAGGGTTCAGCACCAAGATGTCTCACAGGTTCCACAGCGGATTCTGTGTGGTCGCTCATGGAATCCGAGGAGAACTCCTGCCCCTCATCAGTTGGTTCATCACTCCCCCCCTCTGGCCCTCCAAGGGATGATAATGACACTTCAATCAGGCTGCACTGCTTCCCTGCACCTCCAGCTCCTCTTCCTTCACCTGCTGTGATGTATGCAGCAGACACAGACAAAGTCTCACTTTCAAATGAGCACTCAGAAGGAGCACCAGAGCTGCTCCCTCCAGCAGCTCTTGTATGACCTTGCCTGGGCTGTGGCAACCCTCCAACGGCCTCTGCGTCCTCCTGCTCCAACTCCAGGCTAAACTGGGTGGGTGTCTCACTCGACCCTGTGTCTGAGGTGCTCTCACCAGCCTGTGGCTGCTGGGTAGACTGAGGAGACTCCTGAGGAGTCTGGGGCCCACCAATACGGAAGGAAGAAGAGGTCTGTACCTGACACTTGCTGGGTGACACACGCCGCAGGTGGGGGAGTGTGTCTACTGTCTGGGTTGGTGTCAAGACACGATTGAGTGGAGGGAACTTGAGTTCAGAAGGCCGTGGATGGGGCTGATGCTGGGTACGTGGGTGGTGTTTAGGGCTACGGGGAGTGGAGTGAATCTTAGTGCGAGGAGCTGGGCAGGAGGAAGACATAATCGTTTTTGGAGAGGTTGAAGAGGAAAGAAGATGAGACCGCCGTGATGGGGAAGAAGCAGAGGGAGGATTGTGACCAGCCGGAATCACCCAGGCTTTACTGGTAGTCCTGGTAGGGGTTTTTGTCGGGGTTCTTGGTGGTGTTTTGGTTGGAGTGTGAGGAGGGGTTTTGGGTGGTGTTTTGGTATTACTTCTAGGTGTTGATTTTGAAGTTGTTTTGGGTGTGTTTCTGGGTCTTTGGTTACTCATGAGTTGCTGTTGTTGTTCAGTAAGTTTCTGCATATCCTTCTGCAGCGACTGCAGAGCCTCACTGAGTTTCTGCACCACTTCGTTGTATTCCACTAAAACGGCTTCCCCCGCTTTCTCTGCTCCTTTTTCTTTCTCTGCTCCTTTTTCTTTCTCTGCTCCTTTCTTACTTTCAATAGAGAAGGTGACCTGCTTCTCCAGCCGTGGAGGATTGGAAACGGATGGCTTCTCTTTCTCCTTTTCTCCATCTTTCTTTTCTTTCTCCTCCTCCTGTTTTAGTTGTTCCTCCATGTGAGTGAGGCGCTCATCAAGGGTCAGATTATCATCTGCAGCCTCACCTCCTCCTTCTCCTTGCTCCCTTTTCAGTTGAAGGAAAGCAGTTTTTCCAAGCCGCTGCCTGTGTTTGGCAAAAATAGCTTCGATACGTCTTTTTTGGGCTTCGATGCTTTTACGTTTTTCCTCAAGACGAACTCCCAGCTCCCAGGCCTCAGAGCCAGGCTCGAGACCTCTGGGACCCGGGCTGTCCTGGCGGCCTGGCACACCTCCTGGGGTGGAGGGTGTGTGTGGAGTTGCTGGGGTTGTTGGAGTCGGAGCAGAAGGTGACTCTTCCCCAGGAACAGCAGGGTGTCTTCTTCGGTTGTCTCGTCGTTCAGCAAAACTCGTCATGCGTGGACTGTTGTTGGTGCTGTGGTTTCCCTGACGACCGTTACTGGGTCGAATATTACCAGGGGCGTTTCTAGGCATATCATCCGATGCTTCAGAAGAGTCGACACTGCCGTCTCGCAGTACAGAGTCGTCATCGCGTGACATATCAGAACTCCGTCCTGACCTCCCCCTACTCTCTCTCCTTCCTTGCCTTTCATTATCACTCACTTCTCCTCCAATTGGCTGGTAGAGGAGTCCAGAGCGACAAGGTGCAGAGCTGCTGAGCTGGGAAATACCTTCTTCAGGGGAGTGCAGAAAGAAACCTGCTGGAGCTCCTTCAGGACGTAACCTGGGCTCCGGCCTGCCTGCCAAAGCTCCTCTCCCACTTTTCTCAGCTACTCTTCCCTTCTTCTGATCTTTGCTGCCAGGTCTATGGACCACCTGCATCGCCTCCTCAATGGTCGGTAGTTCTCCCATCGGTGCTGTGTGTGCATACGGGCCCCAAGAAGAATGCTGCGATGGGGCCGAAGCGCTGACCAGGTGGCTGAGGTCCTCTGGAGGGCTGTACGGGACACGAGTCATCCCTGCTGATGTCATCGGTGAGGTCATTGCGGGGATGGCGGTGCCGAGGCTGTCGGTGCTGACGGAGCGAAAGACAGAATCTATTGGGTTTCCCATGACAATGTCAACATCACTGTCCAGGCCAAATGGGATGCTGAAAGTCACTGCTGACAGAGGACGACTGCAGAAAGGTGGGTGACAACGGAAGGATGGATAAATGGATGGGTTGTACCAATGAGTATGGAAAAGCAGAGTCCACAGAAGCCAAAGTAAGGAGATTTTTAAAATTAAGAAAAAAATATGAGTGCAACACAACATTTACGATAGAAACCACATCAAGGGTTTAAAGGTATCTACCTGATTTGTTTCTTTGTCCAACTTTTGTTTTCTGCAAAGAAAATTGCATGCAAATAAGTCTATAAAAGTCAAAATGGTTAATTGCACAAAAATGCAAAATAGTAATTAATATAACGCATGCACTATCACCAGTAATTCCTACCTGGTGACACTGGAGAGGAGATGGGCATAAAGGGTTGTTTGAAGAGAAAGGAAGGAGAACCACTGAAAGAGGACAATATGGTAACTCAATAAAGCTGAGTTTGGCCTGTGGTATTTTGGATTTAGAGACAGATTCCTTATCGGACCATTGTTTTGTTGTGTGTGTTTGTTTATTTTCTAATTTCTAACCACATTTTGTGTATGTACTTGTATGTGTGGATATGCTGGTACCTGTTGCTGTTGCCAGTGACAGGACTAATACAGTCTGGCAACCCTGAGACATCTGAAAGGTACAAAAATCAATTTGGCATTCAGCTACCAAACATGCACAAATCCCTTATACTGCAACAAAAAGTCATTATTAATGTGGTGAAGTCACAAACCTGTGAGATCAACAGGTTGAATAGGCTGGACAAAATCTGGTTTCTTAATCTCAAACCACTCCAGCAGCTCTGCTATGAAGCTCATGATGTTCAGCTGAGGGAAAGAGCATTTTAACTTAACATATGGACACATCATGGAGGCATCATAAGCGCTGAATACTTTGGTTTAACATCATGCCGAAGACGGTGAAGGTAACTATAAGATTAATGCTTGCTTGTTTTGTCATATACTGGTTTAAATTTCAGCGTGCAGACATTTTTTCAGCACATGGAAAGAATTAAGTATGCCTAATTATTTCTTTTTTTAAGCACATGAGTAAACACCCGTACAGCTTGCTTGAATTTTGGAGCATGAAAGTTACTTTGTTAAATAACAACAGAGAGCACGATTCTTACATGCAGGGTCGGTGGCGCGTAGAGCAGGTCCTCCACAGCGAGGGGGCAGCAGCTCTGCAAGCTGCTCTCACAAAACTCTTTGATCAGCTGCAGGTTGTAGAGAGAGTCGGCTACTGACATGGTATCCTTCAGACACACATCTGGAAGGAGGAGACGATGGAAAACACTGCTTGTAGATGTTTATCAAAAAGAACACATTAAATATATTTGCTTTAATTCAGATTTCATAGTAAAATATATTTTTTAAACTTCTGTAGCTCCATGAGCAGAGATCATAGAAGAAGAAGTTCCAAGAAATGCATTTATTTAAGATGCAACATTTACTGGAAATCGTCTTTGAAGTGATCGGGCTATCGCTTAAGATGTTGTATATTCAGAAGTGCACATCAACCAAATATAAATATTTCATCATCCTATGTGCACATCTACGCATGTGTGTTAGTGTCTGAGTTTATGTGTACCCTCTAGAGGCAGCAAGCTGGGGCAGTAATAGTGCAGCACAGCAGCAATTGCGCAGCCATTAGACAGATCTTTGACCGCAGAAACCAGAGGGAAAGTGGGAGTCAACTTAGACTGCACTTTGTCCTTCCTATAGCGGATCTAGATAAGAAAAGAGAGGGAAGGAGGAGGAAATTGACATGGGGGAAAAAGAAGTTTTGCAAGAAGAAAAAAATAAGTAAGACTAAGAGAAGATGGGCAGGAAAAAAGGTGTTATGCACAAATACAAGTTGTTTTTAAGGGGACTCAAATAGACTCTGAAGTAGCAAAGGAAATATAAAATCCAGCCAGCATTGTTTTTCCATCAGACAAGAAACAAAAGCATTGACTCAAAGTGTGAAGCCAGCCAAACTCCAGGAAAAAATTGCAAAGAGAAGAAAACCAAGCACAAGACCAACAATGCCTCAATCAATTAACATTTGTACACATATAGACACGCCAACCAGAAGGTGCAGTGCAACAGTTAAAAAGGACATTGCAAAAAGAAATAAAGAAATAAAGAAGTGAAAGGGAGGATGTTTGTTCTGTTCCGGTGTCCATGCAGCAGTAATGGGCACTGATGACACTGTGAGCCTTCACTTCTGGTCGTGAAACGGCTTTAATTACATGAATAAAGTAAAATAAAGTGAATCTTGCAGCTCAGATGCTGCATCAGTCTTTGATGTCCACATGAGATAAAACACACCCAAAAACAAGGCAAATGCTGCAACATCTGGAACTTGTGCTGCCTGTTCCACAGCCTTGTTGGAGGAGGACACATTGTGTATCAAAGTGTAGCACACAGTCTCACTAGGCCTCCTATAACAAGGCTTTGCAACACACAACAATAACTATGGATAAATTGTGTTAAAGGCTAATGAGTTTTAACTGATCCATCCAGCCTCGAGGTTGGAGTGGTGATTAGCTTGCAGTCAGTCATTCGATCAGTCACCAGTCGACAGTGTGGTGGGTGAGGTGTGGCGATTGGTCAGTCAGTCAGTCGAGTGCGATGGTACGGGAGGCGAGAAGGGTGAGGGTGAGAGAAGAGCGAGGTGTTATACGTTACCACTGGCGGCTTATTCCCCGACTCCTTCAAACAAAAAGCGATAGCATGCTGGATGGGGGATGGCAGAGAGAGGGAAACAAGCATAAATGACAAGGGGACTGCTCATCATGGGAACCGCCACACCAAAAAAGTCTGCTCAGGGGGGAGAGGACAGAGCGATGGAGGAGGAGGAGGAGGAGGAGGAAAAGCAGAAGGGGACAAACAAAGGAGGCACAGATGTCTTTTAATCACCATTTAATAAAGGTCACTTCACCTCCCTCGCCTCCTTCTTCTCCAACAGCTCCTTCTCCACCTCAACTCTAAAAATCTGGCCATTTTGAGATGAAACCGATGATTGAATGTAACAATGTCAGAAACACCAAACTGTCCAAAACATTATCAGTTGATAATAATTAGGAGCCATGGGACATAATCAGGCATCTAATTGGTCAGCAAATATTCTAAGTATCTAACCGACACTTTTCATGAGGGGACAGATAAAAGGTATGTGTGGGCATTTCCAGCAGGCACAGTAATGTCAGCCATAGCAGATGGACAGACAGAGAGGAAAACAGAGAAGAGACGAGTACACTTACAGGGACTAGTTTCCAGTACCAGCGGGTGGACTGACACTGCCAGAGATCACGGATGACAGAGACAAACCGGGGAGAAAACAGAGACGGAAGGCAAGGTCAGTGTTTGAAGCTGCAGCACCATAGCAATGAAACACATATGCTTTAAAACAAAACGTCAAGCATGTGAGTATTTGTGAGTGTGTGTGTGCATGCCTGTGTGTGCGTGTGTGTATTTGTTGGAGGTATTTTACCGTTTCCTGAACAGGCTGCAAGTCTGTACAGTTCTGTGGCTTAGGGGGTTCTTCTTCTTCTGTGCTTTCTCTTAACTTCTGGTTCAACTGCAAATATAAGACAAACATCATTACAGCAGAACTAATCTTTTGTTTTGTTTGTTACAGTGTTTTATTACAGGAAATAAAAAAAACTTTATCTTTTATCATTATCTTTTAAATAAACCTTTGTTTTTTTATAACAAGGCATTAAAAAACTACATTTTACACACTACTTAAAAAAAAAGTTAAAAAAAAAAGTATTAAATCAAAATCATGACAACTTATTTCTAGCTTCAGCCTCAATGCACCTGATCATTTTCTTTAGTGTGAAGATGGAAACAAATATGACCTGAATTTATATATATGGTTACCCAGTATGTGAATATAAAGAATAATATAAATGAAATCAAATAATTTATATATTATTCATTAATGTCAGGTCCAAGAAGTGCTTTTCATATGGTTTTATGTTACTGAAAATATGTTTTTAGTAGCACAGCTTCATCACAGCAAAAAACAGGGTCAAAGACATTCAGTTCAGTGACTCAAATTAGGCCCCAGTCACAAACGCCTAGAGACCAGTTGGCAACCATCTGGCAACCACCAGTGGCGAGGGATAAATGGGTATTCCCTGACTGGTTAACGACTGGTTCTTAAAGGTTGCTGGCAGTCGCTAGGTAAAATTGGTCACAAAGAGGGTGCGATTGCTTTGGTTGCTCGTAGATCACTGCTTGCATTTTGAACAGAAACTAATAGCTGACTGATAATAAAACCTTCAAGTCCTATTAAGTCTTAATGCAATTTGAAGGGGTGATTTATTTTTAAAAAAAGGATTCCCTGCTATAAGAGACCAACACTTCTTCTGTATCAGGCTGTAATCATGTTTATTTTTTAACATGGGAGTCTATGGGGATTGATTAGCTTCTGGAGCCAGCCTCAAGTTGCCATTGGAGGCACTGCAGTTTGTGGTACTTCAGCATCGGCTTAATTTCCAGCTACTTGATTTAACCAGACTGAGGGGCTTACAGCAGAGTGCTCAGATTCTAAAGCTGTCAGTGATGATGTGTATCATTGAATCTAAGACTTAAAATCATAAAAAACATGAACTGGGACAGAAGTTGGATCTGCTGAGAACAGCGTAAAGCACTGTTGTTGTGTTCTCACCCTGTTGACCCAGAAGAGCAGTGCATTCTCCCATGGAGCCCCGACACCCATCTGCTCTGCCTCCACCGCCATCTTCACCTGGCCTACTGTCTCTTTGGCAGCCAGTGCCATGAGCGAGTCAATGAGGGCGAGGTGGGCTTTCTGCCCCAATCAGGGACAAGAATGGAAATTAAATATGGCACAGTTGAAAAGAACAGTCTGTAGTTAAGCAGTTTTATATTGGGAGGTTCTACTTTTACATTTTGGATGAAAATATTTGTTATAATATCTGATATTGAGAGCATGTTTCTATAGAAACAACACATAACATGATCTTTCTTTATTGCTTCCTTCTTTTCTTTAGATTTGCTTCTCTCCTCCTATCCTTCCTTCTTTTGTTTCCTACTGTCTTACCTGCTTATTGTTCATCCTTCCTCTTTTCCATCCTGTAGTTGATACACTCTTACATTGGAAACTTGTGTAAATTTTGCCTCCAAAAGATTTTTTTTATCTTATTTAACTGACTATTCAAATGCTAACCTGAGATGGTGGAAGTATTTCTACCACTTTTAGGCTAAATTTAAAATAGAAAATGCAGTACAGTACAAATCCCAACCACACACACACACACACACACACACGCACCGACTTAATAGGGGTGCTGCTAAGGTCCTCCTCTGTGACATCTGCATCCTGGACCTTTGGAGCGAAGCCTTTCTTAATGAGGAACTGCAGAAGGGCAGAGTTGTCAGCCGGGGACCCCTGCGATGCTGTCTGAGAACTCCGTGTGCCTGGGCCAGCAGTGCCTGAGCTCTGCAGTAGATCTCTGGGGGAGAGAAGCAACTTGGAGACAGCCGGCTTGAGGTGCTGCTGTTCATACTGGTCCTTATAAAGTGGATCCCGTAACTCCACCGGAACATTCTCTGAAAAAGAAATGATATTCTCAGTGAGGTTTTGGCTGTGCTTGTGGTGTGACTATTGCTGGGTTCACCATCTCCAAACAGTTATCTGCAGGAATAGATCTTGTACGGATAGCTTAATCTGATAGTCACAGAATTCTGGAAATTTATGGTTTCCTGACAATTTATTACGAACTCTGGTGATCCTAATTCATCCATGCTAGCACCAACTGTTAGGCCAACATTATCTTTAAGTCATTTAAATCACAGGTTTCTCAGCCACGGTTTGTTTTTACTTGCTGGTTAGTTTTACACGCCTTTTTAAGAAGCATTTATTTGATGAGTGTGGAGTACTCATAGTACTAATTAGTGAATATTAGCATACTGTCACTAATATGACTCTTCATCTTTTGGCTGCTCTCTTTAGTGGTCACCACAGTGGATGATTTGCCTCCATCTCACTCTTTCCCTAACATCCTCTGTCACACCGACCCTCTGCATGTCCCACTTCACTACCTTTTCAGTGGTCTTCCTCTTTTCCTCCTGCCTGGCAGCTCCATCTTCAACATCCTTTGTCCTATATATCCACTATTCCTCCTCTGTACATCTCCAAAACATCTCAGCCTCATCTCTCTAACTTTGTCTCCAAACCGTTCAACCTAAGCTGTCTCTCTGATTTTGTCCATCCTGGTCTCGCCCGTCAAAAATCTGAGCATCTTCAAGTCTGCCGCCTCCAGCTCAGCCTCCTGCCTTTTCTTCAGTGCCACCGTCTCCAAACCACACATCACAGCAGGTCTCACTAACATCTTGTAAACCTTTCACTCTTGCTGCTGTCCTTCTGTCACAGATCACCCCGACACTCGTTTCCACCCACTCCACCCTGCCTGCACGCTCTCCTTCACATCTCTTGTCCAGAAAATCCTAATTTGTCTAACTAACTAAATATCTGCATAAACCAATGTCAAAGAAAATACAAAGCAAAATTTAAATGCACATATATACAAATTATTATAAAGAATTCAATAATACATACAGTCTAAATAATTGCAATTGCAATGATAAATGAGTTCATGGCCTTTTATAGCTAAAGATACGAACCGTTTACAAAAAAAAGACTGAGCATTGTCCTCTGGGAAAAGTACAAACTGCCAGTTGGGACTCTGATGCAGAGAAATGCTTTTTTGAAGACATCACCCCCGTGTAGAAAAGGCTGCAGCAGTCACACAGGCTGTTAATATAATCTGTTCTAGTCAAGAAATATAAATAACTTATGGAAGACACTGAAGGCATATCCCCACAATGGAAATATGTGACAGTGAGCGACAGTATCGGACTGCGGGAGAGAATAATATCATCATCTGCATGAACAGCTCAGCTAGGTTACACAGACAAGAGCGTGCGTGTGGGGTTAAGTCATCTCAGACCACTAGGACTGGATCAGTTCATAGACACATACACACTGTGATCACAAAAACACACAATTCCCTGACTGACCCATATACCAAATTGGTATGATTCTTAAAATTGGACTAGACTTGAAGGAACTATCAGAGCTCTCATCCCTTCCTTTTACTCTGCAGTCAGTCCCTGATCTCTTTAAGTCTTTGCCATTACTTTCTACTCATTCACTTCTTTATCTGTCCACACACATCCGAGTGTGACCCACAATGAGGGCTACAACTACTCGCCACTCTTGTAAGGCTTCCTTATGTAACTGTAACTCCTCCTTCCTATCCTCTGGCCTATTTCTCTGAAGAGAAGAGACAAAAGATTTGACAAGAAAATCTATTATGCTGAGCACACACTGCGGTGCAGTGTGACACACACTGTTTTTGGGGTTGAACCCTCTCGCCTTTTAGACTCTGCAGAGCTGGGAGGAAATGGGACTGTGGTCACTATGGAAACGGTGGAAATGGAAAGCGGCCATTTGTCCCAATCACGGCTGAGGCAATGAGACTGGACTGCAGAGCAGGAAGCAGCTAAACCATTTAACATCGGAATCATTTAACATAACACGTATCTGGAAGCAACACAAACAGGACTGTGGAGCTACACAGTGTCTTGACACATGGAAACACGTTTAGGGAAGCAAATATTGATTATTTTCCCCATGAATCGACTTGCTAATCATTCTGAAAACAATGAACAATGTCCAACAAAGATTTCCAGAGCCAAAGCTCATGCGGCCATTAGTCCAAAACACAAACATTCCACACGGTTGAAGAAAAGTGGAATATTTCAGGAGTGAAAATGAGAATATATAAGATGTAAACTTAAAAAACTGACTGAGCATCTTGAGTTGAAATAGTTCGTCTATATTTCAAATAGTTAATTCTAATTTATCTGAGTGAACAAGTCATCATTTTATCTTTACATGTGAAATATATTACCTAACTTGACTTGGCAAAAACTTATCTTTCTGTGGGACTGTCCACTCTTTGGCCGTGTCAGGCTAAATAAACCTCCTCAGCGTCGCGAGTGTGAGTGGTGAATGAATCCCATGCGCGGCTTTATTAGTGCTATTTTCTTTGGGGCCTCCATTAGAAATTCTATGAGGCACCCAGTGGGCATTTTCCAGTTGACAGATAACAATGAAGCGGCCCTGCTGAGAGGCTTACAGCTCATCTCTCCTCCTCTCTTCATGTCCTGCCCTGATGGAGAGGCCAGACACAAATGTGACATGAAATTCTGTCTGAAGCTATTACTACAGCAGATAGCATGCATTATTGCATAAAGAGGAGCTATGCAACTTCACTACTGCAGTGTTAGTCTTCTATCTGACATCACTGTGTTAGTCAGCAGAGTCTGAACCTTCCTACATGCAGATTATGCGTGACTGGGCCATGTCATTTGTTGTGCTACCAAGAAGCCGGAGGTGTCCAAAATACTAGAAACAGAGCAATACCAGGTAGTGGGTAATACTAAATTGCTGCAAATTCAAATGAACTGGATTTTGAATGGTTGGTCTGATGAAGTGAGCAATTTGGCAAGCAGATGACAAAACTGCTGATTGCAGCCCCAACCTTGTGTTATGATGTCATCCGATACAACGCTGGAATAACGTGTACAAAGATCAAAGCTGACTTAGCATTTCTCCCACGGTGTCACCAAAATCTGTGATTTTCGTTAAAGGTGTTTGCCTCACGCAGATGAAACTGAACTGCATTCAAATGTGCAGGCATTGCTGTTCTTGTGTCTGCACAGCATACTACTGCACCTGCTGGGATCACTAAGGAGTCCTCTACATGTTTGTCCTGCTAGTACAAGGTTTGCACTTCTGCCGGAAATATTCTAAACTTCGTAAGAAAATGACTGCATGCGATGCATGAAAGTAATCCAGTGTCTTATAAGCTCCACCGTGTCACCTTCACCATAGTGCCACGGCGCGCGTTAGAACACACCGTGCGTGCGTAACACTGACACAAATATTATGCGGTCTTGACCCATTTACTGCAGGCCCACGCACGAGCTTTATATACACTTTCCAAACCAGACTCGTGTTTATTGAAATCGAGCAAAAAGTAAATAAATAAATGAATGAATAAACCTATTTTCTCTCAGTTAAATACCTCACCGCGGGCCTGACGGAGCCCGGCTCTGACAAAGGCTTTGTTGTACTGCAGCGCTGACAGCCTCCAGTTCCTCCACGCATCACGCAGCACTGAGGAGATTCCTTCTGACAAGCCGCATATTCACGTCAAATAACTGTCTGGAAAATCACTAATATGATATCCTACACGCGCTGTTAAAGCCGCACGCGCAGGGGACGCACGCGCAGGTTAACACCACGAGCATCTGGGCAGAGGTTGGTCATGATGGATGATGGGCAGAAGGAAGCTGGGGCTTTCCCCTCAAGCCAAATAACGGGGCAAGACTCACTCGGAACTGCATATCTAGCAGGATAAATTATTAAGCGCCCCACCCAAGCGGCGCCTCGGCGGTGGGTAAAGGATGGAGTCTACCTGCAGAGCCGTAGGATTTCGACAACAGCCACCGGACGCTGGCGCAGATCTTGGCTCGACTGAAGTCGTACTGGTCCAGCGGTTTGATCTCCGGCACCGAGAAGGTCTTCTTCATCGCGCTGGGAGAGTCCACCATGGCTGCGGTGTGCCGCACCGAGGACGCGGAGGGAGCAGCAGCAGCACCGGGGAAATATGAAGAGGTGGAGGAGGAGGGATGGAGGAGGAGGAGGCGGAGGAGGAGGAGAAACAGAGGAGGATCCTGCGGTGTGGACTGAAGCCAAACAAATGAATAATGATAAAAGAACAGTCATCAAAACGAAAAGGTTGAAAATAGAAATCTGGAGGATTGTGACAGATTTTTTTTAAATCACTTCTGTGAGGAATACATGCCACACTTGTGCCACCAACCCCTCCACGCCCCCCTAAACGTCATATATCAGCCAATGGGGATGCCACAGAGAAGAGCTTCCTCAAATCGTTCATATTCGCTGTAGCAGCACAAACAGAGCTGATAAACCTCCCCTCCTTTACAGGAAACCATATTTGAGGAATTAACTGACGCCAGTTTACAGCCTGTAGACCTGGAGTCAGTAATAGCTCCCCTTCCTCCACACGGCGGCGCCCTTGAGCAAGGCATCAACTCCACACTGTAACTCACATGAACGTATTGGGTGATGTTTTGTTTTGGTGGAGCAGACAGGCGTTATGGCTTTTGCCATAAACTATCCATATCTTCACATAGATGCTGTGAGGGTACTGAAACGCCAGGGTTTTCTAAGTTATGTGATAAGTGGAATGAGGAACAAACAAACACTACATACATTACAAGTTTTATTTCAACAGAAAAAAAATTTCAGCCAGTTCTATTTCAACAAATATCAGCCACAAATGGTTTATCAATCAATGGGTTAGATCCAGGGCCGGTGCAAAATTCTGTTCCCCTGTGAAAATCTGTTCCCCTTGTGTCAGGAGCGCGCACTGCAGCCAGTGTTTATTCCTGCCATCAAGGAATATGTGAATATGAAAACATTTGCTCTTTATTTGCCGAAGTTACATGGGGGGAACCAAATATTTCAGGCGGCTGATATATTCTGTTCCCCCTCCATAACATGGGAACAAGCTAATTTACCAGAAGCGCCGTGAAGACTGTCGGATCCGCCTCTGGCTGCGCGCACCCGACACAGGGGGAACAGCTTTTCACAGGGGAACAGAATTTCGCCCAACACCAGTTCTATTTGGTGTTTTATTGTTTCTGGTTTATTCTCCTGTTAAGTGCATTTAGTCCTGTCTCAGTTCCTTGTGTTGTAGTTTAAGTCCTCCATCGGCGTTCCTTCCTCATGTGTCTAGTTACCGGTTATGTTCTTGTTCCTCTAGTGTAGGTGTTGTAGTCCCTAAGTGTGTCTGCTTCCCTGTGTTGAGTCAAGCCAATATTTCTTTTTTCATGTCTACTTTCCATTTTACTATTTTTCCTCCCTCCTGAGTCCTGTGTTTGGGTCCTTATCCTATCGCGGGAGTTCCTTCCAGACAAACCGCGATAGGTGAAAATCCACGAAGTAGCTGCGTTATATTTATTATATATTTATTTTATTATTTATATATATTTTAAGGCTCTATAAACCGTTCCCGCACTCCTATAAACATTTCTCACACTCTTACTACAACTTAAATGACGAATAATGTGGCTGTGCAGTACTGATGGCGATGAAGGTGGTGCAGGGTCTTCGCCCTCGGCCGTTACTTCCATTTCTGCTGAAGGTGTAGGTGTAGACGAACATAGTTATGGGGTGTTACAGAAAAACCTATATACTGCAAAATCCCGCAATATACTGAAAACTCGGCAAAACAGAGTTGACTTTTCTTTCTTTTTATAATCCACGATACAGTGAAGCCGCAACAAGTGAACCGCGATATATTGTGAGGGACCACTGTTTGCAGTTTTGCTTCCTTTGTTTTGTTCAGTTGTGCTCCCTGGTGTATTCTATCTCCCCAGTTACCTTGTGTATATATATATTGTCTCTGTACTCCCGTCCTTTGTCACCTCGTCTCACTTAGGTAGTGTATTTCCTGGAGTGTGTATTCCCAGTTGTTGAGTTAGCTCCAGTTGAGCATTCCTAGTTTCCGTGTACCTGATGTGCAAACAACAATAAAGCTGTGTATTTCTGACTTCATGGTTTTTTTCTCCCTCCTGAGTCCTGTGTTTGGGTCCTTATCCTGATAACGTCAGGGCTGTTCAAAACTTACAAGGTTCAGTAAGCGGGACATGCTACCTGGGTACATCTTGCCTTTATTCATGCATGCATGTCTTAGCATGCATGCATGCATGCATGCTTAACATGCATGCATGTATCATGTCTTAGCATGCATGCTGACATGTTCTTGGTTTACTCATTTTTCCTGTGGTGACATTGCTTGGTTGTTTTCACATTGTGGTCAGGTTGCATAGTTAAGACTAGTAGACCTCACTTTTATGCCTCATTTGTGCTCTTGCTGAATATTTATTATTTATATAATTGCAAATGGCTTATGTACTAGTCTGTAATTAGGTGCATTTGCATAGTTATGCAAAAATAAACATCTTTTGGATAAAAAGACCATGTCCAACATTTCCAAAAGTAGGTCAAACACCCTAAATCACATTTCCTAAAAAGCCTATTCCCACTAGATTGGATATGGCATGCATTGATACTTGCCCCACTCTCCTCAATGTAATGTAAATGACATAGTTTCACAATGTGTATCATACTGAAATGCATTGTTTTTCAACGGGCTTATGTACATGGGGCTGAAAAAGCAATGCATCCCAAAAAAATAAATAATATTCACCTTCAACCCTCCAGTATTAATAACAACTAAGCTCAGATGACAATGGAGTATTATGATGGGACCCCAAATCAAATTTTGCCTAGGGCCCCCTCAAGGCTTGGGCCGGCTCTAGTTAGAGCACAGGTGTTAAACTCACACAGAGGTTGCTGTATTCTGGCCATTCAAATTCATATTGCTGATTAAAATATTTTCAGTTTTAGACTGTTCAATAAATGTTAATCCAGTTTGGTCCGCGACCTAGACTGTGTTTACAATTTTGTCCTATTCTGTGACTGAGTTTGACACCCCTGAGTTAGAGATTAGCTGCAGTGTGTCTTTGTGTTGCCGTGGTGTACTGATTGAACTGGTCCACAGACACAAGCATGACAGTGAAATCCAGTGGGAATGCAGTGAAACAACCAAAGCATTTTAGTGAGATTAACCACCCTAGCACATCAGTCTCAGGTGTTAGAAAAAACCCAGTAAACAGGAAACCAGGCCACGCTAGACAAAACATCTGCAATATGTTAATCAAAAAGTCAAACATCTTAAATCTTAACATGCAAAACTCAAAGAATCTTCCTTTCATGGAAGCATTTCTTTTGCAGCATCCACAAAGCAAAAGAAAAGAAAAGGAAACAAGTTAAACTTAAGTGTTTCATGAAGCTCTTGCAGCATGTAAGAAATTGCAGGAGCCGCCTCTTGTGCGAACACATGTCGTGCTCAGAAAGCAGCAAAACACACCAGGAAGCTGGTTAAAATGAACCAGAGTAACTCTGAGTAATGAGATTGAAGACAGAGGTGAAGAAAAGAGAATGTCACAAACCGTCTGTCACACTGCAGTGCTCGTGAGACAGCGCTTGACATTGTGCTCAGCTGGACTGTAATCAGCACTCCAATATTAATAAATTGCCATAAACATACATGTCACATTCATTAGTGGCCATAAGAGGGAGGCCTCTTTGAAACAGCAGAAACAGGAACAGAGTCAGCACTGGAGAATGTCACAGAACAGGTTTGGTCTTCTGGGTTTTTCTATTTGTGTTTGGCACTGGGCCACTTGGGGGGGGGGGGTCACAGGAAAAAAGAATGAGTGTCTGTTGGAGCTGGTCTTTATCTCAGAGTCAGGAGGGACAGTGGTGTTATCTGATGTAGCTTCTTAAGAGATGTCCCATGAGGGTAAATGTTCATTATTGTCAGACTCGAGTTTAAGCTCAGTACAGATGACACGGAAACACAAACAAGCCTTTTGCTCAGTCTGACTGAGGAGCGCACTCACGGTATGTAGACTTCATTATTCTGGCTTTCTGTTTGGAGGTTTGAATGTATGAATTGGATCTTAACCTGATTTTTCTTTTTTCACCCCTGATACTTTTCTTTAGTACTTAAAGGGTATAGACTAAGATAATCCAAACCCTCTCAGTTGATTGCCAATTAGAGGGTGGTCAGGTTTGAGGTTATTAAGCAGGTTTATTACAGCTGGAGCTTTTTCTTTTTTCGAACTGCAGGCAGCTCCAGAACAGGTAACTTCAGAAGTACAAATGGATTTTTTCCCCATAATTACTTTAAAGTACTAATATAAAACAGAGAACTTCATCTAAAGATGTGCCTTCTAAATGGCCAGCTGTGCTGTCATAATACTGTTTATAAAACTGAAAGAAGTTGTAAATATCAGTGATTTCTCATCATACCTTAAATGTGCATTTTGAGTGAAACCTTAAACTCAATGGAACAGGAAAGTTAACACATCTTTGATTCAGTGTGTGGTTCCTGGTATGATGAACACAAAGATGTTTTTGTCCAAGCAGGTGCGTGTCTGTGCGTGCACACACACACAATTGATTCTCATTTGTTAAATAGTTTGCCATGATAATGCATCATAATTTTACATTAAATGGCTTAAAGGAAGTTATCTCATTTCATTCTCAGTTATTAGGTGTTATAACTGCTAAACTGTTGTAAAAAGCCTCCAAAACAATCTGTGTGTTTCTTCTGATCACATCATCGTCCTCCTGCAGGTCAGCTATGGGCGGCGGCTCCTCAAAAAGAATCTTTTTTTGGCCAAAGAAGAAGCAGTCACCTCTGAAAAAGGCCTGTGGTCAACTGAAGAGGGTGCTGCCTCATAAGAAATGCAAGAACCACCTTCTTGGACAAACCTTGGACAAGCTGAGCATGAAAAAGTTGAGGAAGGACAAGCATTCCAAGAAGAGACCGTCACTGAAGAAAGTGCCGACATCGCTAAAAAGACTCTCTCTGGGTAACACAAGGAAGGAGTCGAGTCAAAATGAAGCACCGGGAAGGAAGGAGAAGGACAAAGGGGGGCTGGAAAGAGTAGGAGAGCAAATCAAGAGGAAATTTTCTAAAGATCAAAAGAAAGAGCTTAGCACTCAAGCAGACACTGTTCCTCTTTCTGAGGAAAATGAGGCAAATGATCAAAAAAGTGAGGCAAAGGTGCCCAAAAAGAAACTGACTGAGATCATAAGATCCATTCGTCCAACTGCAAACGGACAAACTTGAATCTGGCAGGAAGGAGTTGATAAACAGGCCACAGGAGAGTCAAAGATACACAAAGTTTTTAATAACGTCACAGAGAGCAGATTACAAAACGGCAGGAGAGGACAGAAAATACAGGGTTACGGCCATCAAGGGTCCTTCTTTCAAACATGTCAGTTTTTCCCAATATTAACATAAAGCAGCTGCATTAGAATTACTCTAAAGCTTTACTCACTCTGCTGTGCTTAACAAGCAATTACACGGTAGCAATAAAAACATAATCTCTGGATTATCCTGCTGACAAATGAGCTTGATTTCCCTTTATGTTCTCCAGTTGCTACTAACTGCAGTTTCATTGAATACTGTTACAATGTCAACTATTAACAATGTCATTTATATCACAAACATCATACAAATGAATATTGTTTCCATCCGACACAATTCACATAGGCAAACAAGAGCATTACAGTGATTTGTATGAGGCACATGTAAGAAACTTGTTATAGAACACTGACTTTTTATTTTTTTTTTAAAAAAAGCAGCATTCTTAACCACAAAAGAAAATTGTGCGTCATAACCTGCACATATATTTTGTGAGGGGTTAAAAAAATATACATAAAATACACATTTGGAGAAAGTACACATGAACCATATAAAAATGCTGAAGATGCCGATTGGACAAAAAGTGGGAAAGACTTCATAAAATCATTTTAAACCTTTAATCAGGTTTTAAATTTAAATGAGTTCAATTAAAACTTTAATGTTAATAAATCATTAACGTGTTTAGATCAGTCCTAAAGTAAACAAATGTTTTGAGCAACCCACTCAGTCAATACTTGAGCCCTCTGTGACACAATTTGCTCTCTTCCACTTGTTGTTCATCCTGACCATTTCAATAGTAAACCATTAAAATCTGCTTATTTACGCAAATCCAAAAAAATGTTCTTAAATTGCATATTAATAACGATAAATATGATTTGTTTGTAATTCTAAAATCAAGTTGTGCAAATCAAGTGTTGCAGCGGTTACAGCCAAAGGTCCGAGGGCTGAGGGTAACGGGCCAAACAGAGACCACTGCAGGCCAGCACTGAACCAGGGCTGAGCTGTGAAAGGCCTTGAGCGCAGAAGCAGTGAATGTAAACTGTAAAGTTCTTTAGAAACTACGTCTACATCTGAATGCTCTGCAGCTCCGAGCGGCCAATCTGTGCAAATTTCACAGCTAAAGTCAAAACACGCAAAGTTGCACAACCTCGCAACCCACACACTAACCCACCGGTGATGACTAGAGCATTAGGAACCTATTAACCATCAGGTTTCAACTTAAAGTTTTGCATAAAAGTTTTGCTTTGCCGGATTAGTTTTTGAGCTTGAGGCCTCCGTCTGAAGCTACACCTGTATACACATCCGCTCACTCTTGGCTCAAAGCAACGTGGGCCAACACAACAGTAAATAAATCCTTCCTTCCAGAAGGTTTTGATGTTTACTTTTGTGGAAAATAGTTCAGAGCTGAGCTAAATCAACTGTACCATCTTTTTAACTAATCTCCACTATAAAGTGGGGTGTTTATCTTTTTCTGTCCACTCTCTACACACGCGTGCGCACACGCGCACACACACACACACACACCAGTGTGGTTAGGCTACGTAACACAAAAACCTCTACGGTCATGCCTTTAAATAAACAACCCCATTAAATAAAGATAACTTATTGCACCATTGGCTGAGAGTTGCAATGACTTGCATCTGATTAATTTAAGCTGAGAGCAGCAGACATACTATACATGGTGAAACGCTCCACAGAGCACATGATTTGCGACCGCACATTTTCAGTCATTCGTTCCACTGGCTTGTTGTGCAGCTTGTTCCAGGTGTTGCTCGTCCACCAGTGTGTCGTTAGGGGAAAAACTGGTGTGTCATTTGTGTCTCAACAGGAAGCTCTCACATGTGTCCCCCCAAATGGCCCAGTAATGTGTGTGTCTGTGTGTGTGTGTGTGGGGGACATCTTTCTCCCCTTATCTGCTGAAGGTTTACGATGGAGCGCTTGTGTTTAAATTAGAAGATAAAGCTGCAGTGATTCCAGTTAGAAGGTAACCAGTATCTATTCTCCCAATAGCTTCAGACACAAATAGCCAGTGTCCACTGACAGCAGAGATAAAATCCTTTAAGAAGTCTATATAATCCTTTCACAGCAGTCAGCTGGCTGAGGAGAACCAGCTCTCGAGGCTTTTGTGTGCATACACAGATCAGTAGAGGTCACTTGGTAGTTGTATATGTGCATGCATGCCTCACTTTCTCTCAGCTGTTAGCATTATTCTGATTTTCGGAAGCAGCAGGGATGTCCTCTGAGCTGGCACGGATGAGAGGCTCCCCGTTGCTCCTCTTTATCGTCTCGGGGATGCGAGACTTACCCTTCTAGAGACAGAGGTGGAGTGACAGAATATGAGGCAAGAGTTGAAATGAGGTACAAGAAGCAGGAGAGTGAAATGTTAAAAATAAAAAATAAAAATAAAGGTTAAAAAAAAAAAGAAAAATAAGGGATGGGTTTTAGGTGAGACAGAGGAGATGTGAAAGAAGAAAAAAAAAACATGGGTTAGTCATATCCAAACTAGCAAAAAGAGCAAAAATAAGCTGTTAGAAAGATGAAATTCAAGTTTATACAAGAGGGAGCATTTCCACACGGCCCGCCATGTTTCTAATTCTAAATTTCAGAGGTTACCACAAAGCAGCGGACACAGCAGGCAGACAGACATGACCAAAAAAAAATCACAGATGTACACAGATGGTGCGTTTATTCTTATTGGTCGTAATAATGTACAAAAATGAGCCCAAAAGTAACATGAAAATGTTCCTGAATCCCTAAACCAATACCAAAAAGTACGCCTATAATATGAAAATAAGTGTTAACTTTTTGATTTAATTGAAATCTAATGACAAAATATATATAATGGGAAAATATACAATACATATATGCAGACACCACACACACACACACACACACAATGTTGTCCTCTTTGATAGATTCTTGTAATAATAAGTGTTTACAGTTAATGTCGTGCTCCATAAAAAGTCTTCTGTTCAACTGCATGAGTCACAGTGCAAAACTCTTCTTGCCTGTCTTTGATCTTTATGACTAGCAAAAAAAAAAAAGAAGAAAGAAATACCATCACCATCTCACACTCAAACATGAATGTGCACAATAACAAGATAACACACTCCTTGCAGCACTTCCTCTGTAGGAAGAATGTACTCTTTGAACATACACACATGCCAGAGTAACAAGTCAGAGGAAATGTGGCAAGAAGCATGACCCATTAACCAGCAGCCACCACATCTGGACTGTTTTAAGACGGCACAACACGAGTACACAAACTAAACACGCACACACGCACACAAATAATGAATAATAAAGAATAATAATAATGACATGGGTAGAAATGTTGTGGTCAACATAAACTAAGCAACAGTTGCATCAGGCAACAGGATAATTCCAGGCATTTGGGTAATTCCAAAATCTGTTTATAGCACAAGGCAGTGAGGCCATTAAGACCTTGTGTTAAGGGATTTGAGGAGCTCGGCCAAGGTCACTCCTCGATCTGTTAAAGTTTGCCTCATGGAAAATTCGGCATCTTGGTTGGATAAAAGTGCATATGCATGGAATTATATTTGTGGCCATTATTCTGCATAAAGTACGGGACACAATGTGAACACACAAAGATCAGTCTGCCACACCTATTGTTAACAGTAACTGAATTTTGAGCAGGTTACGAGGAAAGTTGCAAAAATGGATGCAAAAATGAAGCCAATGCCAGTTCCTCAAATGGACACATGAGGCTGACTCCAGGAAAGTCAATCCTCAGACTCCTATGTTCAAATGCCCAAAATAAGATTTAAAAAAAAAAAAAAAAGACTTTGGTTGTGATAGCTAATTTCCCCTTACAAGGTCAGGAGATGAGCTTTTCTTTCATAACTGTAGCAACTTTTAAAGTTGGGCATTATCATCGTCGTGGCTGCTTTGACCACTAGAACGCTAGCTGTCTGCTACGCCTTCTCTCAGCTTGAAATTGTTGTGTTGGCACTCTTGGAGCATTTTAATAGAATTAATTATCCAAGAAACAGCATGGCTTGCTGTGCAGTTAATTGTACCAATAGCCTGAAAGTCTGTGCTCCAGTTTTAGTGACTAAATTCATCAATGGGTGAAGACCTGAAGGCTAAGACCAAGCCTTCAAATATGAGATCCCAAACCAATGTCACACTGTGATGATGGCTTCCATCTTTCATACACGCTTTATGGAAATGAGCCCCATCATTGCTCAGAAATAAGGCATGAATGAAAAGATGTGCACATGGAGGTAGATTAAAAACAGTGAGTTCAGTTACGGATTTAAAGTGTAGTGGTGCCTGACTCCATATCAGAATACATATTTGCTTCTTGTTTTTCGTACTTCTTTTTAGTTTCTACATTTAACACGTGTGGAGTAAAATACATTTAGATTCAGCATGAAATATATTTATTGGAGTATTTGTAAATGTTCCTATAATAAATTCAGTCAAGTACGCCTACTTTACCACTACCGACTCACTGGATGGCATCCATGGTAATGTCATCACTGGATTATTGTAGGGTCTTTATCTTGTAATAAAAAGCACCTTGAGGCAACTGTTGTGATTTAGCGCTACATAAATAAAATTTGATTACTTAGTTTTTTAGACCAGAATCTAACCAGGGTGAATTTGGTTAATTTCTTTGGAGTTCAGACAGAAAAACTAAATAAAGCACCATTAGTTATTAAGGTAAATCTTTGGTATTCAAGACATGAACAATGAATAAACTGATACATTCACTGGCAACAAATTTTTGCAGCCCTACCGTTTCTATCTTTAGCTCAGATATGAAGCACTTTCATCGCTCTTTGGCCATGTGCCGTTCCTTCCCAACTTCCACCCACTTGTCCATTCTTCTGCTCTTGACCTTCCTCCACTGACATCACCACATAGCAGTGTGTATTTTACCAACACTACACATTCGAGCAAGGGTTTGACATTGCACGCTTTTCAGATTTAATTCAGCTTACATTTGGCACGGTAAAGTTAAAGCAAAGCAGTCCCAAACAAGATCCTGCATTAAGTGCAGATTAATCTGATTTGGCCAGACAGACACACACACACACACGACAGACACACACACACACACACACACACAAGGGGATGCTATATTGAGAAATGTTAATTCTGACCCTGGGTGATGGGTCTGCAGCTGTGAGCTGAACAGAAACTAAAAGGATAAAACTGAGAAGGCATTGTCTCATAATTCTCCGGACACAACATTTGCCTTACAAGTTCCTACATTTCCTACTGAAGTCACCATCTGCCACGTTTCCATAGTGAGAATTTATTTGACAGGATCAAAATGTGAGAGAGGAACTGAAAAAAGGAAACACAACCAGCAGACCCTGGTTAAAACAAAACAAAACAACAACAAAAAAATACAGGGAAAAAAAAAAAACACTGAACAGTAACAAACGATAAGTCCCCATTTTACACAAGTTCACCGTGCTGAATGAGTTCTATGTTCTCGACCTCTGTAAAGAGGTGTTCCCAGCATGCGTTTGTTCACACATTCACATGCAACTTTTTGAAACAGATTTCCTTTTGAAATTCTGTTTACCGTTTTAAAGGAAGCGCAGTGTGCGTTTCCACTCCAATGAGTGTTATGACATCTCCAATTAGCATGAATTAAACGTTCTCTCACGCCAGTCAACACGGTGATGCTGCAGAACAGAGTGCGTCTGAGGTGTCAAAAAGCACATGTGTTTACATTTGCTCAAGGAAAAAAAGGAGAAAAACAACAAATCACACATACATACATTTAACTGACAAATTTCTAAGTGACGTTCGCGCCGTGTTCACCCTTTTTTTTTGTATACATCCAAAGACTAATAGCATTTTTGCTGCATTTAGAAACGTAATGTTTAGTGACCACAGATGACCTCTCAGCTGAATAGAAGAAGAAGAAAGGGTTTTTTTTTTTTTGGGGAGACCGTGGAAGTGAGTATAATAGTGAAGATATTGAATATTCTACAAAATAAAAACTCCCCCAAAATATGCAACCCCCCAAATGAAGTTCCCAGTATAACTGACAGGAGATCAGTCAATTGTTAAGGTATTTGTGGTTATACTATACTGTTTAAATTCAATATTTTTGTACACAGTCCCTGTGCATTCTGTCCACAGCAGGACGCACAGACAAACCGGTGAAATCAGTCCAGCTCAGAGGATGGCTCTCTTCCAACTTATCTAATTTAATTGGAGTTGAGTTTTTGCAACATTGTACTTATGAGTAATCGAGTCGGGAATCTGTTCAGCTTTTAAGTCAATAACTCCCTGCCACGCACATCCGAGTCGCCGCACATGTTGCTTGACTCACTACTGTTTATGTTTGTGTGTACATTTTGCTCTTTGGTGTGTCTTTGCACTAAGAAGAGCTGAAATGTTGAAGCAATAACAAGAATTAAAGAGAAAAAAAAAGACAGCGAACATCTAACTGTTCTGCATGTCTGTACAAAAACTAGCCCTTGATTTGGGTTGCAGGTTGCAGATATGCCAGGTCACATTGACACAGGGGATGAAATTGGATGCAGTGTGTGAACTGTGTGTATATAGACTGAAAATCTGGGATAAGCTGGACTGTTGGCAGGTATGACATTCAGGTGACAGGCAAAACAACAAATTATCCATATCTATATACACTGATCGAGCATAGCATTATGGCCACATGCCTAATATTTTGTTTATCCCCCTTTTGCTGCCAGAACAGCCCTGACCTGTCAAGGCATGGACTCCACTCTGCATCTATGCAGCACCATGCACAACAAACTGTGTTCTGACACCCTTCTATCAGAACCAGCATTAACTTTTTCAGCAGTTTGAGCTACAGTAGCGCGTCTGTTGGATCGGACCACACAGGCCAGCCTTCGTTCCCCACATACATCAGTGAGCCTTGGTTGCCCATGACCCTGCCACTGGTTCACCACTGCTCCTTCCTTGGATCACTTTTGATAGATACTGACCACTGCAGACCAAAAAACACCACAAGATCTGCAGTTTGGGAGATGCTCTGGTCCAGTCATCTAGTCATTATAATTTGGCCCTTTTCCTCACGCTGTCCCCATTTTTCCAGCATCTAGCACATCAACTTTGAGGACAAAATGTTCATTTGCTCCCTGATATATCCCACCCACTAACAGGTGCCATGATGGAGAGATAATCACTGCCATCAACTTCACCTGTCAGTGGTCAAAATGTTATGCTTGATCGGTGTATCTATTTATTAAAAAATAAAAATAAAAAATCACATTCAGCTATGCTGCTGTCACACATGTCAGGTCATCTGACTACAGTCATTGTAATATCAGGAGTTTAAAATTATAAACAGTCCTTAGAGCGAGTGCTTCGATTGTGATTGCTGTCATCAATTCCATTGCTCTCGGACAGTACCTCGTGCTCCACGGTGTGAAAGTGAACTTCAGATAAGCCCACGTGATTGCGGTTCCGCCGCCACATGCAGTACAGGATCTCCTTGAAGGTCCTCCTCATGTCTTTGTCCCTGAAGCAGTAGATGATGGGGTTGACAAAGGAGTTGCACTCGGCCAGCACCAGGCAGTACTTCTCAAGGCCTAGCACTATGTTCTTGTCACAGTTCAGGCCATCAAGCAGCAGCACAACCAGGGCAGGCGTCCAGCAGACCACAAAGCAGCCTACAGAAGTCAGAGGAAGGAAAGGGGAGAGACCCAAGGATAAATTCATTTTAAAAAAAAAACCCAAAACAAAACAAAAAAAACTTTGGAAATCAACATACAAAGTTACAGATTAAAGAGGAGTTACTAAGTATTAAGTACCGGCTGCACAAAGAAACAGTAAAAGAATGTGGGAACACACATTTGAGTGCACAGTTCATCATGAATCCTAACCACAGCCTTGACTGTGAAACTGAAAATTGGACATTAAAAATGAGGAAATGTCCTTACTCTCACCATCAAGAGAACTGGCCTATGGCTCACAGGTACTGAGATTTGAATTCCCCTCACATACTGTCAATAATGTCATGCAGGCAGGATTGACGCAGTTTTCTGTCATGGTACCTGAGCTATGCAGCTCCCTGTCAGGACATGCTCAGGGTTTTCCTCAACTTCCCCACATGCCAAAGCAACTGAATCCTGGCTGCTGAGTGACAGGAGAAGCACTTCTTTCTCTCCTTTGGTTTTTTAAATTTTGAGGAATTTAATCGTAAGTTCAAAATGAGTGAGAATAGGCAGGGGAGTCTGGGAAAGAGAGAGCAGAGAAGCAAGGGAGCGTGGCTAGTTTAGAAAACAAGAGGAATCAGAGGGCAGAAGAGAAGGGAGCTGCTAACGTGTGTGTAAAATCTATTTTAATGAGAAAAGACGAGCAAAGAGACAAGCCTGCACGGGTTGAGGAGGCTGGTGGTGTTTGCCATTTCTGACAAGATCAAGATAAACATTTCTGTGGAAGCTCTATCCCCGGCACAAAATGAGGCAGAAGTCAAATTTAAGTAAACTTCAAGGCCAGTGCAAACCAAGCTTGCATAGGTGAGTGTAATGCAATCATTCCCATTGGGTGTCAGGCTTCTGCCAGGGCTGCCTTCAGTCTCTGATTCTGGTCATGATTTTTATGGACAGAATTTCTAGGCACAGCCAAGGTGTGGAGGGTTTCTGATTTTGGGAGGGGGGGGGTGTCTCAGGATTTTCACAGATGATGATGTTATCTGTTGGCTTCATTGGGCGTGACCTCCAGCTTTGGACTATACCGGTCTGTTGTGGTGAAGGAGTTTGAGGGTGAAAGCAGAAGATGTCCGATGATCTCTAGGGCCTCGTCCCTTGCACAAAGATTCCTCAGAATCTTTTGATGAGATTATTTACCGTAGAGGATAAGAAACCCTGCCCCAACTTTTCTGAGATGCGTTATTGCCAACAAATTTTGAATTGATATTTTTCGTAAAATGGGACATTTTCCCAGCTCAACATTTTCTATGTCCTCTTGTGAATAAAATGGGGGCTTACGAGATTTGCAGATCACTGCGTTCAGTTTTTATTTACATCTTACACAGCGTCCCAACCTTTGACAGCCATACTGCATAATTCTACTAAAATCATCACTACATAATATCCTCTAACACGAGAGTCCTTCATGCATGAACTAAGGACTAAAATGTGAAGCAGTGTCAGTGCTATTTCACTATACGTGTTTGTGTCTTAAATGCTGACAAACTAATGCTGCAAATGAAGCTTAAAGTACAAAATTATCCATCAACCGTAACTATGTGACTTGATAGATGTACGTATTGTGTGTGCTTCCTCACCCAGGATCATGGTGACCGTCTTCATCAGGTTTATCATGGTTTCTCTCTGTCTTACCGACGAGGTGTGCTGCGACATCTGCCTGCCCTTGTGCCTCACATAGAGAAAGATCCGGGTGTATACAGCCACCATGATGGAGAAGGTCAGCAAGTTAAGCACGGCCCAGAATATCAGGAAGCTGCGGTGGTACAGCGGTGCCATGGTGGAGCATTCATCCAGTTCACAGCTGCAGTTCCAACCCATTTGGGGAACAAGGCCCATGATTATTGCCACCAGCCAAATTAAAAGCATGACCATGAAAACCCGCCGAGTGCTCATGCTGCTGTGCAGCTGGACGTTGAAGATGGTCTGGTGCCGCTCCACGGCCACAAACAGGAGGTTGAGGACTGAGGCTGTCAAGCTGGTGTTGATCAGCCCCTGACGAGCAAACCACTGGTTCAGTGATAGCTTAATGGTCCAGGGACCAGTATGAAGCATCATGTGGATATATGCAACACCTAGGAGGAGGAAAATGGGAGAACTTTTAAAACTGAGGTAAGCTGTTAGACGCGTCACACTGTTGAGTCAAGCTTTGTGTTTTATTGCTGTTACCCAGTCTAGGACAACCTTTTGAATGTTTGTTTAATGGCTTCATATGTGATATGAGGATTTCATAGAGACACTGGCCAATTTCAAGTTACTCGCCATTTCTGAGATCAGTACAAGCTCAGCTGAAAAAGTCTGGAGACAGTATCAAACAAAACTGCAAAAGGCTGGCTGACTGCCCAACAAGACCTAACTTTTGGGTTTGTGTTTAAGAGGTCCCTGTAAGAAAAACCATTGGAAACTAAATACAACTCTAACCACAGAAGAAACAGTAAATCTGACAATATTAGCAGTTCACACAGTCTGAAGATATTTCAGCTCTTCTGAAGTAATAAACACCAGATTGAAAAGTGCATGTCCACACTTTTGAGAGAAGGAGGTCCTGCACTTTAAAGGGAAATAAACAGGACAGTTTGTTTTGATAGATGTCGCTTTAGAGCATTCAGTTGCACCACGTGCTACGACTCATTTATAATGCTAATCAACTCTCCAGAAAATCTTCAGGTTTATTCCAGAAAAATCTGGAAAAACGTGCCTGTGTGCTCATGCAGCAGTTATCCAAATTAAAGGGTTAAACTCAGGGTGAAGAGCCAGAGAAAGATGTATGTGCACCTTATTCACGTAAGTTTTATACGATAGCTCACGCTCACACATAAAAATGCACCGAATCTTTACAAAACAAAATCCAGCAGAATAACATGAGAACCTGTCTCTACTTTGCACTACTCTTACTTTGTGAAATGTTTGAACGCAATTTAAATTAAGTACACAGCAAGCCCGGGCCTGAGTAATTTCACAAGTAGTTAAAATAATAAATGGAAAAATAAGGTACCTGCAAAGAGGTCTGCCAAAGCCATATTACCCAGCAAGTAGTAGATGGGAAAGTGAAACCTTCTGTTTTTGAAAATGGCTCCTATGACCAAAAAGTTGGAAAAAATGACAATGAAGGAAACAATCATGCCCAGTGTGACAATCAAATAGTCACGATTTTTCCATTCGGTATTGATGGACTTTCCACTGTTGTTGTAGAAAAATTCGATAGTCTCGTCGTAGTGGCACGGCCCGGTCACGTTACCCATCCTGAGATGCGAGCTGGGTGTGGGATCAGAGAAAAGCTGAAGAGCACAGAGAGGAGGGCGGTGTTACAGACACGGAGCAGAAGAGAAGGACACTGCTCAGACTCGCTCCATTTGGTGGACTGGAGACTGGCATGCCATCAGCTGAACAGGTGAACCCTGGAGTTACCCAAAACTCTGAAAGTCTGTGGTCTTCAGTGGAGCAGTGGATGCACATCTACGGTCTGGGGAAAAAAAAAAAGTATAATTTTGAGCAAACTTTAAATTATGCATGACAGTAAAATTAGTGATAACTGCTAATTAATAAACCAAAGTGATTACAGTGAGTGACACTAACAACCTAGTTCTGACATGCCAAATATTTAACTTTTAAAAATGCAGATATTTGGAGAATAAACTTTAAAAATCATTGTAGGCAAGATGGTGGATATAGGATATGACCCACTGATCTACAGTTATGGTAGATCAGTGAGTCAGATGGCCTCACAACTGACTGTAGAATACTTTGATATACAGATGACTTCATGGTTGACTGACCACATGGTTCCCCAAACCTGTGTCTGCAAAACAAGCCTACATCATCAACCCTCCACTGCCATGCTTCACGGTTGGCATGAGGTGTTTGTGCTCATATGCTGTGTGTGGTTTTCTTCAAATGTAGTGTTTGTGCATTGCAGCCAAGGACTAATGCACAAATCTGGAGGTATCTAGAAGTCTACTTTGGCCTCATCTGTCCAAAAGACATTGTTCCAGATATAGTATCTTGTTGTTTGTTCAGATGTAGCTTTTCCAAATCTAGGGTGTGCTGCCAACTCTTCCAAACAACCCATACTTGTTCAGTCTTTTTCTAAGTGTACAGTCATGAACTTTAACATGCTTACTGATGCCTGTAGAATCTGATGAAGCTCTTGTTTATTTCTTTCTCACTTAATTTATTTTTTTTTTTTGCCATTTCTGAGCATTACATAATCTGACCATTGTGTGAATTTGCTGGACCACATTATTTTTTTATTCTGTCCTAATACATAAAACCTTAGTATTTAAAGAGGGTGTACTTTCATTCTACCATGACTGTAAATTTGAACTACTACTGGAACATAGTGAAAAATATAAACAGTGTTTAGCATGCAAAATGCACACAAATCTGACAACAGCAAAGTTATATTTTTTTTCTGTAATCAAGTCATTCATATAATTAAATATTAATTAATGACAGCTGATCGGGCTGGTCAGTCATTTTCCACGGGAAACTGTAAAAGTGGCAATGAGTACTGGATGAGAAGCTGCCACCCAGGCGTAGATTACATAGACATTATAAAAAGACAAATGCTGCTTCTGAAAAATGAAACCAACATTGCGTGTGTTTGAGGTGCTTCAGTCTTTTCTATAGCAACGACTACTGTCCCCTGGTTCTATAGAAGTCTATGGGAAACCAGCCCTCTGTCGGGACTTCTGTAAACACATTCCTGGATCATATCATATGAAACACTGACCAATATTTACAAAACTAAATTAGTCTAAGGAGAGTTACCAAGGATATACTGGAGTTTCATAGTCAGATCTGCCCCTTGCTCATCACTGAATTCATGGTTTGAACAGAGTTGATCACCAGTGCGACCAAATCATTTTTAACACCTGTGTACAGGGTTATACTGCATTGCAGTGTTAAAGGCATCTGAATTTTTATTTTCACCAGAAAGAGAGAGAGAGAGAGAGAGAAAAAAACAGCTTTACATCTTTCAGCTCATCTTTTGTGTCTAGTGGACAAACAAAATGAGTCGCCTATTATCATCTCTGAAAATTGTGTCACTAAATAATTCATTAAAATAAACCAGAAAAGTAAACACCCCTATTGAGCACATAAAGGAAAGAAAATATCCTGCATTGTGCGCTTAAATCATTTCACTGTAAAAACGGTAGGCCAGCAAGACCAAACTGACTTCACACCAACACCTAAGACCACTTTACTAACACCACTAACAACTAGGCTTCATCAAATACTATATGCAGTGAAGGCAGTACATATGTAGAGATCCTGATGTATGATTTTCAATACCACCAAAAATACAGAGGTTCTTCTTCCTATTAAATTAATACAGGGAGGCTGATATGATTAATTGCACTGCAAAGCACATACACCCAGAGGGCATGCCATGCAGCGTGCCTTATTTGCCTCCAGTTGTGGATAAATAAACAAACTACATCACACCCTTCAGTCCTCTGATGTGTCCTGCTGCAGCAGCAAGTGTCAGCATCCCTAGCAACCAACTGTCTATTTGATTAAACTGAAAGTTAAACTGAATATTTCACCAGTGCACAGAGTGGAATTTTAATGTGTTCATTTGTTGTTTAATTGCCGAATCGCACACATCCTTGGTTACTATTAGGGATGGCAGGATACTACTTTTTTAGGGCCGATACCAATACCGATATTTCACATTTTGATATCGGCCGATACCGATACAAAGCCGATATTTTTTTAATTGTTTTTTAAATGCTGGGATACATTTTACATAAGTCAACAGTCTCTCACACAACAAAATCAAAATCTTTTAGTTGTCCCACATACAAGACTAAGAACCAGGGAGGGGCAGAACATTTTAGGCAGTGGTGCAACAGCTCTGGAACTTTTTACCACTCCAGCTCCATTTAGCTGACTCTGTGGCATCTTAAAAAAAACAATTGAAAACTTTTTTGTTTAACTAGGCTTTCTGTTGACTTTATTTTTATTATTTTTCTTTTAATATGGTAACATTAACATGTTTGTAACATGGTGTTTTATCTTGGTTTTTTGATATTGTTTTTTAATTATTGTACAGTGCTTTGTGACTTTTTGTCCGTGAAAAGCACTAAATAAATATACTTTACTTACAACAATCACCCTATCACCTGAATCCTGTTGCTCCTGTGAGAAGGTGATGCATTGGCTTATGGGATGTTGCAAATTTCAGTAGGGCTGCAACTATCGCTTAATTTAGTAACTGAGTAATCTATCAGTTATTCCATCAATTACCTGAGTAACTGGATAAGAAATACTTTTTTCACATTAACAGTTTATCTGCATATTTTAACTTCCGTACTGCAGTTTTACCCTGTGTGAAACAAACAGGGTGGATTGAGCAGCTACAAAGGTCTCTTTTCTTCACTTACTGATCAGGTGGTTGATGAAGGACCTCCAGCTGTTTCCCAGTAAAGGTTTAATGGTGCTTACAGAGAGAAAAGCTTTACTTCTGCTCCATCTGAGCTCACCGGCTCCACCTCTTTATGCCTGTGCAGACTGACTGCAGGTAAATCAGCTGACTGCTGCTGTTGTGTTATCAGTGTTTATGTCGAAAAACTGGGGGCTGCGGGAGCATAATCTTGTAATGCTTTATATTCACAAGCATTCTCCGAAATAATTTTCTACTGCAGGTCTATATTTAGTCACTAATCAGGGATTAAGTATAAAAAATATTTTGACGGGGAAGGGGTCCTTCCGGTACCGGACGCAGCGCTCGCTAGCAGTATGTCCGGGAGCTGAAGTAGAGAAAAAAAATAACAGCTGAAATTCTCAGCACAGCGAGCACAACACACAAACATGCAGAGAGCGGTGGATGCGTGGAAAACATGTCAGCGATCATCCACTCAGTGTCAAAGGGAATCTGTCGCAGCGACGGAGAACTGTGGGGGTTATTTCCTGATCCCCACTCCATTCCGGTAGGTGCCGGTAATGCAGCTCTAAGCTGGTTTGGTCAACAGCAAACCCACAAGAAGAAGACGACGACGAAGAACTGTAACGCAGCTACTGTTGGTCGGATTGGATTACATTTTTTTTTTTTAATTTCTTTCCGATATCCGATCCAGTAATTTAGGCCAGGATCGGACCGATACCGATACTGAATATTGGATCGGCGCATCCCTAGTTACTATGACTTTTTGTCTCTGGCAGCTCAGCTTTAAGTTTAAGATAATAAAAAATATTTGCTTTTTTGATGCAAAACAGAAATGTTATGATCTAAATACATATTTATGTCACAGAGTTGACCTCTTGAGTAATTTTGTCATGCATAAGCCAGAAATTCTTGATTTGTAACAAAAGCAACATCATTCTTATACTACTAACATGTATCGTTACAGCCCTACAAGTCACAACAGGAGTAGGCAAGGCTTCATGACTGTAACTGAAACCTACCGCAGCTCAGAGCAAAATTCAACCTTCGCTTCCAGACTCACATTCAAAATACAGCCAGCAACTGACTTTAATCCTCTATGGTAAACCTGCACTGTCTGCATGGTGTTGAGTCAAACAACACAATCTTGCACATTCTCCGCTTTCCTGTAAAAGGCAGCGCTGCACAGCAACAACACTGCAGCACCGTCAGCTCCAAGTTCAACTCTCCCAACAATGGAAACAGCAGAGCTGCTCCCTACAGAAGAGACACACCTCACAATTACACAATCCAGCTATGTAACTCAATCTCAATCCAAACATGCACCACACACACACACACACACAGAGAGAGAGAGGGAGGGAACCTTAGTGACCCACTATCCTACCAAGGGTGTGTGGAAAGAAATGCCAAATCAAAAACGTGAAAAATGCAGAAGGAAACCAAACTTCACAACCTTGAAAATGAAGCCATGGATGAGACAAGACTGCAAGAAAGGGTTTTGATTGAGGCACCAAGGTAAAACAGCTGAGGAAGTAATTAAAAAAAAAAATGGTGGTGAGGGACTCGGGAAGGATGTAAACGTCTAAACAAATCTTGGGGACGTGACTGAAAGTGAAAATGGTTGTTCAGGTATTTATAGTGTGCGTGGAAAATGTGTGTCTGCAACTCACTGAACACCACCACACATTAGCTGTCATATACGGTGTGCAGACGGGAGGTGAAAAGGTTAATTAGAGATTCTCTTATTTCTGCTATGAATACAATACTACATCACCACCACAAAGCCAGCAGATGAGGCTTTAAAAATAATAATAAAAACCTGTTACAGTCCATGTTGGCTGTCAAGAATGAAATTCATAGCTGGATCTTTTTGTGTTTTAAAGTCATGGTTTCATTTTCCCATTTTTCCTAGGTGGATCGATCCACTTCTTATCTTAAATGCATAACCACAGCAGTACCATTAATGATCCCCTTTAACCAGGTTCATTTGATGCCTCGTAATCTCATGGTTTTTTTTGTTTGTTTAAAATCAGGCAGCTCGATTTTTAAATGCCCAACATTAAAGTGGAACTTACATCACTGCATTCGACAAAGATATGATATTTTGAAGATGATCTTATGTCACAGCTACGTGTTGAACTACTGCTCTGAAGTTTTAACTGGAAAACACCTCGGTTTTAGAAGGCACCTGCAGGACTGCAGCGTGTTGACAGTCTCGTGAATTTGAATCTGACTTCCATATTAAATTACACAAAACCGCAAAGCTTGAGTACACTGAATGCATCTCAGGCAGCGCAGAGCAGACACGAGCAGCTAATGCCACAGGATATGACACGGGTGGAGTGCTAAAGTTAAAAGTTAAAAGTTAAAAGAAAATGTTCAGTATTTTGGAAGGTGGCGGTATTTTTCTTGACTGGTATTTAATTTGATATGACTTATGTACTATAAAAATGAAACTAAAGCCACATCTCTAACGCTCACTCACTAACTTGACACAAAGTAAAAAAAACGAAACTTCCTTTTCTGTAATTTCCCATAGTATCAAACTGATGCACAAATAGAGCAGACAGAGCTGTAAAAACAACCGTGCTGCAGCAACTGTGGTTTGGATTGTAGAGCACTGTGCTACAAACAAAGCTGAACACCAGCCAGCCTCTCTCGACATTAACTGGCTTGAAAAAAAAACCCTAGTCAAATAGCGTGCATCGTGACAGTGGTTATCAGATTCCTCTGAAAAGTTACACTTCACACTCTCTGCAATTTCACATAAAAAGGGACATTTCAGCTTTTATGCCTCTTCTTCCACACTGCTCCAGAAACGTTATCAGATGATGATAAAAACAAATAATCAATAAACCACATAAAAATCACAGTAAAGAAAGAGAGAGACTGGAAATTAATGCTGCAGACAGCTGATAATCTAGAAGTAGAGTTTATTGTTTTAATGCAGCACGCGCTCTCAGTGCTGCTGTTTATTTCTAAGGTGACTGCTGCAGGTTAGAGCTCTGAGACGTCAACCTGGATCCATTTAAACATTACATATTACCACAGGTGCCTCGACCCCCTTTCACACCCTTGTTCAGGTGACCTCAAAAGGTAACTTGATAGAATGGGGCGAAGTCCCAAATTGGTTTCACCCGAAACCAGATTGTAATGACCCACGCCTCCTTTCACACCTTGGCCCATGTGATTCTGCACATGAACAACAGTGGGTCACAACCACCTTCAGGGGACTACGCCCGCTGGGGTTTAAACACCTGGGTCCCTCTACCCTCTTTCAAGCTCCAGAGACTACTATGACCTGGATGACTGAGAACCTACACAGACAGCAGATCCAATTGAAATTAATTTTACTGATTGAATAGGGATACTTGGTGCTTTCTTTGGTTTCACAGCTGCAATTCCAGCAGTGTCAAACGGACTTGGCAGCAGAATGAAGTGTTAAAAAATAAATAAATAAAATCAGCTGAATACATGCATATGCCTGTGACAACGCAATGCACAGTTTGCACTGCTCTAACGTTACAGCTGGGCTTCATTGGTGATGGTGCTGAGGTACAGCTTTACAGCTTAAACATATAAAACATATTCACCCAGCAAAGAATCTATATTTAACTCAAGACATGCTGGAAATAAAAGGATTAGTGAAAATGTGGCACTTCCTGTCACTTTAAACTGAAACTCTGCTCCTGACCCGGTGTGTTCAGCACGAGTCACCATAGTGACTTAGGCAGGCAAAGAGAGAGCCAGGAAACACAGAAAACTCTGACTTCAAGCTCGACACAACGCGCTAACCCATTAACCTTGCTTGGTAGCACACCCCTCTGGTCCTCCAGCAGTTGGAAGGTTGTTATTCAATAGCAGGCTCCTCCAGTATGCGTAGCAGAGTGTCCTTGACAGAATACTGAAGCCCAAATTATGCACGTTCACGTTTCAAAAGGCACAACTTTTACTTTGAAGACAAACAATACACATTTCTAGCTTTGTGCCACAAACTTCACCATTTCACTACTGCTCGGTGGTTAGCGACCTTTTCCTAAGAGTGTCCGCAGCAATCTGCCAGGGAACAAAGTGAACTAAACTATAAACTCAGAAATGGTACTCATTCACATGGGATTACTTTTGTCCTTTTATTTCAAACATCTGGGCAAATGCTGAAGAATGTAAAAATATGAAATAATAAACATGCCAAAAACTATTACAGGCCCAATATAAGCCATCGCTTTATGCAGTACCAAATCTAAAAATCATCCTTACAAAGCTTAAGTTGTAGCAGCACTCTGGTGTTTATTTTGTGCTCCTCATTCGTGATCTGCCACCACACTCTTTGACACGGTTCTTGTGGAAGCCCTAGTAGATGCTTGTGGTGTTTGTTAAGGGGGACAACACACGGCATCATTTGCAAAATACAGTTTTCTGGTCTGCATCCAACTTTCTGCAACCAAATGACGTCCACGCTGCGGAAGTAGCTCCGCATTTAAAAAAACAAGGTCCTCCATCTGCCCCGTCTGGAGTTACCTGGTTCTGTCTCGCCTTCACTCGCCACTCGACATGCAAATGAAGAAAACCGAGCAAGTAGTGGATTTAGCGATGCCACTAAACAGACAATAGAACATAATATAAAACAACACGGTTTTTTTCCGATACATACCGTCATATCGCACAGTCCTATTTGAAACTACAGGTAATGGACGAGACAAGAGACGTAACTGGCAAAACGCTTAGCTAAAGTGGCATTCGACCTTAAAGCGAATGTTATGTGAAACATGCTTTATTTGCCTTCGTGCTCAGAGGTAATTGACCACAGATTTTATCAGCTTTGAACACAAATTAGGAATCTAAATCTTGCCAAAGCTCGACAGACACCAGCAGTTTACACCACACACATAAGTCATGTGAAAAAGTAGAAAGACAAGCTGATATTAGGAAGTTGTGGGTAGCAGTCACACATCCCCCTCCTCTCTCTCTCTCACTCACACACACACATGCAGTGTCCACTTCCCACCTTGTTTTCTTATTGTTATTTTTTCCTTCTCTAGTATGTCACCGCTGCTACTTGCAAACTGAACGTGACAACCAGCTTGCACCAGAAAAAAAACAAAACAAAACAAAACACCATCCGTCACCATCAGCTAACGTTTAATTACAGCATTTTCTGCAAGACTAATTAAAACTTTGTGCATTCCTCTAAACTTGAGCTTTTCTCTTTTTTGTGTGAGTGTGGAGTACTTCCAGCCTGTGTGGCTCTGCTGGACTGCATGTGCGCTCACTGAGAGTTTTCATGCATCATGTGTCTGTGTTTGTGCGTGAATGGACTGGACTGGATCAGTAAACACCGGTTTGAATGAAAACCGGTCATTACCAGAGGAGCCACACCCAAGGCTTTTTCTCCCTCCTCCCCTCTCCACTGCTCTTTCTCCCCAAAGGAAGAGCCTTAGCATACTGACTTCAGCCAGCCTTTCTTTAGAAGAGGAAGCACTACTAGGAAATGCATACATGCACGCCCATGCGTGCACACACACACCTACACAGACAGTAGGACGGGACCAGTACGGCTGTGCAGGCAGACGTGGTCGATTGTGTTTGGGACAGCTAATTCCAGGTAAAAGCTGAGATTGTACTTCTCTCCTCAGGAGCATCTCTCTTTTACTGTGAAGTATTGACACCACCGGCCGGGTGTCATCTGTATAATGATTACTTTTATCCATTTAATCACCCAGACACATGCACAGACAGCCGCTCGCATCTACCCATCTGATCAATCTAACAGACATTTTATTTAGCTTTTAAGCACATTTCCTGTAATCTTGATTCCTCTAATTTTGGTTTCCTGTAATCTTCATTCTGCTAATTCTCATTTCCTGCAATCTTTGTTTTTTTTAAGCATATGTTGATTTACAGAAGTAGTGCAATAAGTGGCTACTTAAATTAGGATATTCTAATCTTTTGGAGACAGGGTCATGAATATCATTTGCATATTTGCATAAGTGCCTAATCTTCTTGCAGCAGTCCTGGGGTATAGTGTGTTTACTGCATGTCTGAGACTGGACAGGCAATATGAAAGAAAAATACTGACCTATAGGACTCCCTGTCTTAGCACCTTTACAGTCATCTGTTCACTCTGAGGTGAGACTTGGATGCAATTTCAACATCGAAGTCAAACGTGCTCCAGTTTTGCTTTTTTATAATGACTATGCCCTACAGTACATCACACCTTAGCAGACAAGTCAGGTGTGATTAGGGCTTGCCGTGTCAGATGTTTGACATGAACGCTGACACAGAAGCTTAAATTCAGCACAAAACCAAACCAGTGCTATTTCTGTACCAGAGTCATTTGAAGAGGCCTCCCTCCAAAATAATTGCTAAATGAAATCGAAAAGACCAAAATCTTGTTCAAGTGTATAACTGAGCTGACTGTGATCAGTAAAATAGTAAACCGTCAACTTCTGGTGGTTTTTAAAGGAGCACCTAAGACACATTTGACTTGGTTCAAATGCTCAGCTCCAGCAGTGGATGAGACCAGCCTAGATTAACACTGATAAGATGTGTGGAAGCAACAATAAGACTTCCATTGATGTGGCACCAGTCAACTTATTCTGATTGTTTTTCAATATAAAGACCCGCAAATTCCAGCTTTTCAAATGTGTCTTTGCTCCTTTCGTTTTTTGTTTTTTTTTTACAAGTTACTGTAAACGCAACCTGTGACACGCTGCAGTTTGAAGAGCTTACGTCCATCTGTTTGTGTGCCACAGTCTGAATAGTCAGCAACAGCTTCATCAACAGCTGTGAATGCAAGTGGAAGAGGAAGAAGTGGGAATCCGTTGGTGCACACTATACATTTACACACAAGAGAGTAAACACTTTCTAACACTGTGTAGTTTAACCGCCGCAGGTTTAATCGTCCTCCTTTAGGCTACACCTGCGCTGTGAATGTGAACTTCAGATCAGTGTCATACTTTCATTTGCATGTTCTGTGTTGCTGTGAAGGCATCCGGGAAAAAGGGAGGCAGAAAAATGGTGAAAAGGGTTAACGCTGCTCCTGTAGTAAGCATGGTAAAGCTGCGTTAGCTGTGTTAAAAAGCTGGAATCGCCGCTTCTCTGTAAGGTCAGATGTTCGGGCTGTAATGAGCTCCAGACTCCTTCCACAGACCTCTGGAGCAGCGCAGATGCCTCAGAGGTCTGAGCCGCGACCTCAGCGCAGAGGAACAATAAAACCCCGCAAACATTTCTCTACGGCGCGCGTTACAACCTGCAGACTTTTTTATATAGAAGTGTTGACATAAATGTAAAAGGGATAAAAAGTTTGAACTCACCTTTTGTTTTCTCTGACCCCGTCTAGCAAGTATAGTTATCCGGATTAGAGCTCGCCTTGATGGCGCACCTGGGAAGTCCTCCCCTGATTTTTAACGCGCTCTGAGCACAAAGTGGAAAAACAACAACAGAGGGGCAAAATAAAAAATTTTAAAAAAGAAGGGGGGAAAAAAAGGAGTAACTATTATATGTTTGTTTCTGTTTATACCGGAGCTCCAGTCCACCCTTTACTTTGAGTCCCACAAAAATAAACGTCCTCGTTCTTCTCCGTCACCTTTGGACTTTTCTCTTTCTTCCGGTAGTTTCAGCGGTTGTTACCTGGGCGCAGTAACCTGAAAGTCCCAGGAGGTGTTGAAAGGGTGCGGCAGCTCCTCTCTCCCCCTCTCTCTCCAGCTCGTTCTCACAAAGGAGCGGGCTGGAGCTCTTTGGTATGCTCCTTCTGCCAACCTGCGCGTTTTGGTATCCACCCCCCAAAGGCTCTCCTGTTGGCTGGCGCAGAGGCAGGTCAGCCAATGAGAGAGGAGCTTCATAGTGATTGCCAGAGTGAGCGAGGCCGCTATTTAGGCGGGCTTATGTGATTTTACACTAAAGTAGTAGGTGAACTGTTAATGATCATGTCCATTCTGGTCTTTAAACTTTAAGCGGGTCAGTCACATCTGATGTACTGCAGTCTTGAATGATCAAAGTCATTAAAATTGTGTAAACTTCAAACAATTTCTGATATTTTGAGTTCCACTGACTTTTTTCTTCTTTTGTGAGTGCATTTATTACTGTTTGGTAATCTTGAACTGTTTTAACATGAGTGTGTCTAACGTCATCACGTGCGCTGATTGTTAGTGACCAAGTGTTGTGTTGCATTAGCTAAGCTGTCAAGTTGCTCAGGTTGTGCCTCCTGCTAGATTAGAAAAATCAATGACACCGAGAGCCTCGTGGCTTTCTCAGTTGATTATCTGTTTGTTTGCTCAGATTACATCTTCTGGTTTCCTGCACAATCTCAAGCTCTTCAGAGGAAATTCAGCGTTGCTGTGTTAAAGTCAAGTAGAAAAAAGAGGATATTTTTGAGTTCTGTTAGCTCTGTTCAGCAGAGTAAAAGTTTAAAATGATTATGTCACATCACATGCAAGTATTTGAGTTGTTTTTATGAACACTTTGATTCAAGTGTATGAAGAAATTAATCCAGATATTCATCAAATCCTGCTTCCGTTTTAGTGTTTAAAGATTAAGTCAGTATAATCAATAAAAGTAATGAAATACAGACACACTGATTATATTATCCGACTTCAGTCAAGCAACAGCTTCTGCTGAGTTATCACCACAAGTCGCCCTCAGAACTGCAATATACAGTACATTCAGTAGTAATAGTAAAGGTAAGTTATTCAGCTATGACAATGATTCTGTTTGATAATGAATATTCCAAGAAGTGGTATGTGGTTATGTCAGGAAGAGTCTGTCTATAATCATATCAATATGTCAAGTGTGGGTAGAGTAGTGAACTAGAAAAAGGGGTGGAAATTTTCCAGAACTTGCAAGGTAAGACACGTGGGCATTACAGCTCTGTCTGGTTAAAAATAGATAGATAAATCATTTCACTTTAGCTTAAAAATAAGAGTGTAAGTCCAAAACATGTTGCATTTTATTTTCTATTTGATGTACAGTGTACAATCAAAATAACTGTTGGCTGATCGTCCTGTGCTTGAGATCCAGTTGGGGAAAAATAATTATCTGATCCCCTGCTGAATATGTAAGTTTGCTCACTTACAAAGAAATAAATAGTCTCTCATTTTTATGGTAGTTTAATTTCAATGGCGAGAGACAGAATATCGACCAAAAATCCAGGAAAAAAACCCCCACATTGCATAAAAGTTATAAATTGATTTGCATGTCATAGAGTTTTAAAAAAAAAGTATTTGATCCCCTACAATCCAGCCAGAATTCTGTCTCCCACAGGTCGGCTGTGTATCCATGTGCATCCAGATTATAAGGATGTCATGGACAAGCTTGTAGGCCTGTCCATCAGCGAGAAGCTTGGTGAGAAGGGGACAACTGTCGGTGCAATTATTCAGAAATAGAAGAAATAACAAAATGAACATCAGTTGCCCTCGGTCTGGAGGTCCATGCAAGAGCTTGCCTCATGGGGTGAAGATGATCATGAGAAATATGGTGGATTACACAAACATGATGTAGGAGTAGGTAATGGAACCGATTTGTAAATAACTGGACATGAATAACCTGAGCTTATTATACAACATTATACTACAGTCTATCTCTAACCAGGCAGCTCATTCTCTTTCTCATTCTTACTTGCTTTAAACATATAAGGCATTTTGGGGTCAACATGAAAGAAAGGCAGCTGTGAAGTGTAAAAGCAAGGTCAGAGGTCAAATGTGACCTGATATTTGGATGCAAGCTACAATGTGAAATTTAGAATCCCCATGGACATGTATCATTTCCTAATTGTTTCCAATACAAACAAAGGCAGCAGAATTTTAAGCAGAGATTTAAAGAAAAATGTTTAAAATTTTGATATTTTTTGACCTCGAAGAAAAGGTCAGAGGTCAAAGTCACATGATATTTAGTATCCCCATATATCATCCCTTAAACAATGACAGTAAGAAAGGTTGTTTTAAATAGCTCTATATAGCACTTTGACCTTTAGATCAAGCTACTGACCTTGAAGGAGAGGTCAGAGTTCAAATGTGACATTTTAATTCTTTATAAGGTACTTTCTATATGTTGACAATGCACATCACACTTGTAAGAATCATAGATCCTAAGTTATAAGGCTTTTTGTCAATTTTAAACCAATACATTTTGAGCTATTGTGTTCACAGGCAGAACAAAACACAAATGCTTCCAAAAACACAACCTCCTTGGTGGAGGTAATAAACATCCATGCAGCTGCAGCAAAATGTCTCACAGAGGAAAAAGGTGACACCAAAACCACAGGGGACCGGATCTTGACCTTCTTTATCAGTGATGAAAGTACTAACAAGCAAACGAGCACTTTCACAGCAGGGGGAAAACACTATAGACTTTAAAGTTTATTCATCATCAAATTTACACAATAGTGCAAATTTATAGTTTTATTTGGGTCATTTCAAGGTGTGGAAGGAAAGGAGGAGCGAATGTGTTTTAATCCAACAAAAAAAAAAAGAAAAAAAAAGAGGTGAGTCAGTGCTCACAGGTGTAGCGTCTGCTCGGCCTCACCTCTGCTAAACGGAGCCTCTGAGCTGGAGCTCTCGACTGTGTTTGTGGTGTTGTCCTGTTTGTGCTTCAGCTTTGGTGAGGTGAACTTTCTTAGCACTAATTAGCAGGTGTGTGTCGTGCTGTGTGCCTTGCAAGATTGCTAGTGTTAGCTAATAACTTAGCACTTAACCTTCTTATCCAAATATGGTAACTTCTGGTTTCAAAACCCTAACATGGGAGTGGGTAAAACACGAATACGGAGGCTTCAAAATGAGGCTTTAAAAACCACTGGGTGACACAGCGGTGGCTGGATCATGGAAATCTCAGTTGCAGGTCACACTCCATCTCTCTTTCACCTTATTTCCTGTTACCGTTCAGTCTATCACCTCAAACCTCGAGTTTCTGGCTTACCATCCAAAAAGCACCAAGGACAGAATGTTAAAATGTCTTCCACTGTTCAGGAGTACACTATAGGAGGTGAACATACAGCTGAAGATGAACTGTTTGCACTTGGGATTGCCGCAGTAACATTTTATGGTACTCCAGGCACCCATAAAAAGTAGAAACACTGAAAATGGGAGCAGGAAAAGAGGGGGAAAAGAAGAGGAACCAAAAGGAAGATTGCACAACAGACAGAAACAATGAAGAGACGTGGCAAGGATAGTGAATATCCCTTCCTGTTTACACCAGTGAACCACTTTGGGGTTGGTTGAAGTGTGAGAAATGTGACAGACATGTTTCTCCAACATGTTCATTCTGATTTCCTTATTAGGCGGGTTGCATTTCACACTGTGTAGCCAGCGTGTGGTTGTTCCAGCGCTCACAGTTTCCAGTTAGTCGTATTGGGCTCCTCCATTTCCTTATTTCCTCAGTGTCGGCAACAGCTGGCCGGAGGCCGCATGTCGCAGAGAAAAGGATGCCGATTGCCCTCTGTTTCTTCCGCACCTGTTTGACAGTGTGCACAATCAAACAAATCTCTAATATTAGGGCGTAACACAGAGCAGGCCAAGGTTACCAGCAGGCCAGAGGAGTATGATATTAAATTTAATGTTTGAAATTTTGTATTATTGCACCATGAGTTATATCTTACTGCAGATTTCCTGGTAAGGGAACATTAAACAGTGGCAAGAAAACAGGGTTTGTCTCACAAATTCATCGATATGATTCATTCAGAGCTGACTGAAAACATGGAGAAATGTGATTATCGCACATATCCTGTAACATCTCTTGGCTCTGCAGCTTTGAAGTGATAATATCAATTTGGCAGCAGAAACCAATAAAAAGCAGCCAATCTCACAATCTTCAAACTTTTAGGAAATGGAGAGCTGGGGAATTCAGAGGAAGGATCAGCTTATTAGATGTTTTGTGCCATCCATCCAGTTTTCTGATGAGACATAAACTGTTTTTGCAGAAGAAGTGTGGATTTTAGCCAGCATTTACGCCCAGTATGAGACTTCAGTACAAGCAGAGTTATTCATTAGGGTGGAAGCTTATGGTGTAGGTTTACATAGGGACTGTAGGGTCAGATAGATTGGTAGCACAGAATTGTCCCTATCAATACTTGAGCAAACTTGTACACTCTGTACACTCTCCATGATTACACTCAGGCGTGTAAGCATTTTATTAGCCTGGGGTGAGTTGCTATCTGAAGGTCTATGTCATATGCAAATAGTGATCAGCCTGGTACTTACTGTCATGCCATGATGCCCCTAAAAGATCAGGGCGAGAATTTTTTCTCTCTCTGACCTTTGACCCCTGGAGAAAGCCTGAGCTATATTACGATGCAGTATCAGATGTTGTACTGAAAAGCTGCTAGTTGTGTCTCAGTACCCTCGGTTGCGGCCACTCAGGTACAAGGCTGCACCACTGCAGAAAGAAAACAGGAGCAGGGTTACAACCTCTCACTGACCTCTGCTGAGACAGACCGTGTGGGGTTAGTGCAGGTCCCACAGTTCATCCACCTTACACAATGGCTGCAGACCAGTACAGTGAATCAGTGCACTGTTGCCTCACATTCAGAGGGTCCTGGGTTCAAACCTGGGTAGACTGACGCTCAAGAGTTCCGCTTCCCAGTTAAAGGTTTTAAAAGAAATGCTGGGTAGACGCTGAGCAGGGAAAACAGGAACCATCTGCATGGTTTCAAGTGGTTTCTCATCAACAGCTGAAATTCAGACAACACTTGTTGAATGAGGGTTTACGGGAGCCGGACAATTTTTGGAGGCAGCACCCGTAGCCACTCTCAGTTTTAATCTGCTTTGAGTCCAATTTTTGGACCCAGCAGCTACATCCTTCTTTTGTACAGAGAGCATGGGTACCGTGCAAACATCATGATCCCAGAGCTGTTGAATTAGCTGTTACAGAGCTTGAAAAATATGCAAGATTGCAAAAAGCACAGTGTGGGCGCTGGGTAAAGCAGGCGTGTCCCGTGTTTATGCTGAACTGAGCTCTATGTCCAAAAAGTGTATTCATCATACAGACCTTTAAAACCTTAAACAGGAGAGTGTGAAAGATGACGTCATATGAAATGAACATCCGTGGTTATCACTTCGTTGAATACTTTCACTCATCCTCTTGCTGCAGGCTGGCCATGTGCACTTCAAGAGGGCAAATTTTCAGCCCTGGGAAATGACCCCTGCACCGATGATCATGCTATCATGTTTGGTTTTGATTGGTAATATTTGTAAACTGAAGGATCCTAAATCTTTTGTGTACACGTTCAGTACTGGCTCACTTTATTCTTCATGTCAAATCTATGCTGTGTCATTTGGTATGGAAATCCCCATGCTCTTAGAGAAATATGTGAACCTTGGTTTGCCTTTATGTCATCTGGATTGTATATGTCGGCGCCATTTAGGTTCATCAAACAATGCAAACACAAAGTCAAAGGGTTACTTGAAAACGAGCCCTCTGTTACTAAAAATGTCCAAAAAAAGGAAGCTCTATTTTAGAACAGGATGGAAGAAGCGGCGGAAAAGGAAAGGTTGTGTTGATCCCAAGACAACGACCTGGCAACAACAGCAGACGTGCTTCAGGGAGATTTATCGAGGAGGGCGTGAACATTTTCAGCCAGTGTGTGTGTGTGTGTGTGTGCGTGTGTGTGTGTGTGTATGCGTGTGCGTGTGCTGAAACAGCAGAACACCTCCCACAAGCAAACCATGTGCAACACAAATCAGAGCGTGAGAGCGAGTTGCGTGTGAGCGGGAGTATGCATCAGCAAGTGTGTCTGTGTGTTTTTGTCAGAACCATGTGGGGTCTTGTGCAATGTGTTCAGGTCTGGATTATGGCTGTGAGTTTGCGTGTCCATAAATCCCATATGGAGTTGTTTGTTGTCATCTGGCATCAATTTTGGTAGGACCTAGATGTCCCAGTGATTGCCCTTATAATTGATTTCCAAGCCGCAGCTCTTTTAATGTCATTAACGGGAAGACTGAAGCAGTTCTTACTCAGTCTGTGTGTGGGGAGGAAGCCACACATCTTGGGCAGAAGTTGTGTGGGGTACTGAATGTTTGTAAATCCCCCTCATCACCCCCACCCGCCACTCACATGCAAATAGGCACATTTTTCCTCTTAAATGATGACATCACAGTTTCCAGAAATATGATTTGCATTCAGTGTAGTAGCGCCCATCTAAATAAAAGAGATGACTGAAAGGTGTTGTTGGGAGGGCACAGCTCAGTTTAGTATAGCATTAAAACCAGAAAAAATCTGCAGAAGTGATCATCAGCTGGGGATTTTGTGATGCTAAACTGCGATAAAAATTTATCGCGTGCGGTGGAAAAATGAGTGGTCGGGATGCCGTTAAAGTGCAGACTTTCAGCTTTAAATCAAGGGATGTGACAAAAGTATTGGTTTAACTGTTCAGGAACTGCAGGCTCAAAACTAACTGGACAAACTGAGATAATTATAAATAGGCCAATTTTGAATGTCAGTTACTGCCTGAAGTCTGGAAACCAAGGACTTGACCAGATGTCTCGTCGGGCCTGTACGGCTGAATTCATCCTGCTGCTTCTGTCAGCATCTTCAGTAAACGCCGGTGACCCGGGTCCACTGGCAGCCCCACATGCTTGTGCTATCCCATTGCTTGCACCATGTTTAGAAGATGATAAATGATAATTTGTTCTTTTCCTCCTCCGCACTCTTCTCTTCCCATCATTCTAATCTGAAGGCTGATCTGTGCGTTCTGTTCTCGCGTGTCAACAGTGGTTTGCATCTCAAAGAACTCCCTGTGTATTTATATATCACATCATTTGTTTGTAGGCTTTGTTCCTGATCATTAACTTTAGTCTTGGTCCATGGTCTTCCGGGCCTGTGGTGTTGCGCTCACTGGTTATAGCTGTTTGTCACTTCTAAAACTTCTTCTGCCAATTAGATGGTAGCAGCTCAGTGCAGTTAGGCATGTAGACATGGTCAAGACAACCTGCTGAAGTTCAGACCGAGCATCAGAATGGGAAAGAAAGGTGATTAAAGAGATTCTGAATGTGGCATGGTTGTTGGTGCCAGACGAGTATTTCAGAAACTAATGGGATTTTCCCACACAGTCATCTCTAGGGTTTACAGAGAACGGTCTGAAAAAGATAAAATACCCAGTGAGCGGCAGGTCTTTGGGTGAAAATGCCTTGTTGATGCCAGAGGTCAGAGGAGAATGGCCAGACTGCTTCAAACTAATAGGATGGCAACAGCAACTCAAATAACCGCACATTACATGCAGGTATGCAGAAGAGCATCAACATATTGAATCATGAAGCAGATGAGCTACAACAGCAGAAGGCTGCAGAGGGTGCCACTCCTGTCAGCTATGAGCAGGATGGGAGGGTCAGAATTTGGCATAAAAAACATGAAAACATGGACCCATCAGTCCTCGTATCAATGGCTCAGGCTGCTGGAGGTGTAATGGTGTGAGGGGATATATTCTTGGCACATTTTTGGCTGCTTAGTACAAACTGAGCATTGTTAAAATGCAACAGCCTAGCTGAGTGTTGTTACTGACCAGGTCCATCCCTTTATGACCACAGTGTACCCATCTTCTGATGGCAGCAGGATAACGCACAGTGTCACAAAGCTCAGATCATCTCAAAATGGTTTCTTGAACATGACTGTGAGTTCACTGTACTCAAATGGCCATCAGACTTGCCAGATCTCATTCCAGTAGAACACCTTGGGAATGTGGTGGAACGGGAGATTAGCATCATAGATGTACAGCCAACAAATCTGCAGCAACTTTGTGATGCTATCATGTCAACATGAATCTGCAGGAATGTTTTCAGCACCTTGCTGAATCTGTGCCACAAAGAATTAAGGCAGTCCAACCTGGTACCAGCAAGGTGTAAGTAACAGAGTGGCTGGTGAGTGGATATATACTGTTTTACTGGGCTAAGGGAGTTTGGGAAAACACAGATATACAAATGCCTTATGAATGTCATGCAAAAGTTTCACAAAATAGTACTAAATCAAATCTAAAAGTAAAAGCATGGGGAGTAAATGTGCTTTCCCCTTTATGGGAAAGTGCACATGCACAGAGGAGTCAAAAAAGCAAAGGGCTCTGCTTCTCTGCGTCTATAAGTGGATCACATGCCTTGTCTGTGACAACATGCAGCTTGGCTGACTGAATCAGGTTCCTAGAATCTGTTGCCACATGTAGTAGAAAAGGATTGTCGTCATTCCACTTTTGCATATTCACTCACCAAAATGCCAACAACCTCCCCCCCTTACACTAAATCTCACTTTCAGTCATTCTTATCTGGAGAAGGAAGAGGTGAGCGCAGTTTGTCCCGAGCATCCCCCATCTTTATGCTGGCCTTCTGTCATCCTCTCACCAGATAATTCAAGGACTGGCTTGGCAGTTTTCCCGGGTTTACTTTCACTGCCCTCTCTTCCAGGCAGAGTGTTTGGAAATGCACTGGTTTCTGTCCCACCCTGAATTTAATTCAAACCATTTAAAAGTTATGCAAAAAAACAATGATTTGAAAGTCAAAAATGTAGAGGACAGGAAACGCCTCCCTTGCTCGGTAAGATAAAAAAAAACACAGAACAGAGCAGATCCTCGTAGCAGCAGCAGCAGCAGCAGGTTTATCAGCTGCTCAAGGCCATGGGAGACTCAGTTTAGGATACAGTTTCAATAACACTGCGTACATTAGTTTTATCAGTGCAGAGGCTTCAGATGTGTGGTACTAGAGGTCTGAGGCTTGTTTTGAGATGTGTAGCAACAATGTTTGAACGCTGGCTCTGTCGCAGACATTGTTCTAACCTTTTGCGGTAATCTGTTTCTGGATTTAAGAGGTGTCAGCCACAAGCTGCTCTGCTCTGAAAGACACATCCTGTACTGCAGCACTCAGCACCTTCTTAAACTTAAAACCGCATCTCTCTGTTTGTGCAAAATATCATAACAGTTTGTACATACCTGTGTTGCGCAACCATACGGTAGCGGTTAGCATATTTGCTTGCTGTGTGAAAGGTTGCTGGTTTGATTCCAGCTGGAGACACAGCTTCCCTTTGGGGTTGTGTCAGGAAGGGTATCTGGTACAAAACTGTGGTGCTGCATGCTGTGGCGACCCCTTGCACCAAAGGAGCAGCTGAAAGAGAGCACAAGTTTATACTTGTGCTCTATCTCATTCACAAAGGTAAAAGCTGCAGCAGGAGAAGGCAACAAATGTTTTATTGGTTGAATTTTGACAAGTTGAGACAGGATGTTTGTGTATTTGTGCACTTGTGTAAGTCATGCTGTCACCTTGTGTGACAGCAACAGTGACAAATGCATTTTCCAGTATCTTGGCAGGTCGACAGGTGTGGGTGGAAAGATCGAGTCAGTGTCACTGTGCGAGATGCACTCAGAAAAGTTTCCTTGTGTGTAGGTGAAATCAAATTGAAGGCTGCTTCAGTGATGCTTGTGGTCTGAACCGTGAGTACTGAGGAACGGGTGCTAGAAGTTGGGTGGCCTCTGTCCAGCTGAGTCTTAATGCTTTTATTCTGAAAGGCCAAAAACTTCAGGTGGTTTGATCAGTTGTTATTTCTTATGGGATAAGACCCATGCTGACAAGCCTGGCTGTTAGTAAACAATGCCTCTCCCATTGGACTGCAGCCCCCCTGTGGGGGCTTCATGCTCATTCCACTAGAAGAATAGTGAGTTCTTGGGAAATATGTGCAGCTGCAACCTGGGCTTCACTTTTGACCTTTGCAAGGTTGTGCAGGTTGGATGTCCCATCCCCTTCTTTGCAGTGAGTAAGAGGTGAGCTCGACTTAAAAAACGAGCTATGGTGCATTAAATGAGAGCGTGCATGGTTCACCCTGACACAAGAATCAAAACGGCCATTCCTCACAGTAAGACACCCTACTGATGTTATTACTGCTTCAACTCTAGTAACAACTAGCCCTTCACTTTATTAGGGCAGTTTACTGAATAATGTACTCTATACAACTTAACTGTGTGGGCAAAGCCACTTTACAACAATTTAAGTGTTGAGCAACAAACTCACTTGCATTCTCAAAGACTTGTTGTGTCATCAGCAAGGCTGCTGGGTGATAAGGCCGTGGCTCACAGTTCATGCTAATAAGGCTGGAGCAGCTGTGAGCTGGCCTTGTACATGGAGGGTGGGGTTTGCTGCACCTACCTCTGGCTTCCTCATACAGTTCAAAGACATGCATGTTGAGTAATAATTGGCTGTAGATTGACAGCTTGCTATCTGCGTTGGCCTTGTGATGGGCTTCTGACCTGACACCCCCCCCCCAAGAGGACACTGGATAATTTAAGTTCAGTTGTTTGTATAAGACAAGACAAAAAACAGGAGCACTGAAATATTTTTTAAATATTATTTTAATACTTTTCTTAAAAAAAGATGCTGTACTCCATAATCTGAACAAGATGAATCTATTGACCTCAATGCCTCACTCACCAACATACCAACACATTGTTCTGGGTAAAAGAAAAATAGCAAAGGAAAAAGAAACTTAAAAAACAGTCAAATATGAAAAGACGAAGGAAACAAACAGAACATTAAAAAAAAGAAAAAAAAAAAAGTGATTATAGAATCGAAAACACTCGCAGATCTCCGGGCCGACAGTGGGGGGGTGGGGAGCGCGCTCCTGCTTCCAAACACAATGGCACACAACATCCCAAAACTGTTACCATGGAAGATGAGAACATTTCAAAAATAAAAACTCAAAGACAGAATCAGAACCTATTATACAGAAGCTGGTAAGGAGACAGAGGGAGCTGAGACGGCAAAGAGACTAAAAACGTGATGAAAAGAACTAATGCAAAAAGGATGCAAGTAATCCGTGAGTCAAGAGTGGATTTATCGAACCGGAGCATGATGGGTACGGGGGGGCCTAGTCAAGTAGTCACATAAGATGATTTGTGGAACCGCTTAAAAACTATTACAGAGCAAACTACTGCATGGTTTAAAAAAGGGGGGGACAAAGGAAAATTAAATAGCAATAAAAACATAACCTCTAAAATAATGTGAAAAGAAGTACACAAAAAATTGTGAATGAACTTTCAGCACTCAATAGATTGGTTTTGGCATAGACTCGAGAAAGCAAAACAAAAACAGAAAAAGAAGGTGAGAACAAAGAGACAAAAACAATCTTTTCAATAGAATCATAAAAAAGTTTTTCTTCTTCTTTACAGTAATTTCTACAAAATCAAAACCAGAGCTCAGAGATGAACACAGAGACGAGCTTTGCTCCCCGCAATCCAAATCCCTCTCAAGTTCTTTTCAGTTGACTTTTCATCGTATAGAATATATATATTTATATATCTATATTTATGTTTCTATTTATATATAATATGTATAATTTGTGGGGTGTGATCGTTAGTTTACAGGCCAGAGCACTAAGGCGAAGGACACACTGAAACTTTTAAAAACGCCATCGCTCTTTCCTCGTTGCTCTCTTCCGTTGGTAACTGGAGAGAGAGAAGCTGAAGGAAGTAAAGGGAGGAAGAAGGTCTTAGAAAAAGTGTGTGAGTGTGGCCACTGTGTTTTGTCCCCACTGTGCCTTATGAAGAAAACGACAGACTCTCAGATGACTGCATAACCTGACAAACTCGAGCACCCCAGCCGAACCCTCCCAGTTAAAAATCCAACTTAAAATAAAATAAGAGACAAGATCAGGAGAGAAAAATAAAAGCTAAGTGATCTGTTATCTGTTCAAATGTTTTTTTTCTTCTTCTTCTTCTTACCCCTCGTCCCTCTCTATATACATTAAAGATCAAGGTTTTCTTACTTTTCACTTAAATTATATCCTGCTAGTCACCATATTACTTTTTTTTTTTTTTTTATTATACAGAAGTTCTTTCCCCTCCTTTAGATCACATCCACAAAGGGGGGCTGACTATTTGGACCTGTTGTCCCTGGTGATCAAGGACCTATAACCAGAAACACCAAGCCAGACACCAAAATGTATCTGAGGTTGGAAGAAAAAAGAAAGAAAAAAAAAAAGAAAAAGAAAAAAAGGGCTTCTTATTTGATTTTCACTTCCCCTCGTCTCTCATTCACGACACAAACCAGCTGTTTCAACTGCTGAGAGAAAGGGACAGTTACTATTAAGTCTGTGTATGCAGATGTGTGCATTTGTGTAAGCAGCGACCGTGTACGTCAGAGCACGGGCGTTTGTAAGCATACTGGAAATCTGCTTCTGTGTTCCTACAGGTCCTTCTCTCGTGCCTCTTCTTCCTCTCAGAACAGATTCTCTTCAAAAATGGCCATCAGGTCGCTCTGGAAATTGATGTCGATGGTGTCTGCCATCTGTAGAAGAGACCGGAACACGAGAAGCAGCATTAATGGCTGATCCTAAAATAGAAATTAATATGATAATTCACGTTTCTCCTTTTTCATACCGCCTCTCTCCTGCGCCTCTCCTGTTCGCGGCGCCGTGCCATCTCCCTCTGCTGGTCGAGAGCGTTCTGTGCAGCGGAGGTGGGTGGGGGGGCTTGTGGCTGCGTGGGTGGGGCTTGTGGGGAGTGAGTGGGTGGAGTTGAGGCGGGAGGTGTGGGAGCGAGCGGCGATTGCTGATCCTGGCGACGGCGGGCGTCTTCTTGCGCTCGCACGCGCCTGCTCCATCGTGTCCTCGTCGTCACGGCTACGACAAAACATAAATAAGCAAATAAAAAGTGAGACAGCTGGCAGCAGCATCATGTGACGCCTGTCAATTATTCCAATCAAGGTCAGACTAAAATACAACCCAAGCAACAGCAGATTCTTTAGGCCTGGGTGCGAGATTATTTATGAAGAATTCATAGACTTAACTGAAAGAGTGGAACTGACTAAAGTACTCAGATCAGTGGACCCACACAGCTCATGTTTTGTGATTATGCCATAAAGCCTAATATACAATATTTCACATCAACGTGTGTGTTTAAATCTGCTCTGTCAGGATATCAGTCCATCCTGTTTGAAACTGACATCAGCTGGCTGGATAACCACCAACAAGCAAAAGCAGTAAGGTGGTAAAGAGTGATATCAATAATATGAATCAAAAATTGTTACAGAGTGTTCTGCCGGCAATATTTAAATCATGCTAAATTATTTTATTACATGAAAATGCAGATTCTCCTTCCTTCCTGCTTACACATTAAGCTCCCACTCACCGTAGTTTCTCTTGCTCCCTCCTGGCCTGTTCAGCCTGTGCTTTCAGCTGTCTCTCTCTCTCTTCCTTCTCTCTTGCAGCCCGCTTGAACTGTTCGAAGCTGTCGCTTGATGAGCGCACCGAGGACGCCGGTGTGGACTGGGACTTTTGAGCCAGGCTGGCCCAAGAACCCATGTTCTTTATCTTCACGTCCGATAAAAATAAACGAAAGGGGGAAAACAAAAAGACCAGGGGATGGGGGGAGAAAAAAAAAGGTTAAATGAAGATCAGAAAAAAGATAAACCAGGAAGGGCAGTCTGGTTTAATGTGGCTTATGAAATTATTTTCTCATCTCGAGCTTCTACACACCTGTGTCTTCTTGGGAGCAATGGGGGTTTTGGGTTCCTGCTTGATTTTGTTGTCCTGCTGGGAGCAGGGTGGTGCAGGCGAGTCTGGCAGACGGGAAATGGGACGAGAACCATCCAATGGCTTCATATCTAATCCTGAAGGAGACAAAGAAAGAGTAACTCTACATATGACGCACCTTAGGCCATGTCCACACAAAGTTTTCATTTTGAAATCCAATAAATTTCACAAATTTTGGTTTGGAAACTTTTAACCCTAACCTCCAGGATTGCACTGTAGTCTGGGTGGGATGATAGAAGACTTTGAAATGACAAAGACACCCACATTTCTGTCTGATTGGTCACACCCCTAACAAATGACAGGTGTTGCTGACCACACATCATATTACTACTACCATCATATGCAAGATGCAAACCGTGAATTGTCATGTTCTTTTCTGGTGTGTTAGTTTGTAAAGATATTAGTTCTGAATAGATGCTGAAACATTTTGAAATAAAAAAAGACTACATCCACACTAAGGTGTTAACTGGACACAACTTAAACTGTAGATAACTCAGAATCCATACAATAGCTTTCTGCATTCAATGGAAATGCAGTAACATGAGGATCGAGCACATTCTGCGACAAAAAAAGTCTGGAAAAGCTACCTGCAAGTTAATGTGACCTCCTATAGCTTTAGATGTGACTGGACTGTAAAACAGATACACACTTTTGTACTCACTGTGTTTGTTGTCTGGTTTGTGTGCATCTTGACGAATGCCTGGGCTAAAGGGTGAGGGGGGCAGTACTGGTGACTGGGAGAACTTTTCTTTGATCCCCACCAGGTTCGACCTCTGCTCCTGCACACGATGAAGGAAATCAAAAATTACTTTTATCAATTTTTTTTCTTAACATTTAAGTGGATTATTGTACTCATCAGTTATACCTCTAGGCCTTCGCTGGCTCAAAATACATACTTAAATATATAATGCAAATAGTCCAGACAGACACACAGTCAAAGTCAATGCTAGATCACTTACATGCTTCTTGGTCTGTGGAGGCGACTGCTGTCCCATTGCATGGAACTGAGGCATCGGAGGAGAGTGCATCATCAGAGGAGAGGGACTGTCACGCAGGCAACCTGAAAAACAGGAGGAGAGAGATTGCAGTGCACCACCATTTAATTTAATGGCTCATTTACCATGTCTACAATGACTGTGTCTAATAGGAGCAGTTAAAACTATGCAGTGATTTATAACTTTTATTTTTTAAGTTCTGTTTTGCAGTGCTGTTATGCAACAGGAGTAGCCTCATGTACTGTAGCTTTTTCAACTGTGACCACAGGTCACATGATAGAAGCCTTGAAAGATGTAGCACTCCTTTAAAAGAAAGACATTTTGCTCCACCGTATGGCCAAATGCATGTATGACAAAACAGACTGCTCAAAAAATAATTAAAGGAGTATAGTGTCAAGTGAGTTAAACCTCTGGCATATTGATCTGGTCAGTTAAGTAACAGAGGGGGTTGTTAATCAGTTTCAACTGCTTTGGTGTTAATGAAATTAACAACAGACACACTAGAGTGCAACAATGAGACAACCCCCAAAACAGGTGGAGGCCACTGACATTTTTCCCTCCTCATCTTTTCTGACTGTTTTTTTCAAGAGTTTTGCATTTGGCTAGGGTCAGTGCCACTACTGGTCGCTGAGGTGATACCTGGACCCTACAGAGGTTGCACAGGTAGTCCAGCTACCAGTAATGGCACAGCAATACATGCCACTGTCAGAAGGGTTTGCTGTGTCTCCCAGCACAGTCTCAAAAAGATGGAGGAGATTCCAGGACACAGTTACTTTAAGAGATCTGGACAGGGCCATACAAGGTCCTTAACCCACCAGCAGGACTGGTATCTGCTCCTTTGTGCAAGGAGGAACAGGATGAGCACTGCTAGACAGAGCCCTACAAGATGACCTTCAGCAGGCCACTGACATTTGCTGCAGAATACCAGAATTGGCAGGTTCACCACTGGCATCCTGTGCTTATCACAGATGAAAGCAGGTTCATCCCCAGCACACGTGACAGATGTGAAAGAGTCTGATGAAGCCGTGGAGAACGCTATGCTGCCTGTAACATTGTTCATCATCACCGGTTTGGTAGTGTGTCAGTGATGGTCTGGAGAGGCATATCCATGGAGGGACGCACAGACCTCTACAGGCTAGGCAACCGCACCCTGACTGCCATTAGGTATCAGGATGAAATCCTCGGACCCACTGTCAGACCCTACGTTAGTGCACTGGGTCCTGGGTTCCTCCTGGTGCAAGACAATGCCCGGCCTCATGTGGTGAGAGTATGCAGGCAGTTCCTGAAGGATGAAGGAATTGATACCATTGACTGGCCCCCACGCTCGCCTGAACTAAATCCAATAGAACACCTCTGAGACATTATGTTTCGGTCTATCAACATTGTCCAGGACCTCTGTGATGCCCTTGTCCAGATCTGGGAGTTTTGGGATGTTTTTGAATTCAGCCGAATGTAGGTTGCTAATGTTCATTTCCATCCTTTCATCCCTAACATGTTACCCAGTCCATATCAGTATGACCCCCCCCCCCATTGAGATCTGATGTATTTTTAAAGAGTTCCTTCTATTTTTTTGAGCAGTGTACATTATGAAAAGTTGGTTTTACCTGGTACAGTACACTGAAGAATTCTGAGAAATAAATTATGTTCCGACTATCTTTAAAATCATTGTTTAAACTGCCCACACTCCTGTGAAGCTGTGTATGGACTGTCTCAGGTGAAAGCTAACCAACACTAATTAACAGTGGTGATATCTTAGGTTGTGACAGAGAAACAAGGGTTGATCCTACATGTGAGGAATGCTCAGAGTTGGTCATTATCAGTAACAGCAATATAGGATGATCACTTCGCAATGTGCGAATAATGCAGCACTAAATGCGCCGATCAACTCAGCACCAGCTCTTGTGAAAAAGCAAAACAAAGTCAGACTGGATAGATGTAAGTAAAGTTGGGAATTGCAACAAAGATGACAGCCTAGCTGAGCTGTAGCAGCAGAAGCTTTGTTTGTATTGAGTCCTCCAGCTGTTAAAGACCATACCAAGGAGGCGGTAGCATCAAGATAAAACAGCGGAGGAAAGCAGCTGTGCTTTTTAGCCCCGATTCAGTATGTACTATCAATCACAGTCTACATGCTTCAATCTTGATGCCCTATACCCAAGTTTATAAGATGCATTTACCTATCTATCTGTGCCCAAACCCTGTGAAATCTCACAGGGTTTGGGCACTATTGTAGAAATATGTTGCAACTGCTGTGGAAGCAGTGACAGGTCTTTTTTTTGTGTGCGCTTTGCTCTTGTTTGTACGTTCCACACACCGCATAAGAGAATATTTGTTTTTCCCACCTTTCCTAGTTAAGTGTAGCTTAGAGTTTTTCCAGTGTGTCGATGTCAGTGTAGGGCACATGGCTGCAAAGCAGCTTCTTACTCAAAAGCAACAGCATCTGTCACTAGTGCAGCTTTCTGAATGTGTGTGACCATTAGGCATTAAAGCACCTTACCTGTTGTGAAAGGCTCTGCTTTGCTTCGTGGCGATGCCTGCTGTTGGTGCTGTTGCAACTCTTGTACCTTCTGCTGCAGGATCCCGCCCTTTTGCTGCTGCGGTACTGACGTGTGGGTATGCGGGAATGACTGCTGCATGTGCGCATGGCCTGAGCTGTGTCTCTCGTGTCAGAACAGGGGTGGTTGTCGTCATAACCTGCGTGTGCATTGACGGACCCAGCTGAGAGGCAACCTGCACAGGGGAATGCGTGTGCAGTGGCTGTGTCTGTGTGGTGGGTCTGGCCTGAAGTGACTGCAGGAGGTTGTGGACCTGACTGAGTGGTGGGGTTTCAGAACTGGTGGGTGTTGGCTCTTCGTCGTCCTCCAGCAGGGCTTGGGGGGGCTGCGCTGAGAGGGTGCCCAGGATGCCGTGGGATGGCGGCGATGGGACGCGAGGGCGGGGGACAGGCTGCTGCGGGAGGGTAAGAGGAAGTGAGGGCTGAAGTTGGGGTGAGGAAGATGGAGGCAGGGAAGGGAGTGAGGATGGAGGAGGCTGTGCAGGTTTGGGCGGAAGCGGCGCTGCACGGTTGCTAGGTCTTGATGGTTGCTGGGGAAGAGCATTGTGGATCGCTGCAAATGTGGAAGAGAAGAATGGGAAAGGCATGAAATAAAAATAATAAAAAAGAAATACAGGAAACAGGAAGTTGGCCATATCATGAAAGTTCCATTCATAGGACTGTTTTAGCCCCTAAAGCCTCACCTTTCATTAGACTGACATACTTCAATGTTTTCCCACATACAGACTTTTAATGGGCAACCAATTATCAGCTGACCAAGTATCCTGGACATTTTTTATAGTCAATTTTTTTAAATGTCATGTTCTTTTATTTCTATATTTCATTTCAGAGAATGAGTAAATCAAAGATGGTGCCAAAGACATTAAGAACACGTTTGGGGAAAAAAAAAAAGATCTGCTCTGCTCTTCCTTCCCTCACTTGTGACTTCATCTGCTTTCTTGTTGGTCATGCACTTTAAACTACTAGGAATTACCAAATGGCAAGATGTAATATTGCAACAATTCAAGCATATATGTTTGAACCAGAACTGATACTGGAGGAGGATGAGAAGAGCAAACCATTCTGCTGTGGGAGTAGAACTCTAAAAGGAGCAAGATGGAAGTCAGACTCGTAGTGATGCCTAAAGGTTGATGTGTGTTTTGTGGTAGACAGGGTTCGTCCACCTTTTCAAGAACTTTTTAAGCACTTTCAAGGTCCATTTTCAAGATTTTCCAGCACATTAAGGGGTCATTCACAATTATCAACATTTTACAAAGTATACACAGTGTACAAAGACTGCTCTTTCTGAATAGCCACTCTTGTACTAAAAAGTAATTTTCTGTATTAGCTGAAAAAATTATATTGCTGCCATTTATATTCTTGTAAATGACTTGTTGACCTATAATCTGAGAAGCATATCTCAAACATCATCTAGTATGAATGATAACAATTCCTTTTGAGTCATAAAGAACATTCCTGTCATGTGGTAGTACCTCCAATCAGTTTTTGGCAACACCACTGACCAGTGTTGCCAAATTAGTGAGCGATCGTCTGCCAAAAAAGTGATTTCCAGTATTGGGAAAAAAACGGGGAGAAAAAAAAAAGATCGGTTATATTTAAATTGCTGTAGATTAATTTTTGGCCTAAAATCTGAGAAACATGTCAAACATCTCTTTTATGAAGTTTCCTCACGAGAGCGTGAACCCGCAGCAGCGTGCGCACAGCAGACACCTGTGTGTGCAATGTTTTTTCTTTGTGTGCGTGGCTGCTGAGTTCTACGTTGCTGAATTTACTCACTGAGAATGAATAGCTGCACTCACGCAATGATTAGCACGGATTATGTTTTTTTCCTCGCGTGTGATGTTTGACCTAAATAAAATTCCATACTGGTCTTATCCATAATTGGAATTTGCAGTTTTCCAGTGAACACTCATTAAAACGGCGACTCTCCGTCTCCGGGCGAGGGGCGGGGCCACAAACGGAGAAATTTTCATTTTAGACTTTGACTCATTTTATTTCTCCGTTTCATAAGCAAACTATTCAATCAGATAGTTATTTTTTTAAAAAACAGTCACAATTTCAAGCACTTTAAAGCACTTTATCCAAAATTCAAGCACTTTTCAAACTTTGAAAGGACAATATTAAAATCCAAGAATTTTCAAGGATTTCCAGCAGCCGTACGAACCCTGGGTAGATGACATGAGCCTTCAGCCTGAATACATTAATAGTGCTACTCATACTAGACTGAAAGCAATCTAAGAGCTTCCTGCCCCCCCGACTGCTAGTTAGATCAAAAAGTTGGCTGATGATATGGAAAGCCACATAAATTATCCGCATTTGTTCATTAGCTTTGTTATTTAAGAAATCCTGGTTGTATGAATTTATTAATACTGTTACTGAAAAACTACATTTCAAAAGCAGAAATGCTCAGCCTTAGCACTGACTCCGTATTTCAGTCATTATTGGTCAATTGGCATGCAAAAAACATACCATGTGTTAGATAATGAGCATGCATCAATGTAACAATACATATGGCAAAAAAAAAATAAATAGGGGAAATCATAATAGGTAACATTTAATGGGTCTTGACGAGATGAACTTTTGTTACAGAGTCCTGCTGTAGCATACATACCTGGAGAAGGTAAAATAGGATGTTGGTTTAAGAAAGGATGTGTCTCAGAAGGCGTCTGGCTAATAGGTGCATTTGTATTGAGGAGGCCAGAGGCAACAGGAGCACCCACAGTAGTAATGGTTGCATTAGGTTCCGTGTTGGACTGCGTCAGGTGAGAATTCATGAAGTGGGCCAGAGGATCAAATGCTGGAGCCAACAGCTGAGAGGAATCCAGAGAGGGACAGAGACAGGGACGGCGGGAGGGGGGATATACGGTGGTTTGGACTGAACCACCTGAGGCTGAGTTTGAGGCTGAGGAGTGACTGGGCCCACTCCACTACCGAGGGACTGGTGCTGCGGTCTCTTGGTGTCCTTGTTAGTTGAAGTCTTCTTCTGCTGCTTGGGAACCAGCCCTGTACAGACAGCACAAAGTGAAATAAAGAAATAAGAAGCTGAAGAATAAACCTATGACATGCTGGTGCAGAGTGCTGAGTGTATATTACCACTGTCAGAGTCTTCACTATCAGAGGAGTCACTGCTGCCTGAAGATGAGGATCCCGTCTTCATCTTTGTCACATTTGTCATTTCCAGAGGCTTCTCTGCTGAAACAAAGAGCCACAACATTCAGAGGTTAACCACAATATCGTTCATATGATTCCAATAACAACAGAAGCAGTGATGCGTCTTCAAATACAAACTCACCGACGTGTGAAAGTAATGTTAAGTGCATTTTATCTTGTTCAATGACTGATAATTCAGAATTAATAATTTTTTCAATATCCCAGACTCAAAATTAAAGTTAGGTATGTTTCTGGAACAGAAAAGCCAGAGTTTCCCTGTCCTCAAGGTAAACTCACAGTAAAAAATAAATAAATAAAATGTAGGTAAAAGTCCTTCAGATTAAGTATTAAGCATTCAAAAAGCCTACCTGATGGTTTTTTCTTCTTTCTGAGGCAGCTTGAGACATACTTCTCCAGCTCTCTCAGTGTGGAGGGCTTCAGCGTCTCAAAATCAATCTCAATCTCATCCGGATTGGAGTTTTTCAGCGAAGGCTCACGGGTTTGGATTATGTGCACGACACGGCCCAGCTTGTCTCCAGGCAACTTATTGATATCCAGGCTCAGCTGGCGCTTCTCCTCATATGACATTGGCTTGCACCTGTCAGCAGACACGTCTAGAGAAGAAAACATTACAGTAGGTTAATAATGTTCCCTAGCATGCATATAAACAAAACTCAATCACATTTCTTGTAATATACATACCTATGTCAACCTCTTCAAGTGAGGCTGAAGGGACAAGAGGGGTCGGCCCAGGCTGAGGGAGTACAGCAGGCCGGGTGTTTTTAACTCCTTCTTTCTTACTGTAAACAACAATCGATTAGATTAGCTCCAGGTAATGCAGGCGCAATAACATTTCTTAGCTTCTTCCTTCTGGAAAACCTACCTGGGCTTTTTCCTCTCTTTTTTTGCACTGATAGGTTCTTTACTACTTTTATTTTTCTTGGATGTCTGAAGCACTGCAAGCGGAGGAGTCTCCACAGGTTCTTCTACTCCCACCTTCTTCTTGTACTTTTCTTTCTTCTTTTCCTTCTTCTCCCGCTCTTTTTTCTTGGGCTTGCTGGCCTGTGGCTGGGAGAGTGCTGCCAGTTGCTCATGGACAGCTTTGAGCTAGAGGACGGACACACACACACACACACACACACACACGTTAAAGAGACGGAAAGAAACAGCACATTTGATTCTCTGAGCTCCAACATTCACCCATGTTTCGTAAGGCTGTTCTGCAGCCCTAAATTTCCCCTCATCTAACCTGTTCCTGTAACTCTGCCAGTCGCTGTTGCCTTTCTTGTTCCGAGTCTCCTCCCGAGGACTCCGATTCGGAAGAACTCGAGCTGTCGTCTTCCGAGGCAGCAGGAGGAGGTGGAACTTGTCGTGTGGAGGGGGCAGGGTGGAGGGCCGACGATGGTGTGGGAACAGGGGCTGGCTCCTCAGGGTCATCGGGCATTTTGGCGAAACGCATCTCAAACACGTCCTGTAGGATGGGAGGACAGCAAGAAAAACTGAGCTTAAATGGAACCACAAACATATTCTACAGATTCTCTCTGCAGGAGTCCAAATGGCGTGCACCAAATAACGTCTGGAGTTTAATACAATGTTCGTTAACTGTTCATCTGTACTCCACCACAAAAATCAAGCAATCGAAATGCCACTGATTTTCACTTTGAATGGGTGTAATGAAGATATTATATATACAATACTGGCCAAAATTACAGCCATTTTTTTTAAAAACTCTCCCTGTATTTTTATATGCTCAAAAAATGACTGCAAAAATAAGATGATTCCGTCTGGAACACCACCAAACACTGAGCTTCCTTCTTAAGATGGTTTGCCAGGCCTTTACTGCAGCATTCTTCAGTTGCTATTTGTTTCTGTCTTCAGTTTGTCTTCAGCAAGGCCAAGTGAGCACTGACATTTATGAACTTACCTTTTCTCTCTCTTAAGAAGCTCTAAAATTGTTTTCACAGTATGTTTTGGGTCATTATCCCATCAGTTTTGCAAGATTTGACTTAATCCGACAACATTTAGTGCAACATTTAGCTCCTGGTTCAAATGGTTGTTCAGTGGTGCCTACGTGTAAGCTGTTGGGTTTGTGCTGCATGATTCAGCAGAGACCTATGCATTTCCCTCTATTTCCTTCCATGACTATTAGTTAATATGATAAATCAGTGAGCTGTGATCCACCTTTGGCAAAGATTAAAAAAAACATCACTATCTTTATTATGAGTTATGTGAGTTATGGAAAATAATAATAATGAAAAAAGGTACATTTTAGAGCCCTCTGTCAACCAAAACATCTCCAACTTTCTTACTTTGGAGGGTGGGTATTTGGTGAACTGGCCCTTTACAGACTTAGTTTTATTTTTGAAGCACTGCTAAACCTGTAAACTCATACTAGCTTTATATAAGATCCAGCACCCCCACCACCTTTTAGTAACTCAAAAACAAGGCAACCATAGTTACATATGTAACTAGCACAGAAAGAACGGTCTCCTGTGACCTGGTAGTATTTCCCTAACAAGAAGGTAGGTTAAAGAGTGGAGAGTGGTTAGTGAGTCAAAGTCAAAGAGGCTGTCCTTAAGTTTATGCTGCATTTGTAGAGTGCTTGACATTTTTTCCCTTCAAATGTTTTTTCCCCTCCTGACTTTTTTTTGGTGCTGCCTTAAAATCTTTCCTATACATTCATTCATTCTGGCAAGTTCATCTTGCTTGGCAGACTTTTTTGATGTTCCTCAAACCCTTCTATGGACAAGTGTTATCAGTGGTTTGCATCTTGAAACAAAGCCTCCATACAACTGTTCTGGGAATGATTCATATGAGATTTCGGAAACTGCTTTAATTAAGGTTTAGAGGGGTATCCAAAGACTTGGGTGTATAGAGTATATAATGTTTATTATGGTTTGCAAGACAGTGTGTAAAATGTGTGGCTTACCTGTAATTTACGGGCCATGGACACCACATCATGGTCTGGAGGGTTGTATTTGTAACAGTTTGAGAACATCAACCTGACATCTGCTGCGAATTCTTGAGCATCTCTGTACTGTCTGTTGTCCCAGCTTTTCTGCAGGCAAAAAATGGAAAAAAGAGAAACATAGATCAAACTTGAGCAAGTTTAAGGTTTAAAGATGGTCCTCTCTTCTTATAGCCTTTTACAAAACTGAGACCTGCAAGTTGACAAGTTGCGGAGAGACTTATTAAGCTCAATCGTCTTATTTTGCTCTAGTATTCCCTGATTTACATCCTCTTGATTATTTTAACTGCGTTTTAAGACAGACTTTTGCGTAGGACATTATTTTTTAAAGTTTATGGCAAAAAGATAAAAAAAGAAATGGAAAGAAAAACCTGCAACATATCAAAAATTTTGGTATCAAAACCAAGTTTCTCATTGAAACTGAAGCCTTTTCAACTGTAATAACAGGTCTGTAAAAGCTGTAATAAAATCACCTTGATGGTGCTGAGATCCATGGGGTGCTTGATGATTTCATGGTAGTCATGGAGGCCGAGAGCTTTCGCATCAACAGGTTTGTAAAATGGCCAGGCATAGGCCACATGTTCTTAGACAGCATCTCTCTGACAAGACGTGCGCACCAACGCAACTGCTCCTGGCGTTTCGGTGTTCCTGTCCCTCCCATCTCCAAGCCTCCTACAAGGTGATGCTGAGAGTCTGGCTGTGATGCTTCTCTTTTGGGCTGCTTTGATGGGCGAATGCTGTCTCGGCGTGGCCGAGTCTCGGCAGAAACAGGAGATGATTCACTGAGCTGATCGTTGGCGGTGGGCGTCGTGGTATCAGCTTTCCTCTTCTGGCTCTTCCTTTGCTGTTGGAACAGAAGTGTTTAGAGGCCAGAAGCTGAAAAGCAATTCAATTCAATTTTATTTATAGAATTGCCAAATCACAACAAACAGTTGCCTCAAGGAGCTTTATATTGTAAGGTAAGTCAGCAGTGAGAATGGATGTTGACCTCTGTCTTACCTTGATGAGGGCAGGGGAGCTTTGCAGTATGGGGGCAGTAGGATGGAGGCCTGGGTGAGTCACAGTTGGAGGGGGAACAGATGTCATGCCCTGAGCCAGGACATCTGAAGTGGAGAGGGAGAATGGCAGTCCCAGATGGGGCGCATGGTTTGTGGGTGTAGGAGGCACACGGGGAGGCTGAGGCTGGGCTAGAGGCAGGGGCAGAGGTTGAGGCAGAGGCTGGAGAAGAGGATGAGCAAGAGGTTGGGCCAGAGGATGAGCCATGGGTTGGGCCAGTGGCTGAGCCAGGGGTTGGGCCAGTGGCTGAGCTAGTGGCTGGGCCAGTGGCTGAGGCTGAGTGGCTGGGCCAGTGGCTGAGCTAGTGGCTGGGCCAGGGCTTGGGCCAGAGGCTGAGCTAGTGGCTGGGCCAGGGCCAGGGCCTGGGCCAAAGGCTGAGTTAGGGGTAAGACAGGGGAGCCTTGAGGGGCGGGTGCAGCACGGGTGTGTGGAGTGGTTGAAGGGGACGAAAAGCCTCGTGTATGCGGGGTGGTGGAGGGGGATGATGAGTCTTGCCCTGAATCTGATTTTGAGATCAGACCTGAAAGGAAAAATACAAAGTGTGAACATGAGGAGCACAAAGGTAAAACCACAGAAAATAACCCCAACCATTCTTGCCAAGACCTACTTTACCATACCCAAACAGTAATCTGTTCAACAGGTTTAAGGGAAATGCCCAACAGGCATGAAACAACCAAAACTTGATTTGTCAATAAAAGTTCCACACTAGGTGTGGCTGATTAAGTGGGTGGAGGAGAGCAGAAAACAATGAAACCAAACATACAAGTTGAGCTGGATAGATTAGTAATATTTGCATATCACTGCCACAGATGCATCGAAACTCTTCTTCAAAGCCTTAAATGTATACCAGGAATTCACACAAGTGTAACCTCTAGCATTAAGTTATAGCACCTTTTCTACTGATGCAATGAGACAAGAAAAACAATTCACAGGAAGCAGAAGCATCCTATAAAAATAAATGAATTAATCAAATATTACCTGTCTCTCGCCTGCCTCCTCGGCGTCCCTTTGTAACCACAGCAATCTCAGTCTCCTCCTGCGGCATCTCTGTAATCTTCTGGAGAAAGAGCTTTTCCAAGGCTTCTGCCATTAGGACAATATCATCCCCAGGCTAAACACACAAACACATGAAAACAGCAGAGGGCATTAGCACATTATATGTCTATTAAAGTCATTGAGCAGGACAATGCCGTCACAGAAGTCGCATGTGCACACAACTTCTAATGTGGCTGACCTTGTTGTAGATGTAGCAGTTTGTGAACATTGTGTTGAAGTCTTGGATACACTCCTGGGCATTCCAGTAGTAGTTGTTCTCCAGGCGTTTTTTTATTGTGCCCATGTCCATAGGATTCTTTATGATCTTATAGTAGTCCTTAAAGAGCCAGACAAATGTAAACAAATGTAAGGAAGTGTTCAACACTATGATTAAAGATGCCTCACTGCTGCAGTGCAATGGCATTCATAAGAAAACTTACGATTACATGCACACATTTAAATACTCTGTAGTTTTGCATTTTAATATATCTATATTTAACATATAAAGGGACTCAGGAAAGCTGCTCTGGATTATTGACTGAACTCAATTCATGGGTTACTGAATAGATAAAAGACGGACACTCTCTTGATATTTCATTAATCGTTTTAATTATTTTTAGAGGAAAAAAAAATCAAATATTAGCAGGTTTCCAGTTGCAGTATCAAAGATGGACGTGCCCACCGTGACGTCACCTGATGTTTAGTGAAATCTCATTTTGAAGCCTTGAGCTGAACATTTTCACCATCTTCATGTTTTGAATTTAGACAATCTTCCTTTCTCTCATAATGACCATAAATTACAAAATGAACTTCATACTGTATTCAGTATGAGGTGAAGCTAGCTATATAGCCCACAAAGTCATCAGGGAGGTGTTTACACAGGTCACAGAGCTGAGCACCATTTTCCCCATACATTTTTATACAAAACAATGTGTTTTTATGCACATGGCATGTAACAGTATCTTGATTAACATGTGAGTTGCTTAGGATCTGATGGTAAATAATGTTTTGTGGGTCTTCTACACATCATATAGGTCAGCTGTTACACACAGATTTCAGGTTTACATGGTGGAATAGTTCATCCAGCTCTCCTCTGGATAAATCCTGTGCTCCACCTGAATCTCAGGATCTCACACAGTCCCAGAAATTTCTATCAGAAGAGCTATACTTATCCTTATTTAAAGCAGAATGATTCTCCTTCACTGCCTCTCACTGATCTGAGTTGCCAAACTCTTTTCAGAGAGAAACACATAGGCTATGTAAGAGCTGTGCTTACACGGTATTATTTTCATTAATAAATGGTTTATGAACTGCTAATTTGTGCTTCTCTTGACAGAATGCCAGTTACTAATAAAATTAACCGGCAGCTCTTACTATGTAAATCTGCACATTATTAGTAGATCACGCTGCGACTGCAGCATACATAATAATAATAATAATAAATAAAAACACACACACACCAAAAAAAACCAACCAAACAAACAAAAAAAAGCCCTAGATGCATCCTTGATGTTGTTTCTCTGAAAAGCCAACACCTGCAGCAAAAAGTAAATGCCAGGACTAAAGGTAGTACCAGGTTTGTCTCCTTGGTAACCATAATTAGAAGACCAAAGGAGAGTTTTTCCCCTGCTCAACTTAAGTATTCAAGTCCATTGTCACAACGTGCCAAATGAGTAAATAAGTATGTAGAAAAGCACACATGTACACACGTACACGTACACGTACACACACACACACTTTGTGGAAGCCCAAAGCAGAAAGGTCAACAGCATGTTTTGCTGCAGGGTGACACCCTGACCTGTACTGACTGTGTGAAACTTTGTATATGAAATTTATTTAGTAGTTGTTACAGTGCTTTTTTGTGCTCCACTCTGATTACAGGCACACTGAGAGACACACACACAAACATGTGACTCACAGGCAAATTGAGTTTGATGGCATCTACAGGAGCCTGGAAGGGCCAAGCAAAATTGTGTTTCCATAATGTCTTCAATACCACTTTTTGCAGGTACTGAAAAAGAGCAAAAAAAATAAATATATACATATATATATACACACACATACTTAAGTCAAAGTGAAGTTTAACCAGCAGACATGGTTCACAAAACAAAGTCTTCCTACCTGCAGCTGGTTGGTCTGTCGTTTGGGTCTGGAGGGGTTCCATGTTTCAGGGGGTGGAGGGTTGAAGGGGATAGGTGGTTGGGCAGAGGGAGGGTTCTGGCTGCTGCCTGCCTCCAGTCTGTCTCCCATCGCACTGGTGGGCTGCAGTGGCTGAGCAGACAGTTTAGGCAGATTGGACCTGGCAGGGGCAGGTGGGACCGGTGGGACCCCCTTCAGGCCATTACACTCCTCACGTGACTCTCTGAAAGAATCATCGAGAAAAGCGCCATCTCTGCAGCCGTTATGAGGAAAAACTTTTGACTGAACTTTCTGAGAATGCAGCTCACATTTAGTATTGTTGTCACACCTCAAACCTGAAACCACACCACTATCATGCCACAATCAATATCAAACCACTTTTTACATGCTCCGTCTCAATTATCTGTCTCCCTATCACAATCCAGGGTATGCACTTTGTTCTACAGTACAGCTTCAAAGGGCCTCCACGTGAGAAAAAGACAACTTGGCAAAAGGTTGGATTTTTTCCCCACCCAAGAAAACTAAAGATCTCATCTTTGACGCTTTAGCCGCTCTGACAGCTGTGACCCAAACTCAGCATCTGATTTTGTCATTATGTGCTTGAAATTATTGTCCTAAAACAGAACCAGCCACTGAGGACTCAACGTCTGTTTATATGCACAAACAAAAGCATATATTCCACATCAACTTCAAACTGTTACCTCTCAGCATCAGAGCATAAATACTGACTTACTGCCTAAGATCAAATACTGTTATGGCTGTTCACCTGCAACACTTCTGATCCATCAAATAGAAGCAGAAATTTTAAACACATTACAGGTTTCACTAGCTATACAATTTCCAAAAACAATGCAGAGTATTTTACTTAAGCTAAATGCACAAAGACTACAAAACACTGATTACTGCATACAAATCCACAGCTCAGCTTTGTATCTTTTACATAAAGCTGAACTGTGGATTTTTTGCTCTTAAATAATCTGTTATTTAAGAGCAAAAACAAAAAAAATGCACTAATGTTCACAGAAGGACAGTTCAACAAGATGAGGCAGAACTTCAAATGCATACCTTATCCAATACTCGGGTACTGTTAGTAATGATATACATTTTGGAATAATGGATTGCACGGTAAAAGGCAGAGAAGTATTATGAGCTGACAGAAGCTTTTACACCAACTCCAGAGAAGCTTAATATATTCCATGAAAAGTAAAAGAAGTACTTTTCTGGTCTTAAGTACAAAGCTGTATGATGTCTATCTGGGAATGACAACTTAGTCCATGCTTGGACTTTCACTGTCTTTGATCAAAAATTAGAAGCAGTTTTAGAAACTGGACTAGATACAAGATAAAACTGGGGTGCAGGTACGACTGAAATTTGCGAATGCGCGCATTTTGCTAGGAAGCCTAATGAAATGTGAGGACATCAGATATTGGCTGGTGGAAGCAATTATATTTCGCCTTTTAAAGTGTAAGCAGACAAAAGGGGGTAACGATGATTTTTTTTTAACAGCTAAAAATAATACAATTTAAGCATCTTAACTTTCAAACCACAGATAAAAGTGGTCATTATTTTGCAAAAGAAAACCTCATTATTAAACCCTCTCAACTGCTTTCACAAAGGCCAGTTATTTTCTGGGGACTTACATGTTTGTTGCTGTGCAGCTGTGGTCTAATCCAGTTGTGTGATCATATCTCAGTTGGGGAGGTGGCAACTTCCCGGGGTAATGTGGGATGTTTGTCAGCGACACGCTGAGGCAGCACAAAAACCACAACACACAGAGAGCTGAGTGTCACACCTGTGAGAAACTGGGTTAAGAAACTGAATTAGAGTCAGTCTGTCTAGTTAACATTTGTGCAAATTGTCCTTTTTTTTTTAAACTGTCCAGATAAAAAAAAACAATTCCACATTAGAAAACACAGAATTGAAAGCCCAAGACACCCCGCTCTCTTTGATTCACAGACCTCACAGGTAAAGTTTTCTTAACTGTCATAACTACTGTTTTTTGCACCTATATAATACATGGTTTCATAGATCTTTTGTTTTACTGTTCCTGTTTAGAGATTTTAAAACATACTGGATGACAGTGATGTACTGTATTTAATGCAACACTCTTTTGGATTAAAAACTGAACTCCACCTGACCTACAACCTTGGCATGCCTCAGATGACCTTTGATAACACTGTGGTCAAAGGAATTTCTCAGTGAGAATGAATCAATCAAAGATAACAGCTAACATTTAGTTTATCATCACCTGGCAGTTTCTTATGAGTTTCTTCTAATAAAGACCAAAAGCTTCTTTAAAAAAAAATAAAGTTTACTGATGTCTTTGTATGTTGGTGAAAACTTCATCACAGCCTGTGTCCTGCTACAGTTCCACGCAGTAAAGTTAAAAACAACAACAATACCCCCAGTTAAGCGGACTGCATACTCCTTTAAGCAGTGGTCCTAAACCACCTTATTAATGTATACGGATACGTAATATCCTCATAATAATTCTAACTGACCAGCAATCAGCACTGCAGCGAGTGCCTGAGACCAAAAGCAAAAATAAAAGTACAACGATACTGCGGGAAATACTCAAAGGTCATTCTCCAAACAACGCAACTGCATAAAACTACACACAACATACACAGGAACGCAGCGGTGTCGCAGCTGATTAGATCAGTAAACGATCAGGAACCCTATCGATAAAGCGATCGGACGTAATCAGACTGCGAATCGTGTCACACAACGCTACTACTACGGCACTGCCGATAAGTGGGTCATTAACATGTCATAAATAACGCGTAATGTACACAAACACGACACAATTTCCTGCAAAACAACTTTACTTCACAGCTAACCTTCCATGTCGGCGCATCGCCATTTCCACTGTGATCAAGTGACAGCTGCGCACGTAAACTGCGTTTCAGAATACGACTTGGACAGGCTTGATATTCTCGAAATGACGTACGGCACATTTCACATGAGCTTCTGCGCCACAGCGCCTTTACTACGCTACCGAGAGGACGTAACTTGTGTCACGAATACGGCCTACGGGGCTACAAACAAACAGCCTAGCAGCTAACTGGCTAACATGATAGCGACATGCAGCTAACGTGCACACTGACAACACGCAGAGTCCGCTGCTAGAAAAACGGCCCCACACGAGTGGTAAGAGGACAAAGACACAACACAGAATATGCACAATAACACCAAATCGCTCGCACTTAAAAGCTAAAAAAACCCAATCCACCTCGCGTGCCCGAGCCGGTGCAAGGCCTGCGCAGACAGCTCATGCTCCGCTTCCCGAAGCGCTCACTGAGCGGGCGGGAAATATGCTGCCGACGCGCGCTGGAAGCATTTTATCGGAACCCCGAGGTTGTAAGCTTTCATTTGATGTACCAGTGTAATCCACAAAAAGGCAAAAAATGTTATTTTTACCTTCTTCGGTCGGTTGTCAGCGCTCACAGACCTTCCTCGCCCCAAATCCAGAACAAACAGTCCCGTTTCACGTCGATGACGTCAGACGCACGGGGGCAGGCTGAAATGTCACCTACAGTTCCGCCCCATCCCCCTCCCCCTCTCCCCCTCCCCGAGGAACATCACGCAATAGCTTGTAATCATTTCAGCCTGAGGAGCGGCTGGTGCTCATCCTGCTAAACCGCTTGGTTTAAATAAAAACTCCAAAATGTATATATATATTATTGATAGACATGTATTTATGTAGCTGACGACAACTAAGGTGGTCAAATGTACCCGGCACGCACAGCACGTAGGCCATCCAGCTGCCATCTGCTTTCTCTGGAAATAAGTTTTCTACGAAGTAGAGAACGAAACACGACAACTGGACAGCAAAGAAAGGACCCGAAAATACTAAATACTAAATAAAGATGATTTGAAAAAAAAAACAACTTTAAAAACAAAACCAGTTATTGCTCTTGTCGTTTTCTATATAATGAGGCTCAATCATTTTTTATTTGAACGCAAAATAAATTAAAGGTACTGAAGGAAGTGCTGTAAAATATGCCAAATTAAAGAAAAAACACCGAACATTTCATGTTGCTGGATGCATTTATACTATAGAAGAGGGGTGTCAAACATGCGGCCCGGGCGCCAGAACCAGCCGTCAAAGGGTCCAAATGGCTTTGCAAGAGTGAAAACTGCAGTGAAGTCATTCTTCAGTGTTTCAGTGATGTTCCTGTTGACGTGGTGCCAGCATTTCTACACAGGCGTGAAATTAATCTAATCTTGACAAACTGTTCAGTTCATAAAGAGGAAAAAAGAAGCAAAAGAGTAAGATTGTTTGGTTTGTGCTTCTGTAGTGCCACTGTGATCTGAAATGCTGCTGAAACTGTATTTTTTATAAGATTTCTCAGGCTTTTCATCTGTTTTGTAAATGAACTTTTCTTCAAAAGAAAACTTTTTTACATTAAAAGAACAGTAGATTATTATGCAGCTTAATGACCTATTCCAAATAACCTTTAATAGCCTGATTTGATCTCAAGCTCAGTTGATCATGGTTTTCATGTGTTCAGTATTATCTTATAACATGTTTCAATCTTGATGGAAGCAGTGTCTTCCAGGTATAATACAATGTGAGGAGCATGGGGGGGGGTTGCTCTAGTGTTTTGCTAAGTGTGAAAATCACGAGAATCATATGTTATTGCCTTTCAAGGCACTAGATTTCAGTCCAGCTGAACACAGATGGGAGGTTGTAGGTGGTGCGAGGAAGCACTCCTGAGCACCATCATCAAAACACATGAATGTTTCATGCTTGTTTACTGCCATCTCACTGGTAATCAGGCTTTTCTGCCTTTTCCTGTTTGTGTGTCATCTGTCCAAGAAGAAATCATATCCTCTCATATTTGTGATGAGTGCTTGCGTAGAAGGGAACAGGTACGCCACCTAGTGGTAATGGATAGTGTTAAATCCATGGATGCTCAGAATTATCGGAGCTCTGATTAGCAGTCTGCATCAGTGTGTAAAATTAGCAGTGAAAATATGTGCAGCACAAATTAAGTAAGCCTGCTTGGCAATTTAATTTTTAGCTTTGCCTTTGATACCTGTTCAGTTTACATTAAACTAAACATCTACACAGGCAGCCTTACTCTTGTTGAAACTTACACTCACTGCCCACTTCATTAGGTACACCTGTTCAACTGCTTGTTACTAACTGTATCTAATCACATGGCAGCATGGCAGCACATTTAGGCATGGAGACATGGTCAAGATGACCTGCTGAAGTTCAAACAGCATCAAAATGAGGAAGGTGATTTAATTTAATCTCACTAATCTCTTGTACAGCGTCAGCCTTAATATAAGTATATCTTGCCTACATTTTTATATTTTATCTATTTTTGTTTCTACATGTATAGTTTTGCACTCATCGTTGGCACTCTCACTTTGATGTTTAGTTACTGTAGATTGCATTTTTTCTTGCTTCTGTAACACAATAATTTCCCTTGTGGGACCAATCAAGTATCTATCTATGTTACTTTGAAGGTGGCATGGTTGTTGGTGTCAGATGGGCTGGTCTGAGTATTTCAGAAACTGCTGATCTGCTGGGATTTTTCCACACAGCCAACTTTAAGGTTTATTGAGAATGGTCTAAAAGAGGGAAAATATCCAGTGAGCAGCAGTTCTCCAGCTGAAAATACCTTGTTGATGTCAGAGATTACAGGAGAATGAAGGCTTCAAGCTGATATGAAGGCAGTAACTCTAATAACCTTTTTTTTTTTATGGACACATTGAACCTTGAAGAAGATGAGCTACAGTAGCAGAAGACCACACCAGGTGCTACTTAGCTAAGAACAGGAAACATGCTACAGGGCACATGGGCTCACCACATGGGCAATGGAAGATTGGAAAAAATGTTGCCTTGATTTCTGCTGCTACATGTGAATGAGCGGATCCATCCTGCCTGGTATCAGGCAGCTGGTGGTGGTGTATTTTTTTTTTGGTCACACTTTAGTACCAACTGAGCATTGTTCAAATACCTAGTGTACCCATCTTCTAATGGCTGCTTCCAGAAGGATAATGAACCATGTCACAAAACTCAGATAATCTCAAACTAGTTTCCTGAACATGGCAATGAATTCAACATGCTAATATTGGCTCCAGTCACCAGCTGTCAATCCTATAGAACACCTATGGGATGTGGTGGATTGGAGAAATTCCTATCATGGATGTGCAGCCGACAAATCTGCAGCAACTGAGTGATGCCATCATGTCCATATGGACCAAAATCTCAGGAATGTTTCAGCAACTTGTTAAATTTGTGCCAAAAAGAATTAAGGCAGTTCTGAAGCCAAAAGGACATCCAACCCAGTACCATCAGTGTATCTAATGAAGTGGCCAGTGAGTGAGTTACACTTGTGTGTGGGAACTGATACAAAGAAACTGATTTATTCAACAAGTTTATTTCTTTCCCAGAGCGAGACAAAAACTATAATGACTGAAAGTATTCTGAATGATATTCAAAAAGTTCCATGCTTATTATTCTACAGACAGTCCCCTCAATCATCTCAACCACCACACCTGCAGAGTTAAAAAGCCGTCCCTGTTGCAGATTTCTCCAAAAGGTTGGAAAATGATCATCAATACAAGCAAAAGGACTGACAGCTATAACATTGTTTAAACTCTGGAAAAAAAGGAACATCTCTCTCATTACAAGTGCCAGGTTTTCTTAACCAATTCAAAACAATTTAAATTTTAACAAAAGGCACAACAAAACAAAATAAGACTAATACTTTTCATAAATATGCTCATTTGTCTTCTTGCCAAAGAAATGAAAAGTCCAACAATTCCACTCATGTCTGCAGTGAGTGTGAAGCTATTCCCAGGAACAGATCAGTTCAAGACAGAAATGGTGAACCACATGTCCAGTCTACTCTGATATTTAAAAACAAGTCTACCCATATCATTGTTGAGACTTTGCATGCATGCATAAGACAAGAGTTACTATTTCTGACATTTCTTTTCATGTAAATCTCAGCAAGAAAGTGAATAAGAGTAGTAGACAAAATGTGCAACTGTTCTTTTGACAAAACTCAAATGACAAGCTCAGACTGACGGTGAAAAATGATGGGAACTCAGAATGTGTGTGGCAGTTAAATTGGACTGACAGTAGGGGTCACTAACTGGTCCAGACAGATGTTCAGGTGGAAAGGTCACATACAGGGAGCAGAAATCATTCATGATCATTGGTGTCTTCCTCCTCAAGCTCTGCTGCCTCTAATCCTTCCTCCTCTCCCAAGTCACCATGTAATCCCTCTTCACCAATCTCATCATGAACCACATATCCCTCATCCTCCTCCTCCTCGTCCTCCCCAACTTCAAAACCTTCCTCCTCATCCAGGTTCCCCTGCTCCTCCTCCATCTTTTCCTCCTCCTCTTCTTCTTCTGTGGCTGTTGCCTCTGGTGGTGCTGCTGCCTCTGCTGCTTCTCCTCCTTCTGCTGCCTCTGCTACTTCTCCTTCGACCACCTCTTTGCTCGGCTCCTCCTCAGGAGCAGACTCATCTTTGACTGGTTCGCTTTCTGCCTGGCTCTCTGCTGCCTCGCCCGTTCCCTCCAACTCCGATACATCCATTGCCATGGTTTCCTCTGGGTCCTGTTCATCCTGGTTACCAGTGAATGGGTTCTCACCCTGACAAAATAATTAATAAAAAAAAAAAAATTACACACTGCATTCACGGTAAACATCTAAATCAGAGATCTAACTCTTGATACATCAGTGTTTCTTCACACTATAACCTTTACTGTTTCAAATTAAGAGTGGATGTACAGTCCAACATGGCTGGCCTTTTGTTTGTTTGTCTTGCAGTAAAACATAATTTATAATAAAAGCCATGAATTATGAATGGGAAAGAGCCCCACAGTTAAAGTTTGGCGACACAAAACCCTGTTTTTGCTACATTCAAAAATATTGTGACCATAAATTCTGATATCATTTCTATCCATAAAGTAAAAATCACTAAATTTAGTGTAGTGCATATTTGTACTACAGATTTCTAGTCCAAGGCCACCTAGGACACTGTGCATACCTTGAGGTAGCTCTCCAGCTTCTTGCCAATGAGTTTGTGGTTCAGGATACTTCGAGCAACTGACAGACTGGCCCGCTTAGACTGCTCCATCATACCCTTAAAATACAGAAGAGCTCCACGTCAAAGCAGAACATTGAAAGAACCAGAAACTGCATCAAATGTGAGACAATTTGTTTTAAATAAATAAATAAACAAATAAACAAACAAATGTATGCATCTATGTATGTATGTATGCATGCATGCATAAAGGGGGTCAGGTGCAGTTTGGTAGGAAGAAGATAGTTACATGAAGCTGGTCACAAGGTTTAAAATTTTTTCTATTGATAACCACAAGGTAACCGATATTTAGTTCCAATACATTTAAGAGAAGAGACATTTCTCATAGCTGATATGTGTAAAACCAGGCAAGTCGCACTGAAGTAATGATCTAGATGGACAAATACCACTGCAAACAAGAGGACAATAATGCAAATAAACTAACATGAAGTGTTCCTTTTAACCCCTAGAGTTCCATTTCCCTAAATCAGATGTGGGACTATCCACTTGCAGAAGACCTCCTGTACCTTGCGGTTGTAGTTGTGGTCAGGAGACTTGATGTGTTTTTGTATCAGGTGGGGCTGCATGGGAATGAAGAGGTCACACGCTGCACAGTGAGCAGCTTCCACCTTCCTCATGAAGTGCTCCATTCCAAGATCTATACAGACGTGGGAAATATCAGCAGTGAGAAATCCCTCTGCATCTTCCGTTTTTAAGACCCACACATACACACAGAGCTGCTGCTTACCCCTGGTGAGGTCCTGCTCTTTGTACACCTGGCAGATGGCAGCACTGTGGTTTTCCAATTGGCCGACTCTCTCCTCTGTCTTCTTAAACTTGTTTTGCAAGTACTCCTGTAAAGTTTTTTCTTTTTAGTTTACAGTTCATCTACTTGTATTTAATTGACTCTGGGTATCCTGCTGTATGTCAAATTGTTGGATTAAACAACCCTGTCAAACTAACCAATCTTAACTCACCCAGTTTACCCTTGCTTGGATGTATAACTGCATGCATGAATTTGGCAAGATTGCTGCCCAAGTATTTCAGTGCATTTATCCTGAAATCTTATTTAACCACACTTCAAATGGTTTTAGAGCATTTACAATGAGCAATTCCCATGAAATTTGACACAGAAATGAAAAGTCTCTAAAAGCCTATGACTGGCAGGTTTCTTCAGTTTCAGTTAATCATATTCATAAATGTGACTTTCAAATATGATCCATCACCTGCAAGAAGTCTGTAGTAGGCTTGGACAACTGGCTGGAAAGGAACTTAAAGTGGTCCTTGTGGAAGCGACTCTCAAGATGAGCTTCCATTTCTTCCTTGTAGAACGAACTGGAACTTGCACACAGAACATGCAAACATCACTCTGGAAAGATATTTTAAGTCTTAGTCTTGAAGCCCATCAGAAAGAGCCAGATGAGATGAGAGAAAGAGTCATGCAATCTCAAAATAATTATATTTGGGTTGAAAAAAGAAACAGGAAAACAAAACAGGAAGGAGCATGTTGAAATAACTTTCTAGAGGTTTGTCATTTCACCTTTCCAGGAATCCCCTTCTCTTCCTCATTTTTGGGTGTCTGTCTGGACCCTGGGTTGGTGTCTGTTTGCCCTGTGGCTTCTTCTTCTCCTCCTGTTTGGATGCAGCTAACCAGGGGCAACAATGCACGTTAGATATATGAAGATTTCAGAAGAAGAGACTCATGCACAACCCCAATTTAAAAAAAGGTCAGGAAACTGTATAAAATGTAAATTAAAAACAAAAAGCAATGATTTGCAAATCTCACAAATACACTTTCTTCACAACAGAAAACAGAATTTGCAGCAGATCAGTAACAGGACTGAGTATAAAAGATCATATTAGTGAGGCAGAGTTTCTCAGAAGAAAAGTTGGGCAGAGGGTCCCCAACCTGCAAAAATCTGCATCTACAAATTATGGAACAATTCCAAAATAACCCTCCTCAATGTAAAAGTGTCAAGACTTCAAGTATCTCATTATCTACAGTACATACTATTTACTAGGATACTAGGATTTGGAGAAATGTTTGTGGGCAAAGGACAAGACTGAAAAATCAATATGTGAATGCCTGTGAGCTTCAGGCAGCACTGCATTAAAAACAGGCATGATTCTGTCATGGAAATCACTGCGTGGGCTCAGGAACACTTCCAGAAATCACTGAACACAGTTCACTGTGCCATCGACAAATGGATGGCACAGTGAACTGCTCTATTGTGCAAAGAAGTCATCATACATGAACAATGTCCAAAAAAATCCCACCATTTTCTCTTGGCCAAGGCTCACTCAAAATTAACTGAAGCAAAGTGGAAAACGTCTGTGACAAATCAAAATTTGAATTATTTTTGGACAACATGGATGATGTCTTTTGGACTAAAGAGGAGAAGCATCCATTATGTTATGAGTGTTTAGTTCAAAAGCCTGTGTCTCTGATGGTATGCAGGGGGCATTAGTGCCAATGGAATTGGCAGCTTGCATATCTGGAAAGGTAATCAATGCTGAAAGGTCGATTTTTAGTTGCTAATCAGGGATTACAGCATACAAAATAATTTGACAGAGACCTTCGTTACTGAACAGGTGACGGGGGGGTGGGGTGTTGTTCCCGAGCAATGGCTGGTGCTAAATAACGTGCCCGCTAGCCAACTGTGGTGATAGTGATACATTCCAGAAGTTAACTGAGATTATCAGCCCAGCGAGGACAAATCACACGAGTGTAGCAAGCAGTGGAGGCGTCGAAATACGTGTCAGCGATGATCCACTCTGTGTTAAAGGGTCGTTTTTTTCCCCCCAAATGACGGAAATCCATCACAGTGACAGAACTTTAATGCTGCTAATGTGGGTGAAATGCTCCGCTTACCTGGTGACACCTGAGCACTGCAGAGTTTAAATGAAGCATCAAAGCAATATATTTGTGTCAAGGATTTTTTTTTATAATAATATATTCGAGTTACTCGAGGAATCATTGCAGTCCTACTGCAAATATTACAGCAGTATGGCTTTATAATAGAAGAGTCCAGAGCCTGAATGGGCCCTGCCTGCAGTCTAGACCTTTCACAAACAGAAAACATTTGGAGCATCATGAAAAGGCAAATCCAAGTCTGTTAAGCAGCTATGGTCCTCTATGAGACAAGAATGGGACAACATTCCTCTCCCTAAAGTCCAGCAGCTGCTCCCCTCAATACTCAGACGTTTACAGACTTAAGGGATGCTACACAGATGGTAAACATGGCCCTGTGCCAGCAAATTATAAAAAGACACCCCCCGCCCGAAAAGGCACATTTCATCAGTTTAAACATAAATATGAGTTTATGAGATTTTCAAATCACTGCAGTCTGCTTTTATTCATATTTTACACAATATCCCAAAATTGTTGGGATTGGATTGGATTTAAAAAAAAAAAAAAAAAGCAGTTTAGGAGTCACTGTAGTTAAGCTTACCTTTATCACCTTCTTCAGAAGTTTTCGTCTCCTGTAAAGAAAGGTATTCCATTACTCATGAAGCAACCATAAAGCAGGTTTCATTTTAAATAAAGGGTTCATGGTACATTTTTTCTACCTTGACTTTATCATCTATACTTAAGTCCAGCTAAAATGTACTCCTTTAAGACTGCTGGATGTAGTAAATCTATTATGAATAGTTGTGCTACACAATCAACTCAAATCTGTGACAGGAAAAAAAAAGAAAAAAAAGAAGCTGACAATGAAAAAGATAAAACATTGTGTTCAGATTGTTTACCTGTTCTATAAAACCAAATTTTTACTTCCTCATTTGCATTTAAATTAACATATTTAAATTGGAAACAACATGATGCTCTCTTAAAGCAAGTGTCGGGGCAAATTAATTAGGTCCTGAAGCAACACAACAAAGGCAGATTTAAAAGGCCACTGTTAGTCAAAGACCCTGAGCTCATGTCATAGGTTGATCCACTCACTGCTGCAGCAGTCGTCTTTGGCTCACTATTATCACCATTTTTCTCTGGTTGCTCTAAAAAACAAAAAAAGAAAACAGAGCGCACACACATAAGACCAAGAAAGAAACCAAAATATCTGCCAAGAAATCAGGTCTTACGAGAACACTACACATTCAACTAAGACGGTACCTTGTGTAGCCTCTGACTCTGCACACTCTGTCTTGTTCATCTTTGATTCTGGCTCATCACCTGCAGTAGGGGTCTGCTTTCTTTTCTTCTGAACATCCCGCTGTGGCTTCACCTGCTACAGTTCACAAAAATCAGTTTGCACACAAATCCTTTTACTGAGAAAAATAAATGTAAAAAAAAACATGGACACTCTCAATACACCTGCTCCTTATGAATTCTAGACCTAATGTTTGGCAAAGCCAATTCACAGACATATTCTTCTCATGGTGTTCCCACATCAATGGTGTTAACCTTATCTTCTATCTATCCAGAACTGGGGCAAAGGAAAGGAAAAAAAAGGAAAACTAACTAGGCTACAAAGTGCAAAAATCAACATCCGCACAGATAAACAGGACAAAGAATTGAGTGGGGAGATGTGACTTTACTGTAGATACAGGCAGTTCAATGAGACTTTTCTGGTGGAGTAAGAAGGGCAAGTGATACTACAAATGTGTGTGTTGGGATTATCTGTGTCAAACTGCTTTAGATAGCAAATAGCAGGTGCTGGCAGTTTAGCAAGACTTGCCAGTTGACTGAGAATACAGAAGGAGGGAACTAGAAAGGGCCTAACTTTTTCCAGGTATCTGAGGAGGTCTTATTTGGCTGGAGATACTTACTTTGTTAAGGGGTCTCTTGCGGCCTCGCTGCCGGCCAGCCCGTGGGCCCCCTCCAAAATGCCTCCCAGGAAAGTCGTGAGGCCCTTGAGTAGAACCCTGGAAGCCCCCACTCTCAGGGTACATGCGGTTGGACAGGAGGGAAGGGAGCTTGCCTCTACCACCTCCTGGAGAGTGGCCACGGTGGGACTGACCACCGCTACCACTTCCCCGCAAACCTCCGCTTAATGGAGTGGGGTCAGACCTGCGGCTTCCAAACCCTCCTGCAGCTCCTCGACCCCCGGCGCTTCCACCCCTTCTGGGGGAACGTCGGCCTGCTCCAGCCCATCCTCCACCTCCAGAACCTCCTCCTTGGGGACTGGTGAAGGACTCCCTCATATTCTGTCGCATTTTAGCGACTCCATAGGAAGAGGAGGGGCTGTCAAAGCCTCCTCCTCCTCCTAGCCCAAGTCCCCCTCCGAAGCCTGGGCCTCCTCGCTGACTCAACAGCATGCTGTCCTCCCGGCCATCACCAAAACCATAGCTACCGCCGCCAGATCTGTAGAGATCTCGGGAGGAGGCAAAAGCAGAGGAGCGCGAGTCGAATGACTCGTACTGGTCAAACCTGCAGGAGGGAGGAAGAGGGTTGGTAGAGAAGAGCAGAGAGCAAGGGAGGCAGGGAGGGCAGCCAGGTTTGGATTTCTCCACCTGCTATTCCTTCTCCTCCGTGGTCTCGCTTTCTCCATGTTTTCTTGTCACTCCCAGCTTCATTTCAGAAAACACATTAGATCAAAATTTAATGATCTACAACAACTTAAACACTGTGCTTGTAGTACATTATAAAATAATGTTTTTTTTTGTCTGGAGTTTACAGCAATTACTGCAGATTAGGGAAATGCAGTTTCCTTTTAACCCTTATTCCTTTTTAAAGGATGGGCCATAAAACCTTGAACAGACATGAACATGGTCCATCAGAACCAATGACGTCTTGAAACAGGTACAAGTAGTAAAGTATCCTGGGAAGTGACTCAATTACAGTGAATACTAAAGAAAGGGGTTGATGTGTAAACATATATAAACTGGGCATTTTTTCAAGGGGTAATGGTGTGTTTGTAAATACAGTGAGTATCCTTCAATAAACAGTTCAGCTTGACAAGGCATTATCAGGGCACCTGTAAACTCATCTCTCTTCAGTAACCTAAAGCCAGAAGACAGGGTTAGGTCACATGGAGGATGAGAGAAACAACGTGTGTGAACACAAACACAAAGCCGGGACAAAAGCAATGTTCAAAGAGTTTTAAATAAAGATGGACTGGCTTTATGTGCAAGGATGTCAGTTTGCAACAAATGGAACAACTGATCTATAATTGCACCATCAACACGGGGATCATGCATTTCACAATGTCTTTCTTTTAAAGGATCACAGCATAGTTTTCTTCCCAACAAATCAGGCAAACTTCAACATAGCAAATGGGGAGCAAACAATGCTTCCTCAGATGCTGAGGCATTCAAATGCAGCTGGGGAGGGGTGGGGGTGGGCTCAATCTTTTCATCCCAAACAGAAGTTGAGGAAATATACTTCCTCAAGGGTTGGGTGCAAAGAGTAATGCCATAACAAAGTAAAACAGCACAATTTACTGGTGCAACCTCACATTTCTGTCAACACTCATCTGTCAACAACGGCATGGCCTTTGTTTTTTTCCCCTCTCCATACACTGTAAATAAGTCTTCTTCAGAACCACTGGAGAATTGCGAACTAGGAGGGCAGGTTTAGTGTTGGACTTGTTGAACTGAAATTACTAGCATTAGAAGGCCTAAGCATCTTTTTGTACACATTTACTGAGACACTTGTAAAACAAACTGGTAACTTGATATCGGCCAGACATGACATAACATTAAGAGACAATGTTCTCAAGGAACCAGAAGGGAAATCGCAACATGTGCTATGCAAGCTGAGTTTTAAACACTAAGGACACCACTGGGAAATATGACACATTCACTTGCATGGATGTGTGGTGAGGGTATCCTACTAATAAAGATGTTATGGAGCAGTACAAAGGAAACTATTATTACCTGTCGCCCCGAGACCCTTTAAACCCCCCCTCCAACTGAGTGAGCATGTCCAAACGCTGGTTAATCTTAGCAATGACTGCATCTGCATGCGTGCCTGTCGATGAGAGCAGAGATGCTCCAGAGAGCCCTCTTTTCATGTGGCCACCGCCTCCGTAGCCCCCAAGTCCAGACATGGAATCCTTATAACCTCCCCCATGCAGGTCAAAACCACCAGAACCTAATAAAGGGGGGAACCAAAAACATTAATTAACACTCTCATTGAATCTTCTACAATGAGAGAGCTCATCAGACTCATTAATGGATGAAACAACCCTGACAGTGATTAAGCAAATGCATTACAGAGAATAAAATGCACTACTCATTTGCTTTATAAATAGCAGCAATTTAGGGCTGTACACACTGACTAAATTTCTAACCTCTGCTTCCAGAACTTCCACCTCCCCAACTGGAGTAACCTACAAAAGGAGAGAATATGCCATTAAGAAAAAACAAGCACTGATAACTTAAACGTACATAAAATTTTGTTGGGAATACGTCCACATCAATGTGCAGAATTATTATAGCGAGTTGTTCAATAGCATAAGAAGGGAAATCCAGGCAGTGCAATGAAACCATGTGAAACGATAATGAAACTGGTAGCTGTCTATTTTGTTTTCCTATTTGACGATGAATCTGCAGCCTCTGCAGTTTAGAAAATAACCGTGAAATCAAAAAATGCAGAGGCATCTCGTTAGAGGCGGCCATTTTATCAGTTAGCCTTAAAACTAATCCCACGCTGACTCCATTTTAAAAGAATAAGCCAACAAACTTTGGCGGAGGACCTGAAACGCCTTCCACCAAACCAACAAAGGCCCACGTCCGCGTATTAGCAAATAATCAGCGCGATGGCGGTGGGTCGTGCAGCTAGCTAGAGCTAGTTTCATTAATGTCGGCTCACGGGCCTGCTGTGACGCTAACGTATTTCTTACTCCTGTTAAAACAAACGTACTGGTACATGACGGATATTGTAATAACTGGTGGAAAAATAAAACACGACCAGGGTTTAGCTAAGTATTTGTTTCAAGCTACAGCCGGATAAAGGCTGGCTCTTACTGCTGGGAAGCTAAAAATAAAGAAAAAAATCGCATTAGCTTAGCGAAACAGCTAAAAGACTGGACATGTTTGAGGCCACAAAGCATGTAGTTAACCGGATAATTATCTCTAATCAAATGTAAAAACTAAGCGGAGTATATTTACCAGAGCCGTAACCTCTGCCTTCCATGATATTATGTTCGCTATTTCAACAAAACAAGCGGCTACAGATCCCAGAAGAGCGGCTGTTTGCAGTGAAAGGTATCGAGCCAAGTCAGACACGCCAAAACCACGTGACCAACAAGGCCCTATTACGTCACATGTACGCTACTAATATAATATATTATAATATAAGATATCTCTTTTTTATTGGTTTGAATAGGATCAGGTGACCCTGAACCACGCAATAGATCTAGGCTGCCGTAAACTCTACCACAGTACTGCAAACTGAGGAGTTTAGCCTTGAACAACATGAAATTATTATCGCTTAAATTGTTGTCAAAGACAATTCCATATATGAAATGACCAGTACAGTTGTACAACTGAAACATGAATTATAACATTACATGTAGCTTTAATTTTATATCAAATGTCACTTGGTAAGCAGTCCTTAGCTTTGATAGTAATCTCATCTTCTTCTCCTGTCCTCTCTTCCTTACATCTTTCTCTATCTCATCTCTGAGATGCGGTTTAGCATTTGAATTTACCTGGTCTCTTAAAAAAATGCAACCATGAGAAGGAAAGAAGGATGTGGGATTCATGTTTAGAGGACTGCAACAGGTTATAAATGCAACAAATGAACAACATTTTCTACCCGAGTCAATCATTAGGGGTGCCACATTACATTAAATCTTACAGTGAGGAAGAAAAGATAGCACAGTTGATCCTAGAAGAAGAATTATCTTGGCTTTTAAGTACAATCTAGAAACTGCATTCAAATTCCCATACTTCTAAAACCTTCTAAGACAACGACCACATCAGAGAAAAGCAACATTTGAATCACTGCTTGTCAAGATGATTTAATTGAAAGAAAGAAAGAAAGAAAGAAAGAAAGAAAGAAAGAAAGAAAGAAGTACTCATTATAATTACTAATTATTACCTATGATCTTACACTTCTTTAAATGTAATCTGTGCTCATTTCACTTACTTATATTTTGTAAGCTTTATTCTTAATCCTTATTACGTGATCCACTACTTCCCACCCTCGTTGATGCTTAATTAAACATTGACATATTTGGTTTGTAGAAAGAGAACTAAGCATTTTCTGAACTTTGTTTCATTTGCACATCAAACTGAAGGTTTCAGCTCCAATCTACAGCAAAAATGAAGTATTTCTCATCTCTCATCATCATCATCATTTTACTGCAGTTCAGTTTATATCTGATAACAGACTGTTCATAGTCACGATCACTGAATTGTATATTAAAAATGTTCAGAAGCAAACATTTGTCCATTTTATTTAAACTGTATTGATAAAATCTTTACAAATAAACCAATCTTTTTGATTTTTATTACTTACACCATAATAATAACAATAATAAAACAAGTTAAGATGGCATGAGATATGATCAAAAGAAGCTGGGCAGAGGCTGGAACAAAGTCATAATTAGTCATCATTAAATATGGTCAAAATCAAATCAAAACAAACAAGGTTAGGAAACCAAAAATGAAAAGCATGACATTAAAATATACAGAATAAAACAAGAAAATGATTTAATCACAACATGAAAACACAAACGTGAGTATATTTATTTTCTAACAGCACCACTAATATGTTGACTTTAGCATCACAGGAAGAGCAAGAGTTATGCAAGCTGAACAACCATCAGCATTATTAATGAAAAGTAGGTCTTCAAAAACAGATGCATGATTTAAGATTAGATAATTACTATTAAAAGGGCTCTAGTATTATGTGTGTGAGGACTTTAAGCACTTTGATCAGTAAGATTGGATAAAATCTGCTATATTAATAAAGTCTAGTCCATTTGAAGTCAAGAAAGCTGGCAAAAAATACCAATTTGGTGAGTTTACAGACTTATCAATATCACAGCTGTATTATTAAGACACAGGAGAAATTTAAGGAATAAATTTATGCCCAAGAATCTATATTTATTCCTGATGCTCACTGGGTAAACACAAAGATATCAGATGCTACTGAAAAACTTCAGATCCTCCTGCCCTCCATGCAAAGAGCTCCCGAGGATCTCCCAGGAATGGTGATGCTTTTATACCTGCTGAATTAATCTGGAACCAAATTTGCTCCTGAGCAGGTTAGGTTCACAGCACAAGTTAACATGGCAATGTACCCTCAGTAAAAAGTGAACTACTTTCTTATAACAAAACATTTCTGATATGAAAGAAAGACTTTTGAAGTTGGCAAGAGGATACGGCCCAAATGAAAGGAAGTAGTTTACCTGGTCCGTAGGCAGAGCAGAAATACAGCTGGAGGGATCAGCGATAAAAAAGTCATTTTTAATGTGTTCAGTGCTGCTACTGTTTTTTCTAGAGCTGCAGCGATTGAGGTAAGATGTGTTAACATTGCAAAAAATATTTCAGAACAGGTATTATTGTAGGGTCTTTACCCACAATACAAAGCGCCTTGAGGCGACTGTTTGTTGTGATTTGGCGCTATATAAATAAAATTGAATTGAATTGAATTATTGTTAGTTTGTTCCATGAATAAGAATCATCACTATCCCGACTGATTGAAGTTTCTGCCTGCTGCTTTCACTCAGTCTACATTTTTCCTTTAACCAAATGTAAAAGGAGTCAGTAAGTGAGCGTGGCCATTAAAAATGTTCAGTATAACTCAGTTACAGCATGTTAATAGCGTTAATGTTGGTGGTAGGTGAATTAATTTCCCAATCAAGACCTTTGCTTTTGTTTCCAGTGCTTCAAAATGCAACAACTATTCAATAAAGTTGAAAGTCTTTCCCACCTTTGACAGTGAGGCCCTCCTCAGCTGAGCTAATCATCTGAGAAGCATTCACAGCACAGGAGTAGTTTCCTTCATGGTCACAGCTGACTGGGTCTAGGATCAGATGTTTGTTTTGATTCTCTCTCGGGGTCAGAGGTTGACCGTTCAAGTACCAAATGTAGTTTGTGCTGTAAGTCAGAGGACAGCTGGTGCTGCAGGTCAGTGTGACTCTCTGACCCTCTGTCACCACTGCAGAAGGACTCACGGTCACTTTCAGAATTGAAAGACAGTTATATTGGACAGCACACACACACACACACACACACACACACACACACACACACACACACACACACACACACACACACACACACACACACACACACACACACAAAGACCAGAGATTTATTGTACCTTTTGACAAAACTTACTTGTGATTATCAACTATATCTGATATCAATAAACCAATAAACCTATTATGCTCATTTCCAAATTTATATTTTTAATCTGACTGTATTACAACAGGTTTGTTTTATGTGAACATGCAACACCACCACAGAAAACATAAAAGAAAATAGTAAAACTGTATATATATATATATATATATATATATATATATATATATATATATATATATATATATATATATATATATATATATATATATATATATATATATATATATATATATATATACAGTGCCTTGCGAAAGTATTTGGCCCCCTTGAACTTTTCAACCTTTTGCCACATTTCAGGCTTCAAACATAAAGATATAAAATTTGAATTTTTTGTGAAGAATCAACAACAAGTGGGACACAATCGTGAAGTGGAATGAAATTTATTGGAGGTGTCAAACTTTTTTAACAAATAAAAAACTGAAAAGTGGGGCGTGCAATATTATTCGGCCCCTTTACTTTCAGTGCAGCAAACTGACTCCAGAAGTTCAGTGAGGATCTCTGAATGATCCAATGTTGTCCCAAATGACTGATGATGATAAATAGAATCCACCTGTGTGTAATCAAGTCTCCGTATAAATGCACCTGCTCTGTGATAGTCTCAGGGTTCTGTTCCAAGTGCAGAGAGCATCATGAAGACCAAGGAACACACCAGGCAGGTCCGAGATACTGTTGTGGAGAAGTTTAAAGCCGGATTTGGATACAAAAAGATTTCCCAAGCTTTAAACATCTCAAGGAGCACTGTGAAAGCAATCATATTGAAATGGAAGGAGTATCAGACCACTGCAAATCTACCAAGACCCGGCCATCCCTCTAAACTTTCATCTCAAACAAGGAGAAGACTGATCAGAGATGCAGCCAAGAGGCCCATGATCACTCTGGATGAACTGCAGAGATCTACAGCTGAGGTGGGAGAGTCTGTCCATAGGACAACAATCAGTCGTACACGGCACAAATCTGGCCTTTATGAAAGAGTGGCAAGAAGAAAGCCATTTCTCAAAGATATCCATAAAAAGTCTTGTTTAAAGTTTGCCACAAGCCACCTGGGAGACACACCAAACATGTGGAAGAAGGTGCTCTGGTCAGATGGAACCAAAATCAAACTGTTTGGCCACAATGCAAAACGATATGTTTGGCGTAAAAGCAACACAGCTCATCACCCTGAACACACCATCCCCACTGTCAAACATGGTGGTGGCAGCATCATGGTTCGGGCCTGCTTTTCGTCAGCAGGGACAGGGAAGATGGTCACAATTGCTGGGAAGATGGATGGGGCCAAATACAGGAGCATTCTGGAAGAAAACCTGTTGGAGTCTGCAAGAGACCTGAGACTGGGACGGAGATTTATCTTCCAACAAGACAATGATCCAAAACATAAAGCCAAATCTACAATGGAATGGTTCACAAATAAACGTATCCAGGTGTTGGAATGGCCAAGTCAAAGTCCAGACCTGAATCCAATCAAGAATCTGTGGAAAGAGCTGAAGACTGCTGTTCACAAACGCTCTCCATCCAACCTCACTGAGCTCGAGCTGTTTTGCAAGGAAGAATGGGCAAGAATTTCAGTCTCTCGATGTGGAAAACTGATAGAGACATACCCCAAGAGACTTGCAGCTGTAATTGCAGCAAAAGGTGGCGCTACAAAGTATTAACGCAAGGGGGCCGAATAATATTGCACGCCCCACTTTTCAGTTTTTTATTTGTTAAAAAAGTTTGACACATCCAATAAATTTCATTCCACTTCACGATTGTGTCCCACTTGTTGTTGATTCATCACAAAAAACTATATATATATATATATATATATATATATATATATATATATATATACACAAAAAAAAAACTAACAACAAAATAAACCCGTCCAATGCAAGCATTTTACCTGAGGTACACATCTCAAGAGTGGTACACAAAGCACTGCCATTTATGGATAATTTTTTAGATACTTAGCAAATACTTTTGTGAGTGTTTTTCATCAAATAGGAACCACATTTTTGTAGACTGTGAGTACAATGTACTGACTAATGCAAGTGTTTAGTGAAGGGGCATCAGATTCTCTATTAATTATATTAAACTTACCTGTGACAACTAACATCGCTCCAGGTAAATGACACTGACTGGAATCCTTCAGGAGTTTTATTCTGCTGAGTCATCACATCATTAATTCTCAGTATGTGGTTGATTTTGTCATCATACTCCACATGACCTGCAATTTCATGCAAGACCCTCCCGCAGTCCTTCTCCCCATTACCAATCTTTACTTTATGCCACGAGTAGTACTTGAGTGAGTTTTCACTTTTAATGGTCACTGAAGAACCTTCCAAGGCACAGATTCTCCTGCTGACATAATTCACAGCCCAGCAGGGTGCAGTACCAAAGCCTGCAACAGAGGTTAAAACCTTCAACAGATACATTTACTTCTGTTTGAACCAGCCTGAAATTTCATCAGAATCCAACTATGGACAAATGAGCCAAGAGTCAAGGCTTGAGATTCAAACCCAGTAAAAAAAAAAAAAATCATTGCATTTCCATCCATGCAGCCCAATATCATTGAATGTATTGTATAGCATAAAACAGAGTCTGGGTGATATTCAGTTGCTGTATGTTTCTCATACACATAAAAAAGGGGCCACAGGATTTGGTTCATATGCACAGGTTTCATCAGAGTGCACATCTTCATTGCCTTTCACAGCGCAGGAGAAGACCTCCGTACTAGTGCGGAACACTGTAGTGTGTTGTCTCTCACAGTAACTGTGAACCATGCTGTTCCAGTACCACTGGTACAGAGTGTGAGGGTCAGTCACAGGGCAGCTAGTGTTACAGGTCAGAATGATAAAGTTCCTTGCAGGAGTTTTTTGAACAGGCAGATCTGTTGGGAGAAAAAATAAATGCATTTTTTTTTTTTTGTTATGACCTATGATATATTTAGGGGAGAGTGGTCTGTTAGTGCGTGGAAACCTGTTGGATACATGATGGAGCAGAATTGGTCCTTTGATTTCGGCTTATGAGAGCACATGCTCCTTTTAGTATAAGTCACACTTAAACAGGTTTCAGTTACAGAATCTGCACAAAAAGAGACGCCAATTTGTATTTTAATTGTGGAATGTGTTAATAGTTTGTGGCTTTTTAAAAGCATAATATTTGTGTGATGCCACTCACCCACAGAGACTTCAGGGGCTCTGAGATCCTCGTAGCCTTTGACAGCACAGGAGTATGTGACTCCTCTTTCACCGCTGAGCAGCTCTTGGTACCAGGGTTTTCAGTCAGAGGACAGCTGCTGCACATCAGTCTTACTGTCTGTCCCTCTGTGGCAGGAATCACCTTTACCTGCTTCTCTGAAATAAGGGTGGATAAAATAAGTACACTACAATAAGTATATCAGTGGTACTTTATAAATGGCAGCAGCTGTACCAGCTAGACGGAGCTCAGTTTGATTGTGCGAGCAGAATTCTGGGTTCTCGGTGCTTTCTTTGCAGCAGTAAAGCTTTGCATCACTGTCTCTCACATCTTTGATTGTTAGAGTGAAGTTAGTCTCTTCGGCCATGCTATATGTTCCAGTAGTTCCATCTGCAGAGAGCTCTTTCAGGGAATACAAGGAACCGGTGGTGTCTACAGTGTACCAGCTCATGTTTGAGGTGACATGCTGAGCTGAGCAGGGCAGGTTCACTGATGAACCTTTTAAAGCACAGATGCTGCTTCTTTGTCCTTCAACCACTTTAACAGAAGCAGATGTATACCATTTGAATACTGGATGTCAATTAACCACAATATATCCTGTAAAGTAAAGAAACTTTATAGTGGATATGCAGTGTGTTTTTTTTCTATCATTAAACATTTTCTGCAGTTTTAATCAGTGTATTTCTACATCATTTTATACAGGTAAACACAGGTGCTCTTATCACATGCTCTCCCTTTATTAGGTAAACCTGTTTAACTAGTTGTTTAGCTTGTTATTGCAAATATATCATCAGTCAATCACACGGCAGCAGCTCAGTGCATTTACCATGTAGGCTGATTTATGTAGACAGATTTAAGTGACTGGTTGCTGGTGACAAATGGGCTGGTCTCAGTAGAAAGTGCTGATCTAATGGAATTTTCCCACACAACTTTCTCAGAGAATGGTCTGAAAAAGAGAAACTATGCAGTGAGCAGCAGTGCTCTGGGCAAAATGCAGAAGACCACACTGGGTGCCTGTCAGCTAAGAACAGGAAACTGAGGCTACAATTTACCTCAGAAAACTGAACAGTAGACGATTGGAAAACTGTTGCCTGTCTCAATTTCTGCTGCAACGTTTGGATGATAGGGACACGCTTTGGTGTAAACATAAACACGACATTGAATTCATTGTACGCCACAGTCACCATCTCAGAGAGCACCTTTGGGATGTTTTGGAGCTGGCGATTAGTGTCATGGATGTGCAGTCGACAAATCGGCAGCAACGGTCAGTGTCGGTGTGGACCAACATCTGTTTCCAGAACTGTGCTGAATCTATGCCTTGAAGAATTAGGAGAGTCAATTAAGGAAGTTCCAAAGGCACGAAGGGGGTGCAACCAGGTGCTAACAAGGTGTACCTAATAAAGTGCATATCAAGGCTCCGTGTTTAATTAGAACATAACCCTTATTAATATTGTTAGAAACACCCATGTTTACCTCCTATTTTTAAGGACAAAAGGAAAATTGGTTCTTCACTAAGCTCACTGGTTCATTCCTTGAGTTGGGTGCCTTTTTTTTTTTAAATGTTTGAATCATTCATAGGTCAGTGTTATGTGGATTAATAAAAAACAAACAAACAAAACATTTCCCTGAAAATGGTCAGGTACAAGGACTGGACTGAAAATGAGTGAAAAATACTTTCAGAAAGAATGGAGAACATGTAGGAGGATATCCGCTTAGAATTTTGAATTCAGAACACAGTTTTTCCAAGAGTTAAGATAACTACAGAGAGTTCAAAAGGTGAAGATGAAAATGTTTTCTCAGATTTGATCCTGAAGCTGTTTGCAGACTTTGCCTTATTAATTAATACCAGTATTTTTATTGGGAGCTGTATTGGGATCATGGTGTGACATAAATGATTGATCATGTCACTGTAGTTTCTTTAATGTTTACATATGAAAGATTTTTTTTAATCATCTCTCCTGTTTCTCCTGATTTAAATCGTACACTGAATTGATATTTTTGACCATTATTATTACTTCTTGTTACTGATCAGTGAGTTTCCATCCACAGCCACTTCCTGCCTCACACTTTCCTCATTAGCAGCATCACATCACTCTGTTCCTACTCCGATATCGTGCGACCCATCATATCATAGTCTAATAATATTGTAATAATCTGTTGGAAATTTTAAATGCTAATTTGAGATGGAATCAAGATTTCCTGTGTGAAATCATGAAATTACAGTCCTATGCAAAAGTCTCCATCCACCCCTCATTTCTCTGTTTTGCTGTGCCCAGACTTTCTTGTTATTTTTAAAGTGGTCTTGAGCAACAGTTCTTCAGACTTTCTGAAGGTCTTCAAAGTTTTTCTTTGGACATTGGTTGCTTTTTCACTCATTTTCAGTCCAGTCATTGTAGCGGACCATTTTCAGAGGAATGTTTTTGTTTGTTTGTTAAGCCACTTAAAACTGAATGATTAAAAAAAAAAATTCACTGTGTAAAGAGTTTCCCTGTATAAAATCAGCCTTCTCCTTCTCCTTCTTCCTTGTGAGCCAGTGCACAACCTGCCTGCCTCAGTCCACTCACCTGTCTGTCCATTCTTCACTAGCAACTCCAGCACTTTACTCAGTCCAAGCACTTTCCCCAAAAAGGTTTGTACAGAGTAACAACTGTTACTGCAAAAAGTTGTTTCTATGCCTGCTTTCCACACTCTTTGCTGCACATCTATGCATGCTTTACACCACTGACCTGCTGGCAAACATGTTCATTTTAAAATTAAAAGCTATTTTAAGCTGTTCCCATATTCACAGTGGGTAACGCTGCGTGTTTAGATTTGGCAAATGTTTATGCCAGATGTCCTCACTGAACCCCAAAGGGATTTGTTTTTATATTTTGTGTGCATTAATACATATACATTAGTCTAGTATACAGTACATTCATTACAGTTTTTTTTACAGTCATACATCATAAAAAGATAAATCATACTTTTTGATAAGTTGACTTATACAACACGGCATAAAGAAATTCACAGTAACTGAGAAGACTCCACTTATAACCACAAGAGGGAGACAAATAATACAAACTGAACAGGGATTAATTCCGTCAGTGTTAATTTCAGGTTCATTGTCTTATTGTCTATTGGTATTTTGTTAGCTCAATAATATACAGCAAATTGATAGAACTTGACATTATGACCCAAATACAATCATTTGAAATTGATGGCCTTCATGCAGGGACTCCAGAGATAGAAATGTCTGGTCAGTCCTGAGAGTTACAGCGTGCATTTCTGCTGGATGCATTATGCTGAAGTTTGTTGTACATAGTTGTTGTTCTCAGAAAAAGAAGCCAGTGATTATACTGTTATCCCCTGACTGACACCCATTCACATAAACATTTTTCTATGCCTAAGGTTTTTTTTTTTTTTGAGTGGCTGTGGCTCAGGAGGTCGAGCAGGTCATCCAATAATCAGAAGGTTGGTGGTTTGATCCCTGGCTGCTCCAGTCTGCATGCCAAAGTATCTTTGGGCAAGATACTGAAGCCAGAGTTGTTCCTGATGCATTGATCAGAGTGTGAATGTTAGCTAGAAAGCAGGAAGATGTAGAAAAATTGCTTGTATGAATGCCTGTGAAGAGGTGAATGAAGACATGTCGGATAAAGTTCTTTAAGTACACAAGTGCTATTATAAGAACTGTTCAGTTAACCTGCACATACTCAGGTAAGATTGATGCACAGGGGGGCAACTCAGGGTTCAGTATCTTACCAAAGGATCCTTCAACATGCAGAGGAGAAGAAGGTGGGGGAATTGAACCACCAACCTTCTGATTAGCAGATGTCCCACTCCACGTCCTGAGCTAAAGCCACCCCTGCTAATGGGATAAACTGAAAAAAAAAACCAAATTATTATTATGTGTGCCCCCAACTGAGATAAAATACAGCAAAAAGCTCCACTGACACTGTGTACAGATATTGTGTTTTCCACGGTCTTTAAGACTGAGCTTGGTTTCTCACTAGCTAAGCAGGAGTGATGAAAAAAGGTGCAGTGAAATCTCCTCAGAGGTAACCCTATTCAAGGTGCAACAATCATTCTGTTCTCTACACCACCGGTGTGGCTGGTTTTTGCACAAGGTGCCTAAACATAATCAGTGAGTGACAGTGAATGTAAAAAAAAAAAAAATGTGCAAAGCAAATAAAAAAAACCCCAACTAATCAGCTGCAAAACAAAATGCAAACATCTCAACGGCGATGGATCACAGGCTCCTGGCTGACAAACCTGCAACTTTTCTGAAGTTTGAACATTCTTGCGAGCTTTACAGGTTCATAAGCTTGCTGGCCAAAGCTTTAAATAAGTTTAACATCTAAACACAAGTTCATGTTGTTTTACAAATTCAAATATTCATCACAAAAGCTCTGGCCATACATTCTTTGCTTTGTTGTACTGTTTCATACTACCAAAGATGAAAGTTTGTGGATTGTGAAAACGTAACATGTGGGCCGTGAACAGCATTTGAAAACATTTGAAATCTCAAAGCAGATTCTCCATGAACCTTTTTGTTATTGATGTCAGGTGAACACAGCTATGAGGATCATAACATGACATTTAGTCAAAGGTTTAGTAGCACATAAATAACTCTGGGAATTTATAATGTTTGCAATTTTTTTATACATTCCATAGTGACTTTAAATTAATAATAAATGAATAATAAAAATGATTATTTTTACAACTCATCAATATGGATACTCATCAGACTTATAATTTTAGGGGCAGGAATTTGATTGACAGGTGTGCTAACGCAAGCTGATGTGGCTGATTGCTGTATGCTGATCTTCACCTTTAATTTCAGCCACTGGTGGACCTTCACGGTGTTTTTGCTGTTTGTGTCTTTTGTTGCATTTGCAATCAAATTATATGACACGTTGAAAGACCTGCCTGTGCGGCTCAGGCTGTCCAGAAAGATTATGCTTTCATTTTTGTTACTGAACGCCGATTAGCAGACACCACATGGAGCTCTTAAAGCACTACACTTGAATTCAGCGAGCTCTTGACTGCAATGACCCATTCTTTCACAAATGTGCGTAAAGGCAGATTGGCTCCGGGACTGAAAACCCCTGAGCTCAAAGTTTAAGAGGTGTGTCCCAATACTTTTGCCCACATCGCGTATGTGTGCGTTTGTGCCGTTAGGGGGCAGCAGTGGGTCTCAACCCTCTGCTCTAACTATGGTCACTTCTAGCTCAAAGAAAGCAAGACGCAAGCAAACAGCAACACAAAGAAAGAAAAAAAAATGTTGCGGCCTTAAAACAGAGACAGACAAATTATTAAAGCGCTTAAACTTTTAAAGCCTCATAGGTGCAAACAGTTAGGAAAATGGATGGATGATACGCAGCTGCAATTTACGGCAAAATAAAAATGAAGAAGTGCTGCAGTGAAAATGTTTTTCCACATATTCAACAGCTGGAGGAGAGAGGGAGGCTCTGATGTCAGACTCTCTCTCCGTGAGTGTGTCAGTGTTCTCGCTCATTCTGTCTCCGTCCCCCCCCCTCACTCCCACCCAGACAGCTTCTTCCCTCCTCTCCGCCGCTGGAAGCTCAGTTGACCAGCGTCGCAACTGAGCGATGCGCCTCCTGGAGAGCCTCTTTTTAAAAAAAAAAATTTTTACGCTAGATTTGACATTCACGCCGCAGAGTATCCTGCATTCTTACATCTGACACATAGTTTTCTTTCTGTTCACTGTTAATTTTTAGTTTACATAATAGTCATTTTGTAAAAAAATATACCCAGGACAAGGTTTTCCATTGCATTTGTGAAAACTGACACATTTTATCTTCCGAACGATCCCCTGAGGGGAGGATTTGCTTTTTAAAAAATAGAGATTTCTTTTATTTTGAAAGCAGCCAGTGAAAACTGATAACTCAGATGAAGATGATGCAGGAAACGTCGGACAAACTCGCTTGATTTTGGTGAATTTTGAACTCACACTGCAATCATTGAAGAACCCAAAGCATCTTCAGGCAAACTACAAGGAGCAGATCTGCCTCACTGTACAGGCTGTTACAAGGTAAATCTCATCATTATTTATGTATCTATAAATCTAAAAGTTCCTTGATATTTCCCTAATTTTGGTTAAAAAATTATATAATTTGACTATTATATATATATATATATATATATATATATATATCTTTGTACTTTTGCTTGGTGAAAAGACATAATCAGTCACCAAAACTTGGACTTAATAAAATACTGATTTAGAGTATATTTTAAGCAAATGAAACACATGACAGTAGCCCTAGCTAGGAAAATAACAGCATTATCCACTTTTTTACATTACAGCACACAAATGAAATGATTAGTAACAAGCTGGGGAGGTAAATGACGTTTGTAAGAGTTCAACGAGCTTTTGAAAGAACTACCACCAGTTAGTTGTCTAGTTGAAAAATAGTTTCCAAAGGAAAATTTAGCAGGTTATATCTCTAGCAAGAAAATGTTTGTGTTCAATAACTGTTTTATTAAGCAAACAAAACAGTCTGGATTGAGAGAAAATGAAAAGAAAATATATACACTGCAAGGGCAATTTAAACTCCTGACCTCTCTCTGGACCTCTCTCATTTCTCTTCCTACTGAACTAACGGGTTTGTGCGCTGATCTGATCACATTGTAGAGTTAAAATGTTGTCATTAAGGCACACAAAGGCTATGGCTGCATCTTTTATCTTTATTCTTTTATTTACCCTAATGTAGCATTTTCACTCTGGAGGCAATTGCACCAGAGTTGCATTGAGAAGGGACATATTTCTAGCTTCATGCATTGTAACAGAGGTGTTATTGTCATGTTTGCAGTGATCCACAATTGTACAATTGTATTTGTGTACAACTGTATACCATAAGATAATTTCTGTCCACAAGCTACGAACTTCTGCTTCCGTAAGACCAAAATGTTTACGTTTAAAACCGTCAGGCTGACATATGGCAGTACTCCCGTATACACCGAGCTTACAAACCCTTAATTGTGGCAGGGTGGACACAAAGCCCACAGGACTTTCACCCCTCTGACACCAATCATGGCTCCTCATCCTCCCTACTGGGTTGTACGAGTTTGTATCAGAAAAACTTTCAAACTTCATACCTGCGCTTAAACTTCAATCCTCCAGAGTCTCAAAGGCAGGGTGGATCTTTGGAGCACCCATGGGCGCACGAGCCCCACTTAAATCCCTTACTGATGCTACACGGTGGTCAGGGAGACGAGGATTTTTGAGGATTTGCGGTTTTCATGTGATGCAGTGCTGTGCGCGTTGCAGTCTTGTTGCATCATTCTGCTCTCCAAAGGTTGGGCAGACGCACATGGATGGATTTTAGAAAAGGCTTTGAGCCAAGCAAACTCCTTTCCTGTTGTTGTTGAGTGCATCTGTCTTACAGTCCCTTTCCGCCCACACGGTCTGCTACAGGGTGGGAACACTGCTCATACATATGGAAACCTGCATGATTGTCTGTATAAGTAATAAGTAATGTATTAAAGGGAAAAAAGGGACCAAAGAAAGAAACAAATAGAAAGGCAGTTAAGAGTAGAGATAAAAAAAAGACATGGGTGGAGGAATCAAAGGGAGGAAAGGCAAAAACAAAATGAAAGAAAGTGGAAAGAAAGTTAAGAAAAACTGTAAAGAAGAAGGAAAGGGAATGAAGGATAGTATTTCACAACACTGATCAACTGTAATAAAATACACAAAATGACTAAAATGTATGGACAAAAAAATGAAAGAAAGCAAAAATGTCAGCATTAACAGGGCTACAGGGAGGGAAGGATGGCAAAAATGAAAGGAGAGATCAAGAAAGAGGAAAAATAAATGTGGAAAAATAAATAATCTAATATGGAGTAAGTGAAGAAACAAAGAAAGGAGGCGAATAATGTAAGAACGAAGGGATGGCAGAGAAAACACGGGAAGCAAAGATGATGGAAAGTGACACGAAAAGAATGAGAAAGGAAAAAACCAAAAGGAATAATAAAAAGTAAGTGCAGTCAGAAAAAGACAAAAGGAATGAAGGAAGAAAGCAATTGTAAAAAAAAAAAAAAAAAGATACTGCCTGAATGAATGATTTAATATGTGGAGCAAGCCAAGAAAAAAGTTTGGGAAAGGAAGCAAACAGTGCCAGAAAGAAGGGATAATAGAAAAAAGAAAGAAAGGTTACAAAATGAAGAAAAAAAATCCAGAAAGCCAGAAAATGGAGCAGAAAATAAAAAGAAATTACACGAGGCAGGAATAAAAAAGGAATGAAGATGAGGAGGGAGGAAAGGAGACAGAAAAGAAGGAAAAGAAACAGTGAAGTGGTCAAAGGAAAAAAGGAAGGACGAATCAGAGCAGAAAGAAAGAAAAGTAAAGGCAAAATAACCAGTAAAAGAAAGAGCAACCAAAATCGTTGCTGGATTGCTGGAAAGGGAGTTGAGGGAAACTCTCCTCTCATGCCTCCATCACTCTCTTCCTTGGACCTCCAGCCCTCCTGTGGTCCTTAACCTGAAACCTCCATCTGAAGCCCCCCGTGTGGTTGCTGGCCTCAGCCCTCTGTTGTCTCCATACTTTCCCTGCTGTTTGTACATGATGGGTTCAGTCGGTTCAGTCCAGCTATAAAAGCACCACTCCCCTTCTTTCTCCCCTGCGGCACAGGCAGGAGTTTGCCGGCCTCATATGGGAAAAGGAGGACGAGGAGGCCTCACTGGTTCTCTTCATAACTTTGTTCTCCTCTCCTCTCCTCTCCTCTCCTCTCCTCTCCTCTCCTCTCCTCTCCTCTCCTCTCCCTCCTCTCCTCTCCTCTCCTCTCCTCTCCCACTTGGCTTGTTGGCTGGTTTGTGGTAACATTTTCGGGCCTAGCCCTGGACCAGACATTCATTTTTCTCCTCTTAGTTTCAAACCACTAACTAACCACTGGCTCCCTGCATCCCCCTCCCCTCCTCCTCTGCATCTAAGGAATGTCTTATTCACCTCCTCTCTACATCTCTCTTCTCTGATTCTTACAAGCTAAAGCTCACATGCGTTTGTGCCAACATCTGCAAATATACAGACCAATGCCCACACATGCTTCGCACACACACGGCCTTACCTTTGCCAACACGCTGACACAATTCAGCAAGCACACATGAACACATACGTTTTGACACACAAAAGGCCCCCCATCAGTATGTGCCGACCACCTGTGAGGGTACACACATCCATAAACCTCCCTTTCTTCTCTTTCTCTTTTCCATTATCCTCCTGAGAGCCCAGCACTGGGGCCTTCGCTTCCAATCCAAACATAGACCAAATTCCGAAAACCCCGACTCAACACCCCCCCCCCTTGTCTCTCCCTCGCTCATATTCTCCTCCCCCCTACATCCTTATTCCTGCTGCACTCTCTTTCTTTCTTTTGGGTCTGTGTTTGAGGAAGGAGGCAAACGAAATGCTGGCCTCAGTGAAAAAGGTCTGGCAGGGAGAGTGAGTGAGCGGTGAGGTAGAAAAAGAGGAAAACAGCCTTGTCTTCTCAAGGTTGGGAATTATGATGGTAAAGGGGGATCAAGTGCTGTGGCAGATGGGCGTAGGATCAAAAATTTGGCTTTGTGTGAATTGTGTTCAAGTGGCCTTAGATGTGGACAACAATGGGAAGATTGTTTGTTTCTTTCTTCTTTTGTGTTGGTGTCAGTCCTCATAAACAGTCACATTAAATAGTAAGCAGGCCTACATGGCTTATTTGACAAATGTGGTCGAGCAAAGATTTGACACTCTGTAAAACAGTTCCCCTTATTAAAGTGATATATTCAAACAAATGACCCATTAAGATTTGCTAGTAATTTTTGAAGTGTAAACTGTGGAACTATTAGGAGTACCTACATTTATTACACCTTCAAGTCCATAAAGGTAGAATCAGGGGCTCCTGGTTACACGCTCATGTCTAGGGTCTTGTTATTGCGTGATGGATGAAATCCATCTGAGATCCAGGATCTTTGCAATTAAACTGTGAGGCAAGGCCAAGGCCTTCAGAAAAACCTTTGTGTTTTAAAAGAAAATGAGTCTGGCATGGGATTCAAAAAGACCCCCAAACTTTTTAAATAACTCATTCCTCTGAAAGGAAAATCAAGTGGCATCGATTTCAAAAGACTCAGACCAAAAAGCCAGAAATTTAACTCCAGGATGTGAAGGCACCTTTCAGTGTCACAATTCATTCACCTACAATCAGAGATTGTACAAATTTGAACTGCTTGGGTGGTATGCCAGGAAAAAAAAAAAAGCCTTTGCTTTCCAAAAAGAAGATTAAAGCAAAACAATGTTTCACCTATTCAATTTGGACAAACGCCAGGACTTTTGGAGCAAAAGCAAATTTGACTACAGTTAGAACATGCATTTTTGGTGCAGAAAACCCTCATATGATTAGTGTTATTGTAAAAATTTTACTGCTAAATCTGGGACTGGGAAAGCTAAAGTTGGACCAAAAATGAACATTTTAAATGGATCATCGCCCCAACCACACTAGCAAATCCACCAAAAATCAAAGAATGGATGGAGGACTAGGGGATGACCTAGTCCAGGGGTGGCCAACTCCAGGCCTCGAGAGCCGGTGTCCTGCAGGTTTTAGGTGTGTCCCTGATCAAACACACCTGAATCAAATGGCTGAATTACCTCCTCAGTATGCAATCAAGTTCTCCAGAGTCCTGCTAATGATTTCTGCATGTGATTCAGGTGAGTTGGATCAGGTACACAACTAAAACCTGCAGGACACCAGCTCTCGAGGCCTGGAGTTGGCCACCACTGATATAGTCAATAAAAAGGGAGAAATTTGAATATCTTTAAAATGAGAAACACATACATGAAACCCCTCAGACATCTTGCAACTGACGGAAATAGTGGCCCAAAACTTCAGCGAGCCAGTCTTGCAAAATGCCCAAATCCCTTTTATTTTTTTCTGCCAATGTGAGAAATACTCGCTTCTGAAGCCAACTCTACTTTTTCCATAGATGGAAAATACTGAACATGCATTTATTTGCCTTAAATAAATGACTGGAAACCCCATTTCTTTTTTTTCTACACAGTGTTGTTCCATAATCTGTTGGCACTGGATAAAAATATTTCCACTGGAAATACTTCATAACTGTGCACTAATCTGATGGATTTGGATCTTGCAGCTGCATGGTGAACCTTGCTGGTCCCTAGGAAAGTTTTCATACAGGAGACAACATCAGCATCAACTGCTGGAGCGACAGTGTTGCTTCTTCAATGGGCCCTAAATTGTGCATAGGCCCCTGGGCATTTGCCCAGTTTGCCCACTGGATAACCTGGCCATGAGTGCAGTATGAATGACTGTGGGGGAGGACTGCATCAGTAAAATAAAATTAAGTAAAATTTAAGAAAACACAATTAAAAGTCTAAAATTTATGCCCTCCTTCACATTTTCCAAAGATGTCCAGTGGGCTGACTGAAGTCTTTGCTGGGCCGATTCTGGCCTCCTGGCCTTATGTTTGACACCCCTGCCTTAGATGTACAGAAAAGTAAGAAACAGTGGTGTTATTCCTGTGGGTGGTAACAGAAAGAACAAGATCCCAGTTACAAGTGGCAGAAGGGTGTCTGGACTTAATGAAAGGGTCCTCCACACTGAAAGGAGCCAGGTGAGCTAATGTCTCCTGGGCATACAGGACACGCTGAGGAGATTATTATTGGCAGGCTCAGGAACATATCCCCCTCGAAGAACTAGAGGCAATAGCCAAGGCTAGGGAAGTCTGGACAATGCTGCTAACACTCCTGCCCCTGTGAGGACATCTCAGGAGCGGGAGTAGAAAATGCATAGATGGATGGGGGGGTGTGGACGGAGTAGTATTGGGCATGCGTCTTAAGTTTCCTCTATGAAGGAATCTGCAGATGGCTAAAAAGCCTTGAAATTATAGTGCTTAAAATGTTTCTGTTTTCATTAAAGGTCTGAGTCTTAACAACAGCAACAACCTCTACTTTTTATTTAAAAAAAAAAAAAAATTAAAGTCAATTTTAACCTTCAATTCTTACACTTCCCCTCACACTCTTGTTTATTTTCTGTGCCTTTCTTCATGTAGGCTATCCTATCTACTTCATTCAGTTGCTTTCTCCCAATCTTACATTTATCTGCTTTATTTAATATTCAAGGTCGCAAAACATCTTCTCTGTTTCAGTTTCAGATTTAGTTCAGTTTATATTCTGCTATTTTACACAAATCCACAAAGAAATCTGGATGAAAATATCTGGTTGGTTGTTTTCCACAGTATGAGAAAGCCAACTTAGTGATGGATTGTTTTAAGGAATTTGGAAGGAATCTGGAGCAGTGATTTACGTATAGCTGCTTCTCCTTTCTGAAACGAGAACGCTGGAAAACTTTAGAGGTAGTTTAACTTTGACTCCATGTTGAAATGTGTACAAATGGACGTTTCTCTCAGATGGCATGTGGCCCAACTCCTATACTGATTGGCATTCCTACAGGACTCATAATGTCTGCTAGCATTAAAACATAATTAATTCTTCCTGCTCAACTCTCAGCTGACTTTTTTCCAGCTCATTACTCTGCTATTTGATGGAGCCTTTTTCCTTTCCCTCCCTCTTTGTTTCCCCAGCTAGAATGAGAGGAACTGCCTACAGTACAGCTGGGATTGGTTATTATTTACTGGCTTGGCGCGCACACAAGCACACGCACGCAAAAGCATGCATGCAGAAACACACACACACATACACACACTCAGTGGAAACAAATTGGGTGAATCTGCTCTGCACGTAGGAATGTGAGGCACATGTGTTTGTGTGTTTTACGTCTGGATGACAGAGCTGAGGGAATGAAAGAGGGAGGCTGAGAAAAGAAAGAGGAAAAAGACAAAGAAAAAAACAAAACTGAGGGAAGGGAAAAAAGCAACAGAGAAAAACGATTGATTTCTGGGAACTGCGCTCGGTCTCGCCTGTCTCGCCTGACAAGGTTAAAAACACTTTTCTCCCTTTTCTTTCCGTCTTTCTCCGCTAACCCCCCCCCTTTCCTCTCACTGTCTCTCATTTCCTGATGTTCCTTCCCTTTTTCATCCTCCCTCTCTTCAATATTTTCAGCACAGCTCTAGATGTCTGCACTCATTCTTTTTCAACATCCCTGGACTTCTCTTTTCTCATCCTCTTCTCCGTCCATAGTCTTTCTCTTTTGAGGGCAGCAGTGGATGAAACAGTCAGAAAGGAGGGCTGGGTGGGGGTGGGGGTGGGGGTGGGCGGGGGTCTGTTGCTCTGTTGACGGCAAGGAATTACAGGGAGGCAAAGCAGAGAGGAGAGGCGAAGAGGTTTCTCTGTTGATCTTGTCCTGCTGCCAAACAGTGGGATGATGGTAGTGGTGGTGTTGCAAGGCATTATGGGTGGGGGTTCTGAAGGAGGTGAAGAGACAGATCTAAAGGAAGAGAGTAAAATATAAACAAGAATAAAAAGCAAAATATTTAAGATGCATTTTTCATTCCAACTAGTACAAAAGCAACATATTAAATGTTGAAACGGAAAAGTTTTATTGCACTTCAGAAGTTTTTGCGCATTTTGAATTCGATGCCTGCAGCAAGTTTGAGAACATTAGGAAAGCTGCACGTTTCCCACTGTGTTGCATCTCGTCTTCTTTTAACAACGCCCTGTTTGGGAACTGATGGGAGCAATTGCTGTAGTTTAAATGTTCTCCCATTTGTGCTTGACTTACTAAAAAATTTCAAGGGGCGACAGATCTGGACCACAGGGAGGCCAGTTCAACACCCAGAATGTGTTTTGGTATTATATTGCTAAAAAAAAAAGAGCCTTTTTTGAAGAATAAGATGTCTAGATGACAGCACATGTTTCTCCTAAAGCTGTATATAGTTAATGGTGCCTTCACGGTACACCATACCACCATGTATGCTAGCTTTTGAACTGTATGCTGAAAAAAAGCTGGATGATCCCTCGTTAGCTCCGAGGATGCAGCATCCGTGGTTTCTTAAAGTTATTTCACCTTTTGTATCGGCCAGACCGCAGGACAGTGGCTGAAGATTGTTCCTTGCACACAAAGATATTTTTAAACTTTAAGGCTACGTCCACACGTACACGGGCATTTTATTTAAAACAGGGATTTTCTGTTTTCATTTTGAAAAAAATAACATGAAAAAAAAAAGCAAAAAACTATGTCAAGAGAATTCCAAAGCAACAAAAGGCAACATGACCTCAACTCTATAGAAACGCCTTCAGACAGTAACACGGTGCACAGTCTGACATGAAAAAGGATAATATTTACAAAAAAAACCTGACTTTCTGAACGTCTTCACCTGGAAGGAGTTTCAAAAGCTCCATTTTCAGTGAGCTAAAAAACTGTTTACGTGTGGATGAAAGAGCAGAACACATGAAAACTGCTTTGTTTTACCAAAATACCCACGCATGTGTGGACAAAGCCCAAATAAGATGATGTACCATAGATGATGAAATCCACAGATTCTTTGTTACTTTAAATCAAGAGAAGTTATTCTTACATTGATGAAAAGAATTGCCCTACACAGTCTTCAACCACCCCTCCAGTCACCTTACTGAGCTGTTTCCCACTGACTTAAAGCCGTGTTATTGTTAACGTGGCTGTGAGTATTCATCAGCAGACAGTGAGCACGAGGATCCACGCACATGTTCACATGCCAGTTTTTGTACCTGCGCAGACTCGTCTGTGGAAACGCTACACCAGCACACCAACTATGCATTCACCCTATAGGTGGCCTTCAGGGAAATGTAACAAGAATGCCTCTTTGTCTGTGGTCCAAAACCACCTTAAACCACTGTGAGATGTCCTTCCAGGTGTCTATCTGAAAGGTATTGCTGCCATAAAAAACTCTAAATGAGCATTTTTTTCCCCCAAAAAGGACATACTTTGGATACTGTCACTGTACTAATTACTAACTAATTAACTACAATTAATTTATTGTCTAATAATTCTTTTGTTCAACATCCCAGATGTTATGGGAAACAGGATTGCATTACTATGACTCAGACAGGACGAAACAAACAAAAAATGCTCACCTTGCTCCTTAAAATCATGAGAAGTGGTATTACTTCTGTGATGTTATGCTTATGAATATGCTCTTGTGTTTACATTTTGTCTACAGCAGGTTTAATAAGACTATATTTTGCTCTGATTTAAATCATATAGGGACAAAAGCCTCAGCTTTTTGTCAACAGGTTAACGTTAACCACCTGTCTGCCACTGACAATCTTTTCATAACGGGACACAGTGCACAAAAAAAATGACCATTTGTTTTTATGAATCACTTTCCTAAATTAATGCACAGAGCATATTGAACTCATTCCACATGAGATGACCGATGAAACGGACCTAAGAGGATGTTAAAAAAAAAAAAGCAACAGTAAGTGATTTTTTGTTCTTTCACACTCGGATTCAACAAAACAGTCTCTAAACACAAAACAGACGTCACAGCCCAGTGTGAACTTACTGTATAAACACTGAGCAACGTAAGCATTACTTTGAGGTGTAGTTAGAGCTGAGGTATAATTTGTGATGAAGTGTCTGGTTAACTCATGCGTTTAAATCCAGTATTAGTTCTTGTTTTGCTCAGCGTCGTGGTTCTCTTAAAGTTAATTGGTTGATTAAATGTTGAAAGGTTAGCCGCTTACTTTGTCTGCCTGCTGTTTAGTGTTGGGCAAAGAATGTACTGTTGGTTTAACAAACCATTTGGCAGGAGTGTACCAAGGGAGCAAATACTAAAAAGCACCACAGTGCTTTGATTTTATTTTGGTTAAAGTTTGGTCAGTGGTCGCTATAAATGACATCTTTTACATCCTTTCATTTGACCCATTTTATTAAATACAAACACTGATCTCAGTGCAGCCTTAATATATGTCATAAGTATGATATTTTACCTTGTAGGAATGATTTTAGAGTGTTTCTTGGTAAGCAAAGGCTTAGGTGTTCCAAAATAAAAACATTTTTAAAACTGAAGAATTTCAAACCTCTCTGCGGGAAACGGCACCCTCTTTAGCTAAGCTCTGAACCTCTATCAGCATGAAGCTTACTATACATGGTTATGTTCATCTTTGAGTCACGGGATAAACTGCAACAAGGCGGGCTTATCCTTTATTACAGCCCTCTCTTCCTTAACTGATCTTTCCATTTATAAGGCTTTATTCTATTTTTTCCCCCACATGTCCTGTTTGTCTTAGAATGAACCCACCAGCATTTTCCTCCTAGGACCTCCAACATTTGCAATAAACACACGTCACTGCATAGTGTCCTCAGATTTGATTTTCAGCATTCTGTATGCAGTTTATATGACCATTTGTAGTGAAAACAGGCGCTCTGCCTCTTTATGAGAATGCAGTATGTGGTCCTAGCTGCACTGCAGTCCGGCTGTTTGGGATTTCCGTATGAAAAAGCAAAAACTATCAAACACTGACAACAAAAAGAACAAAAGAAACATGCTTGATTTTAGACTGTCATCTGATACACACAAATCGTTAACTTGTGACCAAATAAAAATGCTTACATTAGTATCATATGGTCTATAAAAGATTGTACTGTACTTCAGGGTCTGCAAACTTTCTAATGGTCAGCAGGGGGCGACTCCTCTGAACCCTGGAATGGATAAGCAGAAGAGAATGGATGGATGGATGGATGAATGGATGATCTATGAGCTCAGTAAACACTTTCCCAAGGAGCTGATTTTCTCTGTCTCTAGTTCAAGGCTTATTGAACACAACATGAGCTTTATTTTGTTAATTACAGTCCTCAGAGTCAAAAAGGATGATAAAGCAGAGTTTGGTTACCAACAAAGATACAGTAAGGGAAAGACCATGCAGTTGGACAGTTGACTGTAACATGGCGTCCATAATGCTGAATTATGTTAAAAAAATCCATGAATTTGGTATATATGATAGATTATAGTCTATATGTCAGCACAGAAGACCTCAGTCTCATTTTCAGAGTACAAGTTTCTTTATTTCTTTCTTTAAAAAGGTGACTTTTTTTAACAAGTTATCCTATTTGTTGCAGTCTAAGGTTAAAATATAAAGATTATTTGCACTTTTAAATGAGCCTTAACAATTGTCTGATGTGCTCCACCTCAGGTCACTGTTGAAACACACTTCATTTCATTATAAATATGGATTTAAAAAAAGAAAAGAAAAAAAGAAAACAAATATTTTACATTAGCCTACCTTGTCATGGATGCATAACTGTTATTACATGTGTGACAGCTGAGATCACAACTGAGTCACAGATTTCAACATATAATTTGCATTAGTAATAAAACATTAGTAATAAAAGTTTGCTTGACTCACAAAGTTGACTTCCTGATTGGTGAAGGACTTGAATGGAAAGTTCTAGAGTGTAGAAAACCTCAGGCTGCAGTCACACAGGCCTAGAGACTGGTCAATGGCACATTGTTTTCCCTAGCAACCAAAGGCTGCCAGGTGAAAAATATGTATTGCCTGACTGTTTGGCTAGTGGTTGCTCGAGGTCAAATAAGTTGCGAAGATGGTGCTACACCAAAAACCTCCTTGTGATTGCTGTGGTTGTTTGCATGGAAGACATGACTTGTCTGCAAATGCTTGCTAACCAAACAATCACAAAGAGGTTTTTGGTTTTCACCGTACATCTACCAGTTTTACTTACTGATGGCCAGCATCCTCCAGCAACAACTTGGCAACCTGTCAGGGAATACACATTTTTCCATGGAGACCTGTGGTTGCCAGAGGAACTCTGACTAGTCTCTAGGCCTATGTGATGGATGTACTACAGTTCACCTGTTTGTCCATCACTGGGCTGAGTTCCACACCCTATTGTTTGACTGAGTCAATTTTAGCTTGAATAAAAGACTGTTCGGTTCTCTTGAATTTTCTAATCATGTGCACTTCTTGTCACGAAACGTTTTGAGTAAATTTGCTGGGAAAGTAAGTGGCTAATTCAACCCTGTCAAAATTTTATCTATTGTCAGCAAACTCAGAAATGATCTTATTGATGTACATAGATTTAAGATTTATGGTATGTTTCAAGTGAAAAAAGACACTCACTGACTCCAGAGGTAACCCCCCCCAGTCGCCACCACTCCCTTCATAAGTGGTGAAGACGCCAGTGTCAGTATTGAGAGACACTGCAGGCTCTACTGGTGGCTATTGCAGACTTGCTCGGCAGAGTTGCATCACTTTGTGCTGCCGGGACGCAGAGAGAGAGAGAGACAGAGGGAGAGGGAGGGTAATACTGAGACAAATAATGGGAAAAGTGTGAGGGGAGGAAAGGGTGGGAGCCCATGTCTGACTCCCACAGTTTCTGTTTTCTGCTTGCTGTTTTTCATCGCCTACTCGCTCTCAGTCTCCCTGTACCGTGCCATTTTTCATTCTCCTGAGGGAAGTTCACTCTCCTGAATGCTGGCACAGAGAGCACGCTGTGAATCAGAGTTGACATCATACAAAACAACAGCGCAACTCATTCTGAAGTTGTGAACACTGACAGTAAATTTCCTTCTTGCTGCCGTGGCGGCAGAAACCGCCTGATTGCAGTGGAGGTGGTTTTGTTTTTGTGACTCGAGTTTGAAATGTGATATAGTCATTAGCGTTTTGGATGAGCCGCGCAGTCTCGGGCCCTTGAAAAACATATTGTGCAACACTTGGACATCAAAAAGAAAAGAAGAACTCATGTTTGTCCTTTTTCTTTAAAAGAAAAACAGATTTGCCTCCAAGAACTTGTTTACCTCCATCTCACCAGAGTGTGTGGTAAGAGGAACCCCCTGCTGTTTTCTCCATGCTTCTCAACAACCTTTCTATGTCCTTAGAAACCCTTTTTCTCCCTAATGCAAACTATTCTTTTTGCTTTTGTCCACTGCTGCTCAAGCAGGTGTCCGATTTCATTTCTCACGAGGGCACCTCAGCTTTTTCAGCCTCTTTCTTTTTGTCTCTGTATGCCTCCACATCACAAAAACAAAGCCTCCTGTCATCCTCACTGTTGCAGCAGTCTTGCGTTATACCTTATAAGGACACTGGATGGAAGATCAAAGGCTATAACCCCTAAATTATTAGGGCTGACATTGTTTCTGGAGTGATGGACTGTCTTATGTCCCTGTCTGCTCCCTTGTTGAAAACTGATATCTCTTCATCCCAACCTTTACAGCTAATTTAGTTTCCCAGATGTGGATTAAGCATAGTTCTAGAGTAAAAGAAAAAAAGAATCAATGAATACATCGACTGAAAAAAGTTTGTAGTCCAAGACTAGGTTTGATCCATGTGTGGGAAACTAAGCCTAAGAGTTCATTCTCTGATCCTGCTCAAAATTTCTGAAACTTTAGGGTCTATCCTCTCAGTTATTTTTCATGACACTGGATCTTGTTAGAGTAAGGGAAAGACACAATGGGAATGAAGGGGAAAGGAATTAAAAATCATTTATGATCCTGATATGAATGCGTGCTACAGCAACTAGTCGAGAAACTGACGAGAAATGAAGGAAGGGAGCTCAAAAATGCACTGGAGAATAAAAAGTGGGAGAGAAGAAAAAGGAGTGGGAGGTACAAGAACGGGAGAGGTATGCTCTGCTGGAGGACTGGGAGAGGAAAACCACAGGAAGAACTGAGAGGGAGGGAAGTAAAAGAGAGAGAGAGAGAGAGAGAGAGAGGGGGGAGTTAAAAAAAAGGAGAGGGAGAGGCCACATCGGGGCACCGTGGAAGCAAATGTTTCCTGTGAGAGGAGGAAAAACTCTCATGCGTGCGTGTCTTACACCTGAGGGGTGACATAAACTGAACTGTGTGTGTGTGTGTGTGTGTGTGTGTCTGCTCTGCTTCACGTATAATAGTGTCAAAAGAATCTAACCGTATATATACCCAGCATGAGCAATCCATTTTGCTTGAGCTATATTTATTTGCATGCAAAAAATGCACACGTGTATGCACTCTGCGTGTGTTTGTTGGCTTGTATTGCCTTCCTTGTGAGGACTACAGTGTCCTCACACAATATGCAACGATTGTGTGAGGACACGTCAGAACTTATGAGGTGTTTCGGGCTGGTCTTGATTTCACACTAGAAAAAAAAAAAGGGGTTTGTGTTGGTAATCATGAGGGTCGACTTTAAGCATGTAGCTATTTTGGTCGAGGGTTGGAGCTAGGGTGGTGCCATCTCTCAGTTAGGGGTCTCAAAAGTATAGAAAGACCATCTCTAAGTGAAAAGGCTAGCCCTCACATGTGTTTAAAGTATGCATTATACTGTATGTGAGTGTGAGTGCATGCACCAGTGCACAAGTATGTACATATGCTTGACTGCAAGTCTACGAATAGTCAAAGTATGTGTTTTCCTAGGCAATGGAGGATCCATAAGTGGATCTGGGCATACTGCCCAAACGCAGGTCACCGAGGGAAAAGCAAGGGGGGAACTGTTGGAGTTTGGGGGCTCATGTGTGGTTATGAGCCTTACACATGTCTACTGGTGTGACCCTTTTCTGCATGCGTGCCTGGATACATATGGTCCTGAATGTGCGTGCCTTTACAGTACCTCCAAATAGCTGCGTGCGTGTGAGAGAGAGAAGTCAGCGAGGTTGCTGTGGAATGTGAAACTAGTGTGGTGAGGTAGCTGGCAGGCCGACAGGAGGACCTAAACACTGACTTCATTGTGGTTTAGCCTCTGCCTTATATTATGCCGGGGGATTGTGTGGGTGATTGTGGAGGAATTTGTGGTGACAGCGAGTTTAGAAGTTAAGGAGGTGTACATGTAGCTGGAAAGTTGCCGGTTTTAATCCAGCCAGTGAAAGTAAATTAAGAACGCTCTTACTGCCAGCTATCATTAAAGAGTCATATAGTGAGACACACCATGGAGGGTTTGCAGTTGTGTCACAAATGCACCCACGTCTGGCGCCATTTAGGAGTTCCACCGGGGGGCAAAAGCTGACTGAATGCAGTTCACATACTACTGTCTTGAAAACAGATACCTGAAAGCGTTTCTGTGCTGTGGGTGGAAGTGTCACGAAACACGCTGTGACAGGCAAGTTTTAGGACCCCGAAGCAGGACTCAGGACAGGATGTTACTTTATCATCAGCTTTAATGCTGGAAACTCAGGACAGATGGACCTGGACAGTAGCCAACAAATTACAAACTCACTTGGAATAAGAAAACTGACAGATGGTGCGCACAAAGCAGACGGGAACTGACAGCAAGGACACGATAGAGAACAAAGGGAAATGCAGACAATAAAAATACACATCAGGGCAATCAGGGAAATATAACACACCAGGGAGCAAAGCTGAGCAGAATCACACTAACAAGAGAGAGGAAGCAAAACTGAATATCAAACCCACGACACCGAAGACTATCAAAGTAAAGCAGGAAGTGACTAAACATGATGGACAGAAACCAGGACTAAGACACATGGATTTGATACAGGGGCACAGAGATAGACACAAAACCAGAGAGAAACACCAGGGATTCAGGCAATAACAGAACTAACAAACCCAAACTCTAGGAACATAAATACCAGGAACCAAATCAAGAATTATAATAACAAAAGGTACCAAAGCTGCAAAATCAAACTGAGACAAAACAGAACTTAAAAGTCCAAATCAGACACACTGGGCCCCAGACCCAGGACCATGACAGTACGATTTCAAGTGAAAACAGAAACGCTTTCAAACTTTCTTTTGTGTTCTGTTTGGAGAATGGGGAAATAGTTTTATTTTGCCATATTATTAAGAGACAAAAAGACAAAAAGATTGCCACTGTCTCACCTGTGTGGTAGGATTGGGGCTGGAAGCCAGGGCCAACAGTTTGGCCTGGTTCTGCCTGCTTAACAAAAAGAAAAAAAAAGAAAAACTTTACAATTAACACAATATTGATCACTGTTTGTAATGTGGACACAAACAGTAGCAGTCTAAAAATGTGACCTAAGGGAAGTCATGAGATGTCCCAACTCGTACTATGTTAAACTCCTGTGCAACCTCTGCTGGTGTTGCAGCGGCCATACAAGAGTCCTTCTGGGGTTTCATGGGCTAATCGTTAACTGCTAATTGTTAGCTTTGTCCTAGAGCTCGTCATGCTGTCCTGGCTGCAGTTCATACAGTTTCCCCATAGATTTTATTTAATAATTGAAGTAAAACCCAGTCTTTTAAAACCCTTTATTTAACCAGGAATAGAGGTTTTTGCAGTAGTCTCTTAGGCCAAGAAGGATGGCATTAACCTAGCATGTTTTTATAGATTCTGGTGTCTCCATTTGATGTTGTGCCTTATAGGCAGGGTCATAACAGTGCTGGATTCCTGGCAATGTCACATTATAGGTTTTCTCATTTAAACTGTAATTTGTATATATCTATGTTGTATTTATATATATATATTGATTTAAACATCTGACTAGTAACAATTTAGTAACAACTAATCAAAACTGTATTTTCGATATCTGTAATGTACAACAGACTTAACAAATAAATATTAAATGGCCTGCTCTAAAGTAGTCAGTGCAGACTAACCATTTAATACCAAACTTAATTCCACATTCACTGAGCTTTTTTGACATCCAGTTTCTCAACACTTATTGGAGGTAAATAGCAGCTGTGCTGATATCAGAGAAACCGCCCTCAGTAACGGTAGCTTAAAACAAACAGATGACAGCCGATATTCCAGGCAGCTTTCAGGTGCTGTGTTGACTTCCCGGCAGCTGTCAAGCATTTACTGTGGGTTTGGTCCAAGAGTTTCCTTTCTTTGGTTTTCGCCTGGGAATTTTTGTAGCACATATCTGGGTCTTGACTCATTTAGTTTAACAAGAGCCCACGAGTTTAGTCAGAGGCTAGGATAGCTTTTGTCACATGCTTCACCCAGAGTATCCTACCATCAGAAGTGGAAAACTACTGAAAAGTCTAGTTTAGCCCCTCCAGTGTTCACCACAAAAATGTAGAGGATCAAAGTAACAGACCCGCATCATTATGCATTTCAGACATTTCCCCCTGGGAACTGAGCTACAACTAAAATTGACAACAAAGGACTAAAACCCTGCTATTTTCAATTTGGCTTCTTTCAGAATGCATGGACTAGAATAAGTAACAATTGTGGGGCGTGTGCTAATTAATAAACATTCACAATTCAGTGAAGTATCTTCTATACTAGCTACTCTTATTATTACTACTATTACTAAGTAGTGGTTTGTGATAGTTTTGCTAGAATCATCTTATATTTTAGTGTGATTGCACATTTGGAAGTCTGAATGTAGGTGTGTTACTATCTTGTCTTTGTTTTTAAAGAGGAGAGGAATATTGTTATCCTAATTATAAACGGGGAATGATATGTCTTTATGAAATCTCATGAAGAAAGATATGTAAAAGTAACACTACTCGTGTGAATGCTGAATCTGCAGAGCTGGAGACGTTGGACTAAGAAAATTTTTTTTAGTAATCCAGTAACCTGTTATAAAAGTAAGTGCAGTTGGCTGTTCCCGCACTGTATTGTGGCACTGATGCCACAGTTGTGTGAAAGTAATGTCCCACTGTGTGTAAATAAAGTTGTTTTTATTTGTGGGTCTCAGGCATGTCTTTTGATGGATGAATCAGACTCATCTCACCCTACTGTGAGTGTCAGGAGAGATTTCCTGTTGCGGTTAGCAACCACTACAGATTCAATATCCCTGAGTGAGAGCGAGAGAGACGGGAAAAGAGATGCACTGTTTACTGTACAGATTCATTCGTGGAGGGCACTGAAAAAAAAAAAAACCCAGTTTATTTTTGAGTCACTGGTGTCTTCATGAAGACGCTGGAAGATGTTAATCAAAAGAGCAGAAAGTCATTCAGTTTGTCTGTTAACCTGTCTTTCTGTTGCAGCAATAATTAGCAGCAATGTTGTCTGTGGATGAGCCACTGGACCTGAAGCTTCCCTCAGGACGAACACATGGTCCAGCGATACTGGGAAAGAGGAGCTGCCCTTCCTCTATTTGTGCCCACGTTGGCACCAAACGACCACGGCTACAGTGCATGACTTTTCCATCCCCTCCCTCCTCCCCAGGTAAGAGTTACCCAGGAAAACAGGAAGCACTTTTACCACGACAGGAATGTAGTCTTCATCATTTCTACTCTCTGAAATGGAATGCCGTGGTGCAGTGAGTAAACTTATCACTGTGATAATGCAATAGTGCAATGAGTTGATTCTCTGTCCTCCTGGTAACCTAATATTGTAAATCCAATGAACAGCAGCTCATTTATGTCCTCAGAAAGACAGAGATTGTCCCCATGATTGTCAGTGTGGCTCATAACAGGAGGAGTGTGACACTGATATGGAGTGACCTAAAAAAAATACAGCACCCCTGCAGCATTCACAAACACAATCGACTTTGTAACTCCATTCTCGTCTTAGATTTTGTGCTCGGTAAATCTGAATTGTGTGCTTCTTTCTGTGTTTAACTCAGAAACGACTGACTAAGGGACCCACAGGCAGGAAATAGAAATCGAGTTTAAAAACTCAATAGTTTGATTTGTAAATGTAGTTGTGGGAATGGCTCACAGTCTGAAGGCAAAGGTCTGTGGAGAGAGCTGGGCAAGTAGGACTGGCTGAGGGTCAGAGGGCTGAAGCAGGGCTGAGTAAGGATCCTGGGGCAGAAAGAAGAGATTCTGAGGTTCGCACAAGGGGAAATTTAACTTGTTAAGTTGTTAGTGGCTTGTTAGTGGGCATTACAGGATACAGCTGCCTAGGTTACACCTAATGTATTTTACCACGCCATCAATTCTATAAATGAGACACTATAAAATCCCAAAGCAAGAAAAAGCAGACCCAGCTGGCCCACCAACTGCCATAAAAAGGTCTTTCTTGTATCAGCTTGCATGAGAATGTTGTCAAACATTGATTCACTGGGAAAGCGGTGGATCAATGACTCATGACACTGTGACAAATGTAATATGAGCCTGATTTATCTCTAATTTCCAATCTAGATTCCCTGTCTTCCTCACAAGAACGACCTGGGTCCTGCTTCACCCCTCCAGCCATGGACCTCAGCCTGTCCCCCTCCTCCCGCCATGCTGCTCTCTCTCTCCCCATCCCCTTCTTCCCCATCCTCCCTCCCGCCGTCCTCTCCCATGGAGTCCCCTCACAACAGCAGCAGCCCTCAGCCGCATCTCTTCTCTCGGGTGAGTCCACGTGTTTGCTGGAGTACACTAATGCTGCTGCTCCTATTGCTGACACACGTTGCAGTTAGCGTGGAAACACAAAAGTTGTGTTTTGCATGTGTCATCGGATCAGATCAGATCATAACAGTTTGGGATTTGATTAAAAATTTTGAATTCCTTCAGCACTGAGTGGCTGCATGCATACCTAGCTTGCGGAGTCTGACCAAATCTTAATATCTTGTATTAAGATTGCATCTCTTAAAGGCCTGTGCATTTTTATAAGAGTAATTTGTGAGCACTGTGGCAAATATGACAAATCGCAAGCCTACATGCTGCTCTCAAGGATTTGATGCATAGCATTTTATTTGGTGTTAAAAAATCATGGAAAAAGAAATGATCTCATATTGTAAATCACAGCTTCCACGCTGCAGATTTGGACTGTCAAACCTCTGCTTCCAAATTTAATCCACTTAGTGTGCCTGTCTTGATTTGAGATACATTATATCTGCGCTGGCATTGAAGTCAAACCTTAACTAATAATTAATTTGGTCATCTCTCTGCCCTTTGTTTTATTTCATGCCTTAAAAATTAAAAGCTCTAAATTTTCATGAACAATGATAATAATAAAAAAAGAAAGAAAACATATCTGCAGACTTTGCATTTTGGTAATATTTTAAAATTAACAACACGTATAGGCATGACAAGTGCTATCACAGGTTCCAAGTTTTAACTTCTGTCAAATACATTTTCTGCCTTTCAGGGAGTTATATGATTTATGTAACACAATCATGACAGCTGGTTGGCTTAGCTTAGTACAAAAACTGGAAAGAGAAAAACAACCAGCCGCCATGACATCACTTACAGGTTTCTTCACTCTCAGTTTTGAAGCCTCATTGTTAGCGTTTTGGCTGCCACCATGTTGTTAATCTAGGGCAGAAGGTGGAGTGCTACGTTATCAGGTAAAGTTAGCAGTCTTGGTTAGCTATTTTAATTCATAAATCATATGAGTGCTACAGTGCAAAAGATGGACACATTTGGTCTGATTTCTTTCTTTCTTTTTTTATTTCGCATATTTCCCCAACTTACATGTTTCGGATCATTAGTAAATTTTAATATTAGTCAAAGATAACCTGAGTTAATACAAACTGCAGTTTTTAAATCATGATTTCATTTATTAAGAGAAACAATGTTATCCAAACCTACCTGGCCCTGTGAGAAAAAAGTAATTGTTAAATCATGAATTAATTGTGATTAACCACATTTTTTTGGAAAGCTTTAATTTCATGAGCCTCGCTCAGGCCTGAAGAGGAAAGCCACTGCTGACCAAAAAGAACCCAAAGGTTTGTTTTTGCCAAAAAACATCTTGAGGATCCCCAAGACTTTTGGGAAAAATATTCTGTGGACTGATGAGACAAAAGCCGAACTTTTTGGAAGGTTTGCGTCCCGTTACAGCTGACATCAAACCAACAGTCAAACACGGTGGTGGTGGTATGACGGTCTGGGGCTGCTTTGCTGCTTCAGGATGCCTGTAATTGATGGAACCATGAATTCAGAAAATCCTGACAGAGAATGACCGGCCATTAGTTCATGCCCTGCAGCTCAAGCACACTTGGGTTATGCAGCAGGACAATAATCCAAAACACACCAGCAAGTCCACCTCTGACTGACTGAGAAAAACAAACAAAAGAGGTTTGGGAGTGGCCTCGTCAAAGTCTGGATTCCAGTGCAATTAAGATGCTTTGGCACCCTCATTACAAAGTACGTTTTATGACAAATTGTTTGATGATCTGAAACATGTAAGTGTGATAAATATACAAAAAAAAAAAAAAAAAAATCAGGAAGGGAGCAAATACTTCTTCACAGGCCTGTAGCTGAACTTTAAATCTGCATTGTTTGTAATGACCAGAAGTGGCCCGACTCCTCTGGTTGCTAAAAGACTTCTGGTTGTGTAAAAGTCTGTGGGAAATTGTTGCCTGGTATCTTGAACTGTGACTTCAATAAGCACTTTCATTCATGGAGTTCATTATGGTCGTTATTAGAGTGAGGAAGGAACACAAACCAGGACGTGCTCTTTGACCAAGGACCTGTCAGCCATAAGCTGTTGCCCTTTGAATGTGTGCTTTCACTGTCACATCCGCCTCTCGCTCGTCACCAACCAATGCGTGATGCCACTGTCAATTTTTATACTGGCTGTAAACACAGACACTGCTATCTGATAATTAGTGTTTAGTAACAGACTAATTTAATACAAGCTGGTCACTTCTTTGATGTGCTGTGCCTCACAGCAGGTAATGCACATCAAATCAGGGCCGGGTTATTTGACAGCTAATTACATTAAAATGCTTCAAAAGGCACCAAATGAGGTCCAGTTAAGGATCTCAATAAAAAACAATGAATCACCATCTATCCGTTTGTTATGAAGGGGGAAAGCATTTTATTATGTACATGTAAACGTGTTCTGTTATGACTGCATTTGGGCATTTTAAAATGGGAGCAGGACTCAAGAAGAAACTAGTAGACTGTAGTTTTGAGACTTCGTGTTGGCTTCAGTTTCGGCCCTGGAGGAGGTCCCCCTACCTGCACCCGTACAGCTCACAGATGAATGCTGAATGAGCTAACTGGCTGCTGCCTGTAGTGTTGTATTTATAGTACACATGTGAGTGGCAGCTACCGTCGATGTTACTGACAATGTTCCTCTAAGATTTGTCCAGTTTTTAAACTACCTGCCATATTGCCACCCTGGAATGTTACGTTCCCTGAACCTGAGTCGTTTTCATTACAGACACACGGCCAGTGTGTGCTGCACTCATTTTAAATAGGACTGGAAGAATAAAAATATTCTGTTTCACAAGCAGATGATCCAGGGAAAACCTTTCTGTGTAGGTGTGTGTCTTCATTTAATCAGTTAATCGTGTGAACAGGCATGACCGCACTCTTGGACCGGTGACTGATTGTGGCTGAATGTGCTCCATTTTTCCTTCAGCAGGCCTGAATTGAAATTGGGATCCAGGGAGTGAATCTAATTTGTCGGTGCAGCATCTGCACATAGCACACAGCCGCTCAGCAGCTCAAATCAAATTTTAGCTGTGCTTTAATGGTGAAAACATCAAACACACAGCCCCATTTTGTTAGGGCACCAAATCTCCCCGCTTGGCCCAGATTAATCACGTAACTGAGAAATTACATTTTCAAAGCATTTTTGTCAGTAATAATTCATTTAGCCAAATTTCTGTTTTTTAAAGTGCAGAATGTGATGGACGTAATTAAGTTGTTTTGTAGCAAAGACAAGCCGCGTAAACAATCGTTTTAAATTCTGTTACATCTCGGAGATAATAACAGATTTCAAAGTGAACAAGACCAGAAGCAGTAGAATCCACAGGAGAAATCATTCATTTTTAGTCCACCTAACTCTGTTTCCTCTGATAATTTTATCCTTCTATTAACTGAGGACAAAACTGAGATTCTGCAGGGTTTAATATCAGGTCTGCTCATGAACTTCCAGCCTTGTTGCCACAAAATTCTTTCTGTTGGTGCTAGAAAACAAACAAGACATGTAAGATCATCTTATTACGACTCTCTGGACTGAAAGTTACACAGTTAAGAGTCTAAGATATGTCCTACTAAGTCTTTTATAGCAAAAGTTACTTACTTAGCTTGTTATTACTGGTGACACTTTAGATTAAGGTACACATATTCATCACATACTTGCTTAACAGTGTGCACATTAGAAGCACAGTGACTCTTTTTTTTAAAGTCTCTATAAAGCATTTACTAATGTAACATCATAGATGACATCTAGAGCAATAATTAAGAGTCTTCACTCACTAAACTCCTTACTACTGCTTACTGATAGTCACATTTCCTCTTGGCTTTATCATAATCACTCTCTTATTGATATTACATGATGACTGTATTATATTCTCCTGCTCTGACCCCTCTCTTTCCTCCCCTACTTCAGGAAACAGCTTTTCACCGAGGCGTGGAACCTGGAGCTTCACCGCAGGGCTATCCGTTTTATCTCCCAATTAGAAGTCCACCGAGAAGCTACAGCTTTCCCTCTTCCATGTTCATCAGCCAGACTCGAGAAAAGCCAGTTTCTCCAGAACCCTCCATGGATGCTCAGTTGGCCTGCCGTTGGATGAAGGTACATATAATTATGAATGTTATAAGTTTAGTCCTACACAAGTACTTTTATTATGTGCATTTTACGACAAGGTTGCTTCACAGCAATTTGGCAGATATTAACAAAAAGCATCTGTTGTGCATCAAACCCCACACTTAGTAGCAGGGACAGTTTCTGCAATGAGCTCAATATCAAGGGACAAAAAGAGCCTGCAAATATTACTTTGACCACAAAGTGGCGCTGCAAACAAAAAAATATAACGTTGACAGCCACAGAAAAAGAGGCCAGGCTACAATACTAAAAATTGGTGTTTCAGTGTGATCAATCAAAGAAAGCACCTATTTTTGCATGAAATATAAGAATTTACTCTTCCTCTGTTTGTATAATTTTAAATTGATTACCTAAAAGGTCAAAATCAAACATTTCCTGTCGATTATTTCTGGTATTCTAAGAACGAAAAAATGAAAATGAAACCATAAAAAAATGATTGATCAAGTAACTTGATTTGGTAAAATGTAAAAAAGCTCATTTATGCATCCTGGGATAATGTTGAAATGGAAACAGAGGCTCTTTTTCTTGTCCTGTGTGTGCATAAAACTATAGATAATTTAACAAAAGATGTTCTTAATTGATTTTCAATTAAGAATTTGATGGCTTCATGAAAACATAAAGAAGTGAGGTGAGTATACTATACCGAAATGTTGAATTATAAAAGTCACTAATAAAGAAAAACCTCAACAGTTTGTGTGAAATGGACATAAGACGGTAAAGATCCGGTTCATCGTCACTCATCAGCTTCATTCCCTCCTCTGTCCTCCAGTGCCACTTGTTGTTCGATTCGCTGCAGGACTTGGTGGATCACATCAATGACTTCCATGTCAAGCCTGAAAAGGATTCTGGGTACTGCTGCCAGTGGGAAGGCTGTGCTCGAAATGGGAGAGGCTTCAATGCCAGGTGCTGTGTGCCGAGCAGGTTGTCAGTAAAATCTTCAAACAAATGATGCTTTTGTTTCCTGACCTGGTGTAAACTAAAATTTCTTTGTTCTGCTCTCTATCATGTAAATTATACCAGGCACTAAGTGCAAAAGATAAGATAGGCTTTCAAATAACACACAATAGCAGCACGTCTGTGCAGGTTCTCAGTCATCCAGGTCTCTGGAGCTTGAAAAAAGGTGACTGTACTTCTTTAAGTTTCTTGAAGATGTTTCACGTCTCAGCCGAAAGGCTTCCTTGAACTGAAGAAGACTTTCGGATATGGGGCATAGAAATGGGACTTGGCACAGTACATGTGAGGGCAGGAAAACAAACTGAAGGAATTACCCATAATTGCAATTTATAATGGAAGCAGAACTGAGACCCGATTTTTAGTAATCTAGAGCATAAAACTCAAAACTAAGAACAAACTAAACAGAAATACAAAGAAAAATCTAAACTATGAGCAAATTATGAAACACAACACAAGATCAAAAAAAACACCCACAAAACACTTGGCCAGAGGCCCAGGACTATAACA